>APFE030083878.1:148818-170984 GCA_000404065.3 Pinus taeda
AAAAAAATATTTTCTCTAAATTTGTTTATATATAAAATACATTTATTTTAATGTTTAAAATTGATTGTGTTGTTGAATTAAGGCTTATGTGATCGTTATTAAATTTAAGAGAAAAAGTCATTATAGCCGTTTGTAGTACCCAGTGTAATATAGCGGTTTTTCAGTGAAACCTAGCCATTGGAAAATCTGTTCTCCCTATTTAATATGTAGCCATGATCTGATTCTTCGACTTGTCCTCACGATGAACCACACTCGTTGATTCGAAACCCGTCGATAAATATATTATCATGTTTGTAGTACCCAGTGTAATATAGCAGTTTTCAGTCAAACCTAGCCATTGGAAAATCTGTTCTCCCTATTTAATATGTAGCCATGATCTGATTCTTCAACTTGTCCTGACGATGAACCACACTCGTTGATTCGAAACCCATCGACAAATATATTATCATGTGATTTACGACGAATTTTTTTTTCTCTAAAATTGATTATGTTTTCATTTTAATTGTTTTATTTTCTTTTCCTAAATTAAAAGACTAACATATTTATATTTTAAACAAAATAAAAAATTGAGACCAAAACGTTTACATGATTCATTCCAGCCTGGAGTTTTACGTTTCTTACATTCGTATGATGTTTCCTTTCTGTATCTATTTTCTCTTCTTCTAGCTAGCCTAGATATTTTTCTTAAAAAAATTACACGAATATTTCTTATATCTACAATATATAAGCAAAAGTAGAAGATTCCCAATTAAATAGAAGCTAAAGGCCCTGCATCCTATTCTTCTTTTACGTAACCAACAACTTTGTCCTTTGTTTGTGGTCCTTCGGAAGAACCGTCTCTAGTTTGTTCTCTCGATGGTTCCTTGCTGGCATCAGTTGTCCTTGTTTATATTTTATCTCTCTCTAAATATCATCCAAAAGCTCTTCTATCCTGACCTCCAGGACAACTAGTTCTGTCTCAGTGATTGCTTCAATTTGTTCTATTTTTATCTGCAACCACTGATACTTTTTATCCAATAGTTCTAACTGTGCCTTCCTATCCTTATCAACCAGGCCTGCCCTTTCCGTCACGATAGACAACATGTTTTCCACCGCCTCAGAGAGCCTTTCCAGCAGCACTTTCGTCTTTTCCTAAGACTGTTCATGTTGCTTCATATAAGTATGCGTCATTACGATGCCTCAAGTCCAGATTGTGCTTTGAGAGGGGCCCTTGGCTTCCTGCTTCCCTGCTACATTGTGAGACACTTGCTGAATGCATTCTACTTCCATCCTTATATTTAATTCTCGAAAGAATGCCTACCAGGGATACGATCTAGCTAGAGTTTGCTAGCCAAGGGAAATTAATACAATATTCTTTGAAATCATGCCACCTACTGAGCATATCTCACCCATTAATTCATGAAATAATCAACCTATATGAAGGATATAGGCCTTTAAGTGAGCCCTATGTTGGAATGCTAACTTATATACGGAACACAACGAGTGCTTATGTGGCAACCATGCGTTGCCTCGAGAGAAATCACACCGTTGTCACTTGCATGGACATACACTACTAGTTAGTAAACGAGAGTAAATGTTTTCGAAGTTGGGACATGCCGCCATTAGTCTTCGATTATGAGAAATTTCGCTGGTCTGCTAACCTTTCTCCAAATTGGAGGACGGATATACTTCGTTGTAGAATTGTTGACAATATGTTTGTTCTGACAATTCATGGCAGAGATAAATATATTCTGTTCTCTTGATCATGTTCTAGTGTTCCCTGTTCCAATTCTCTGCCTTTGTTGGCTAGAGCATCAACCATCACATTCAGATGTCTGTATATTTGATAAAACTAAATTTTCTCAACGTGCCTGTGTTGCATATCTATCCTTTGCTCTATTGGGGGGAGAGGATTAGCAAAATTTTCTTTAACCTGCTCTAATTATATGATTATTATCATTGAATTACCAAGGCCCTTAATTAAATTAAATACTTTTGGTTTTAGCTCGGGCAAGAATTTACATTTGGTGTTAGCTATTTCAAGTTCTTGCCATAGAACCAAAAAATCTGGTTGATTATTGATAATAATACCAAAGTCCAAACGTATTGTGACTTTTACCAAACCAGTGTTTTATATCTATTTTAGTTTAATTTATTTTCATAATTATCGCTTTGATTATCAATCTATCTACTTAATATATTACAATAATGCCACCTTGAAAAATTTATAAAGCTTTTGTTTAATTAAAAAGAATTGCAAAATAAACTTTACATTTCCCTTCTTTAACAAAATCTTATATATTATTGCTTACGTAATTAGTCAGAATCCTTCGCCAACTTTAAAGATTCCTCGTGAACTCGTCATAATTAACCTTTTTCACAATTATTCAAGATATTTTGCAAATGATGAAGTTGATTTCTCACGGCGGCGTCGATGTCTTTTGAATGTCATTATGAAGGACATATTTTATGAGTGATAGGTTTTAAAACATAGTCTTGTATTATTTAAATATATTTAAAAAATATATTCGAGTGTAAATATTTATTGTTAAATTTAATAAAACATATTTATTTTAATTGAGAAAAATTGTAAAAAAAATTATTATTCGGATGGAAAAATTGGGCACTAAAATAAATTGATTATTTTAGTTAGATAAGCTATTTAGTTAATACAGTATCCCAATCAGAACTAAAATTATGAGCAAAATGAAATTAACAAGCAATAATATCACATGATAAGCAAAATATAATCAGGAGTTAATATTTCCAATAGTGTCTCTTAATAAGTACTTGTTTTGATCTATGATATCATCTTGTAATGTCTTTATCACCATCGGTATTCTCTAAAAGAGAGTGTAGGTTGCATTGGACAATCATCACATTAAGCTACCACTTGATCCCTTGAAGTCAAGTCGTTAATTTATTGTTTCTAATGACTGAATTTGAAACCATTGTAAAAACTATAGACCCAAAGCAGTGGATGTTCTCTTGTTCCATCATGCTCACCAAAAAACACAAGCTCTTCATCCATGTCACCTAATCAAACATGATTTAAAGCTCAAATAATAGATAGGCTCAAGAAATATTATAGCATCATCACTAAATACCACTTCACCACCACTTGCCAATAGGGGTTGGATCCAATGGTGGAAAGAATTAGGAAAGGTTTAATTCCCATGAAGGACTAACCTTTATGCGATGGGGACACCTCGATGTCATGGTTGAATTATGGTTGCACCCAAAGAAATTATACCTGGACTGAAAAGGTGAAACTCCTCCAAGATCGAAGAGCCCTCGGCAATGACTACGCAATGAAAATATTTGTTGAGGAACCTTGTGCCTCCTTCATCATTCTATTTCATGTACACCATAGGACATTAACTAAGATTTGAGTAAACTTGTTCTTAAAATTTATTATTTATTTGAGGTGAATAAGATTACATTGATGAAATGATCTTGCATACATTACTCAAATCATTCATATGCCTCCATTACAACTACCAACATCTTTAACAATTACCAGAATAAAAATTTCATTAAAATATACATAAATATTGCTTGAGAACCTCCATATAACTTAGAAACGGATTCTACCCTTCCTTCTTCAATATTCTAACGATCTGAATCAAGGTTTTGAACTACTTCTGTTTTTAGGTGATTCCTTTAAGAAAATGGGAAACACTAATTGTTTATATAGTTGTTGAGCAATATACAAGACTTCATTCTTCATTCATCTATCACATTCGATATTCCAAAATCCATGATTTTACATAACCCCAGTTCAAAATTATCTTTGATTTAAAATAATCAATATAATATTAACATTATATTATATTATATATTTTATTGCTTCAACATCCCCCTCTTATAGCAATTTATAACTGAACCCTTCATTAAAACTTCTTAATTATGTAAGGCCTAATTTAGGACCTACAACTCATTCATATATTACAGAGTTGGATTGGCCCATAGGCCTTAATATTTGAACTTAGAGCTCTCATACCATTTGTCACATACGCCCATTGCCACAATATTACTTACTACCTACTATAATCCACCTGATCCATGATGTGGAATTTTAGGCTTACTTAGTGGACTTATATACTACATTCCCAAATCATCCCTTCAACATTTCCTATGCATCCATTATAACTATGAGAAAAGAATCAATCATGGGCATTCCGCATGATAAGATTATGCATTTGAATTTCAATCCTTTGATGACTCCACATAGGCATTAATGGAAACATTGTCATAAATACACTGTAGGTTGCATTGCCATATATCATGATCATAGCCCCACTCCCACAGTCGAAAGTATTACCGAGATATATCTTGTGCAATATGAATCAGAGTGAATAAATAGCTAAAATGAGCCTCAATGTATGCAATTCATCCCATGATGCATACTACATAAGATAGATAACCTGAACCATAGGCTATATAATTTCAAATCTTCAAAACATAATTATTCATCATACATAATTCTCTCATAAATAAGAATTCATCATCTTAAGAACTGAGATAGCATATAAGTTTAAAAATGTGACAACGTAAAGAGTAAGGAGCCACATACAGAACATCCCAAGCATTTGAAGAAAACTCGATTAGTTGAAGAAAGTCACTTGGGAAACCGAGCACCACCACCCAACCTATAATGGACTTCCTCGAGTTCACCCTCGAGCCGAGAGTTTTTGCCATGGATAAAATACTTCTTGTTGATCTCTTCAGTCGATATTTAATACCCTCTTTCATGATATGGTTTCCATTATTGATCTCCCACTTTTATGGATCTTTTTATCCATTGCCTACACTTTTCCCAGAAAATCTCACATTTCTCTCCCATGAGGCTTTTCCTAATAAAAGGTTGCCTTTCTCTCCCACAATGCTTTTATTCTTTTATTAAACTTAACATCTTTCTCTAGCTAAGTAACTTAATGGATATTTATCTCCAAATCCATTAATCTTATCTAGAATTGGATCTAGAAGTCTTATCATCAAATAATTATCCATTACCATTCATGAATGAGATTTCATTTGGAAAGACCCTCATCTCTTGGTGTCTCGTTTTCAAAGTGTTTTACATTATCCTTATTTATTTAACAATAAAGTATTTACTTTCATTGTTACACCTTGGATCTATCTTTTTTTAGCTTAGGTTAACAGAGTGTTACATACAACGAAGGAGTGTTACATGGGATCAAATGGTGTCATTACAAGGTGTAGGATTACATTGGACACTCATATTTCTCACTTCATGTTCATTGATCATGTTTTGTTTATTGGATATATTTCTATTAGGGAATGAAAAGTTTTCTATCAAATACTTACTATTTTTCAAGCTTCCTCGGGACATATTATGAATATTGGAAAATCAAATATTATTTCCATGTCAAAGGAAGATGAGGTTCTTAGGGATGTAACTCATCTCTTTGCGATGACCATGATTAATATGGATGAATGGTTGATGTATTTGGGTTTTTTTAATCCAAGCAAGTATGGAATTAATGATTGGAAGCGATTGATAGAAAAATTCGAGTGTAATATGTCACTATGGTAGAATAGGTGGATTTTAATAAGATGGAGCTTAGCTATGGTCAAATGAATACTTTAGAACATATGATTATTCTAGATGCATCTGTATTTATTTGCTAAAGGCATAAGAAAAAAAATAGATACCACCATTGGTAGGTTCCTTTTGGGCACGTTTGGTATCATTAAGAAGATCCATTTAATATGGTTGGAGGTGTTATCTCGACAAGTAAATGAAGGAGGTTTGGGAATAAAGGACACAAAATGGTTAAACAAGGGTTTAATTATTATGAATTTATGGAAAGGTTTACAAGGGAAAGGTATATAGCAACAAGTTATAAAGGAAAAATAATTTTAGAACCTTTAAGTTGAGGAATGGATTAAATAGGGTACTCTGAAGAAGAAGATGACATCTTACATATGGAGGGGTGTGATGAATAGAAAACAATGAATATTTGGAAACTTGAGATGGGAGGTCGGTAGGGGCAACAGGATTGAAATTTGTTTGGATTTCATAAAATGATTTGAACAATTACAGAGCCTCTTTGTACCCCACCTTGATTTCTTTCATGAAAAAGGTTGGACCAAATCTATGCTAATGAAGGCTCTTATCCTATCACAATTTTATTGACTAATGCTTTAGGCATTAACCTGTCAAATGGGATTGCGCCATAATGGAATTGGGACACCTCACAGCTATGTCTAGTGAGCCTAATATTGACCAAGAAAGATGACAAATTGTCATGGGATGGCATTATGTTTAAAGAGTATATCTAGGTTAAAGAGGCATACATATAAATTACAAAGAGATGGGGTCCAACATATAATGAAACATGGTTGCATAAGGCATGGAACTAGGTCTTACCTCTAAAAGTTAAATTTTTTGTGTGGGTGCTAGTCCATAACAATATCTTCACATGGGATAATCTCCTCAAAAGGGGTTTTTAAGGACCCGACATATGTGCCTTTTGCAAACAAGAGCTAGAAGTCATGGCATACCTTTTCCTACATGTCATGTAGTATTTGTTTTGAATGGTGTACTACAATCTCTTGATTTGATTACAAATTATAATAAGGATCCAGTAGAAAGTTGTTTAACTTAGTGTTTTGAGAGTATAAGTTGTATTATTCTTTACCTTTCTACATTGTGTGGGGCATTTGGAGGAGCAGGAACAAGCATATTTTTGACCAAGTAGTCATGGACAAAAGAGGAATAATTTTAAGGATTACTACATATTGCTTGGTAATTGGGCTACAAAAGTAAAATAATACAGGGAGATGCATCTAATTAAAGTAGGTATGGTCATAATTTCTTGTCGCCGTTTTTGATGGGGAATATTCTAACATGGTTTGTGGCTGTGGGGTCTTTTTAGTATTGAATCTTGGTAGTTACTTTCATATCAAATGGCATAGTACATCATGATCCAATAATACCATTGAACTGATAACTCTGTGGAGGGATCTTATATGTGCTCATTGGCTTGAAATAGAGGTTCTAGATGTTTTTAATGACTCTAAAATCATCTTGTATTAGGTACACATAAGTCAATGTTTCGTCCATTGTCCCTTATTGAATGGATCAAACACATTGAAACATTGATGAGATCTGTTGAGAGATTGACCTTTAGCTACATATATCAAGAACATAATCAAGTGGTATATCTTCTTTCAAAGAAGGGATGCAATATTTGGCTAGGAAATATTTTCTACTAAGCTTTTGAAAACAACTCTCTCTATAGTTTAGGAGGTATTAATTTCTAATTGACTTCCTTTGATTGTCCATAGTTTCTTAATCCTGAATTTTGGTTTTTTTGTACAATTATGTTTAGAACAAGAAATACAAACATGGTTAAGCAACCCCCTTCATATATTATGAGCATGTTAGGTTCCTATAATACTAGTTATTCCCCCATTACTATTGTCGTTGTATCCCTTATTGTTATTGTCGTGCCCCTATTGTCCCCATGTTGTTATTATTGTGCCCCATAGAATCCCACTATTATTATTTTTGTGCCTTTATATTATAATTGTTAGGTCGACTTTGGTTATATTGTGACCCCTTAGACTCCTATATATAGAAAAGAGGTTTTGTCATATGAATCATCTAAGAATTGTTCATTTGTGTAATGTAAAGGAGGTTGCCCCCTTGAAGAGGCTTATTTCTAAGGTGTTGATCTATCTTGTCTATCTTTTTATGAGCTGGTTTCATAACATTTGGTATCAGAGCTTTGGATTCTAGGGTTTCGCTGCTCCAAACAGGTCATCGTGTCATTTTCACTATAACGTTTTGTTTGCAATGTTTCAGAAGCAAAAAAAAAACCCATTTGAGATGAAATCTCGCTGAATCTCAGGCTCCAATTTCAGATTTTTTTCTCACTATATTTGTAGAGATATAATCTGAGGAAGTTAAGGTTTTGCAGACCATCGAATTGCATTCCAAATAGGTGGCCTTGGGAAAATCTTCATAACTTTCTCTTTGAGCATCATATTGAATTTTCATCAGACGTTACAGAAAGAGGATGGACAGTAGTTTTGTTGGGTATCATTTTCAGAACCTAAGGTTGAAACAATGACTCATGGCACATCGTACAAGTTTGCTCTATAGAACTACTCTATACTAAGGTCATCATGGGAGATTGTACATAACTCTACATTAGAGGATAAAATCTTTATCAGACTTGCGGGATTAGAAATATTACGGAGAAGTTTACTACATGATGAAATTGTATTCCTTGGAGATTCACAATTACAGAGATACATCAGATTCAATATCGAGCTCCTACAAAGTGAAAAAAGGTGTGTAGTTTCTTTTAAATTTTTACATAAGCTTGGTTTGAAAAATTAGTTTGAAGGAGTTCAAAGGGCATAGTGAAGCATTATTATCATTAATTGATGCCCCGAAGAAAGAACATGGAAACACTTAGTAAGCAACCTAAAAGCTCTAGCATGACTTATGAAGAAGAGGAAGAAATGCAACATGATATATCAAAATTACGAGACCAAGTGCAACAGATTTCATTCGCACAAAAAGTAATAGAAGCTAAGATGCATGGTTTAAAGAAAGACGTAGAAGCTAAGATGTACGGCATGGAAGCTAAAATGGATAGTTTAAAGAAAGGTGTAGAAGCTAAGATTAATGACGTGGAAGCTAAGATGGACAGTGTGGTAGATAAGATGGATGTCGTGGAAGCTAAGATGGTTAGCATGGAAGGTAAGGTGGATTATTTAAAGATAAATTTGAAGACAAATTTGACAAAATTTCTGCAAGAAATGCTTACTAATGGCGAAATGGTAGTAAAGAAAACTCATGATAAGAACAAAATAAATGTTAATCATGATTTCATAAACTCTAACGTTGGACCGAAGAAACACTATGCTCCAAATATCAATATGAGGAAGTTTGATGGCAAGGATCCTGGAACATGGATACTACAGATGGAGTAATTTTTCAATCTCCATAATGTGAAAAACACACAAAAGGTATGCATTGCAACTTTATATTTGGAACCCAATCAGTTTGTATGGTATTTATGGCTTTGCTCTTATAAACAAATTGTCACTTGGGCTATTTTTATGCATGAAATGATAGCACATCATGAGGATACAAAAAGAAACACTTTTTTTAGCCAATTGATAAATCTAAAAAAAAAGGGTTCAATGATGGAGTACATTGAGGACTTCCAGAAATTGAATATAAGGGTAAAAGGTATTCTAGATGAGCATAGGATTGATGTGTTCATAGGGACTTTAAAAGATAACATCCAACATGAGGTTCGCCTTCGGGAACCAGATTCATTGGAGAAGGCATTCAGGTTGGCAAGAAAAACGGAAGGAAAAATTATGGCAACAAGGAAGCCTACCACTCACAATCATAAATATGGAAGTGTTGCTACCCCTAGCCATCCACAACCTACAAGGTTGACACCACAACAATTGGAAGAAACAATATCAAAAGGGATTTGTTACAGTTGTGATAGAAAATACACTAAAGGTCATAAGTGTGCCAAGAAGAAATTATTTTACATAGATTGTGAAGAGGAGGAAGAAGAGGAACAAGAAACATCAAAAGAAGAGGATATACGCCAGGAACAAACCCTCTAAAAATAAGAAATGGATCCGACCATATCTTGTAATCATTGGCTGGAAATACCACTCCTCAAACTATCAAGATAGAAGGGCATATCAAGAAGAAAAAGGTAATAGTGTTGATTGATTATGGAAGTACCCATAATTTTATTCATTGTAAGATAGCCAAGGAATGAATTTCTTCCAATATCCAACACCAGAGTGTCAAGTGATGGTTGCAAGTGGATGAGCCATAAATTGCTTAGGAAAGTACTATAATATCAAGCTATCCATCTAAGAATATGTATTGAATAGCCCAATGATTTCCATTCAATAGGTGGTGTTGATGTTGTACTAGGAGTCCAATGGCTACAATGATTGGGTACAATAGCTTTTAATTTTCAAGAACTTTTCATCAAATTCTCTTTAGAAGGAAATGAAGTTGAATTAAGGGGTATTGCAGGGAAACCGGGAAATATAATCAACTCTAATAGAATGAAAAAGCTTCTAAAGAAATAGCAACGAGGCATAATTGCACAATTGTGTTCACTAGAGGTTCCTACATCGAAATCATCCTTTTCTCCAGATCTCCAAAATGTCGTGGACAGTCATTCCAAGGTATTTAAGAATCCCAAAGGCCTCCCACCTATTTATGATCACGATGATGCTATCATTTTGATTCCAAGAAGTGTTCCTCCAAACATCAGGCCTTACAGATATCCCTATGTCCAAAAGAGTGAAATTGAACGTATGGTTGCAGAAATGCTAGAGGCTGGTATAATTCAACCTAGTCAAAGTTCTTTCTTTGCTCCAGTAGTATTGGTTCACAAGAAGGATGGATCATGGAGCAGGTCTCCATATTATAGGGAGCTGAACAAGCTCACTATTAAAGATAAATTTTCCATTCCTGTCATTGATGAATTATTGGAGCAATTGCATAGATCAATTTACTTCACCAAGTTGGATCTTCATTCATAATATCATCAAATCATAATGAAGACTGATGACATTCCAAAAACAACATTTAGAACTCATAAGGGTCATTATGAATTTTTGTTCATGCCTTTTTGCCTTACTAACGCACCTTCTACATTTCAAGTTTTGGTGAATTCCATTTTCAAACCCTTCCTTAGAAATTTTGTGTTAGTTTTTTTTTATGATATACTAATCTACAACAAATTGTGGAAGGATCATGTCCAACATATTGACATGGTGCTCAAATTGTTCAAGGAGAAACAATTATATGCAAAAATCTCCAAATGTTTCTTTGGAGTACAAGAGGTGGAATATTTCGGTCATATTTTATCTAATGAAGGTGTTAAGGTAGACCCTAGCAAAATTAAAACTATTAAGGAATGGAAAATCCCCACATCCATAAAGCATCTATGAGGATTTCTCAGGTTGACAAGGTATTATCACAAATTTGTTAAGAATTATGGGAGAATAACAACACGTCTAACAACATTATTGCGTAAAGATGCATTTTCATGGACTCCAAAAGCATCTAAGGCCTTTGAATATCTTAAAGATGCAATGTGCCAAGCACCAGTCTTAGCTACACCATAGTTCAGAAAAACCTTTATTGTGGAATGTGATGCCTCAAGAAATGGAACTTGTGTTGTTTTAATGCAAGGAGAAAGACCCATTGCTTTTGAAAGTCGTCCAATCAAAGGAAAGTATTTACACAAGGGTATTTATGAGAAGTAAATGTTGGCAATACTATATGAACTTAAGAAATGACGACCCTACCTAATGGGAAGACACTTCAAGGTAAAAACAGATCATGATAGTCTTAAATACTTTTTAGAACAAAGATTATCTTCACCAAGAGCAACAAAAATGGGTCACAAAGATGTTGGGTTATGACTTTGAAATCATATACAAAAAAGGGAAGCAAAATGTTGTGGTAGATGCACTCTCAAGAAAGGATGAGGATATGGAAGCATTTATTTGTGCCATTTCTATTATCCAACCAAATTGGATAAATGAAGCAAGGTATGAAAGGAAGAATGACGAGGAAGTGTGGGAACTCATTCAAAAGATACAACAAGATCCTATTACATTTGATACATTTAGTTGGACAATTGATTCATTATGGTACAAGGATTGTTTATACCTATGTAAGAATTCACAACTCAAACTTAAGATTCTTAGGGAATTGCACACCTATCCGTTAGGAGGGAACTTGGGATTTCTGGAAACCTACGACAGGATTAAGAAGGATTTTTTGGGATGGCCTTAAATCAGATATTTAAAAGTTTTTGGCGGAATGTTTCGTTTTCCAACAAAATAAAGTTGAAAAAATTAATACCCCAGTTCTATTACAACCTTTATCCATTCCGAGCCAACGTTGGGAGGAGGTTTCAATGGATTTTATCACAGGTTTTCCCAAGTACGAAGGAAAGAGTGTTATCATGGTGGTAGTTGATAGACTTAGCAAGTATGCACACTTTTGTGCATTATCTCATCCATTTAAACTGAGTACAACTTCTACTACATTTATGGAAACAACTCAAAAGCTACATTGGAATCCAAAGACTATTATAAGATACAGAGATCCCATTTTCACTGGAAATGTTTGGACATAATTATTTTCTTGTCTTGGTACTCAGTTAGCTCATAGCTCATCTTATCATCCTCAATCTGATGGGCAAGCTGAGATAGTAAACAAATGTTTGGAAGGATATCTTCGTTGCTTTGTATCTGATAAACAGACACAATGGGTCAAATGGTTGCCTCTGGCTGAATGGTGGTATAACACTTCCTTCCATACAACAACAAAAATGACCCCATTTATGGCACTTTATGGATATCAGCCACCATCCATCACATCATATTTAAGAGAAAATTCTAAGGTTCAAGCAGTGGAACATCACATCGAGCATCAACAACAAGTTCTCCAACTCTTAAAGGATAACCTCGTGTTGGCGCAGAATAGAATGAAACAATAAGCAGATCAACATCCAATGAAAGAAGTTTTGATCTAGGTGATTAGGTATTCCTACAGCTACAACCATATAAACAAATGTCCCTCAAGCAAGCTAAGAAGGATAACAAATTGTCACCAAAGTATTATGGTCCGTCCAAGGTGTTGCAAAAGATTGGTACTATTGCATACAATTGGAGCTTCCTGCAGCTTCTCGAGTGCACCCAGTTTTCCATGTTTCATGTTTAAAGAAGGTTATAGGCGACAAGCTCCCAGTTCAAACAATATTGCCAAAACTTGACGAGGAAGGAAAAATTATATTGGAACCCGAAGTAGTCATAGAAACAAGAACTCAACAACTATGAAATCGATCCATTTCAGAGTATCTCATCAAGTGGAAGAACTTATCCACTAAAAATTCCACATGGGAGGATGAGAATTTTATACAGAAGCATCCAGAACTACTCAAGCGTTGAGGACAATACTTTTTTTAAGGAGGGGCATGATAGGTCCCTATAATACCAGTGATGCCCCCATTAATATTGTAGTTGTATCCCTTATTAATATTGTTGTGCCCCTATTGTCCCCATATTGTTATTACTGTGCCCCATAGAATCTCTATATTGTTATTTTTGTCCCTTTATATTATTATTGTTAGGTCGGCTTGGTTATATTGTGACCCCTTAGACTCCTATATATAGAAAGGAGGTTTTGTCATTTGAATCATCCAAGAATTATTCATTTGTGTAATGTAAAGGAGGTTGCCCCCTCGAAGAGGCTGAATTCTAAGGCGTTCAACTATCTTTTCTATCTTTTTGTGAGTTGGTTTCATAGCATTTGTGCTATCACTAAGTTATCCTTGAGAGCCTTGAGGATGCCTTGGCTCTCTTGGATCCAATCTTTGGCCTTTGGGGCCCGGCTGTCTCCAAAAACAACATCAACAAAAGATAATGCATCATAACCATACAATGCACGGAAAGGAGTCATACCGATGGACATGTGATGGGAGGTGTTGTAGCAATACTTGCCCAAATGCAGCCACCGGATCCAAGTCCTCTGTTGTCCAGTCATGTATTTCTTCAAATACCCCTCCATCCACTGATTAACTCGCTCTGTCTGGCCATCTGTCTGGGGGTGGTAGCTCTTGCTAGGAGTGAGCTCAATACCGACCAACATGAAAAGCTCTTGTCAGAAGCCTCCATGAACCTGTTATCCCTGTCACTCGAAATGTTCTTAGGAAGCACGTGTAACTGGAAGATCACCCTAAAGAACATCTCTACAACCTGTGCAATCGAATACCTGGTGGGGATGGCGAAAAAGTGGGCATACTTGGTCAACTGGTCGACCACTACATAAATGCAGCCCTTGCCCTGCACTATGGGGAGCCCCGTGATGAAATCCATGGATATACTTTCTCATTTCCCCTCGGGGATGGGAAGCGACTATAACAATCCTGCAGAGTGAATCAACTCCCCCTTGTTCCTCTAACATGCCTCACACTCCTGTACGTGCTTCAGCACGTACGCCTTGAAACCCTTCCATGTGAATCTCTCCCTAACTGCCATGTATGTTTTCCGGAACCCCTAATGCCTTGACAATGGTGAGTCATGTGCTGCGTAGAGCACTCTCTCCCTCAACTGTGAGTTGGGCACCAGAAATATGTGCCCCTTGTAGTAGATGACCTCGTCCATCACTCGGTAGCGCTCATCTGCGTGGATACCCTCCAAAATCTGGCATGCCCTCCTATCCTTGGAGTACTCCACCAATAGTTGGGCCTTCCAATCATTATAGATGCTCATGAGTGATAGACCTGCGGGTCTCCATGATAGAGCATCTGCCACCACATGGTGCTTTTCCTGCACATAATCTATGTCGAAGTCATAGGCATGCCGCCGCATGCACCTTGCTGACCTGTCTTTGTTGCCTGTGGTTGAGGCCCTCCTGCCCCATGAAGTGACGAACACTGTTGTGATCAGTCTTCACCCGAAACCTGTTGCCCACCAAATACTGTTGGAAATTGGCCAATGCATGCATGATGGTCAGCATGTCTTTGTCATATATAGAATATCACTGCCCATGTGGTAAGAGCTTCCGACTCTTGAAAGCAATGGGGTGCCCATCCTGTGATAAAACTACTCCAACACCCTCCCCAGACGCATCACACTCCACGATGAAGGTTTGGGAAAATCTGGAAGTGCTAAAACCGGACAACTGCTCATCACCTCTTTGAGCCGATCAAAGGCTACCTGTGCCCCCTTAATCCATGTGAAAGCCCCTCTCTTGGTCAAATCTATCAGGGGTGTTGCGAACTGTGAAAACCCCTTGACAAACTTCTGGTAATAAGTGCGGATACTCAAGAAACCCCTCGACGCTGTCACATCTCTGGGTACTAGCCAATCACGGATAGCTTGTATCTACTCATGGACCTTCACCTCATCTTCACCAATGATATGCCCTAAGCAGAGCATCTCTGTCAGGCCAAACTCGCACTTGGATAGTTTGGCATTAAACTCTTGCTCCTCCAAAATATGCAACACCTCCTCCAAGTGTTGGAGATGCTCCTCCCAAGTCCTGTTGTAAATCAAAATATCATCGAAGAAAACCAACACAAATCTCCTCAACTGCCTCTAGAAGACATGATTTGTATACGACTGGAAGGTAGCCGAAGCGTTGGTCAACCCAAATGGCATGACCAAGAACTTGAAGTGCCCATAATGGCACCGAAATGCTGCCTTAGGGATGTCTTGATCTCTCACCCTGATCTGGTGTTACCCCAAACGCAGATCTGTCTTAGAGAAGTACTTGGCTCCTCTAAGCTCATCCATCAACTCATCTATGCAGGGGATGGGGTACCGGTCTTCAATGCCTTCCGGTGGAGGGCCCGGTAGTCAATGCACATGCGCAAGGTTCCATCCTTCTTCTTCACCAGCACTACTGAAGAAGCGAAGGGACTGGAACTTAGCCTGATATGGCCTAATGCCAACAGCTCTTTGATGGCCCTCTCAATCTCATCCTTATAGGCCTTAGGATGCCTATATGGGGTAGTGATCACCGCCTACACACCCAGCTCCAACTCAATGGTGTGCTCGAATCCCCTGTCTAGCGGCTGCCCTGGTGGAATATCCCCAAACACCACTACACAAGGCTTGTATGTCTGGAGGTGGTGGTTGGACCTGTCCCCCAACCTCTGAAACCCTCAGCTCCACTGCCCATGCTATGTCCCCATGTCGCAGATCTGCCTCCATCCTATGTGCCGACACTGTTTGGGGTGGATATGAATGCATGCCTCTGAGGACTACTGACTTTCCATCCAGCCTGGTGAACTCCATCTCCAATTTCTTCCAATCAGTAGTGACTCGCCTAAGGGAGTACAACCACTAGACACCCATCACCACGTTGGTGTCTGGCACATCGACCACAAAGAAGCGGTTTGTCATTCGAGTAGTTCCCCATAACTACTGTCAAAGCAGGCACATACTGAGTGCACTGCATGGTACGGTCACCTGACACTAAGACTGAAAAGCCCTCAAAATCAGTCGTGGTGAGGCCCCTCCTTTAAAGTAACTGGGCATTTATGAAGTTGTGGGTAGCCCCACTGTCAACTAAGACCGACACCTGTTGTCCTTGTATAGTGCCTCTAATCCTCAATGTCAAGAATTTGGGGATCCCACATAAAGAAGCAAGGACTCCCCTGGATGGGGCAAAGGATGCCCCTCCCTATGGAGGGGGTGCTGGTGGTCCCTCTCTACCAGACTCTCACCATCTCCCACACCACACTCCTGCTCCAACTCATCCTCCTGGTCAATGTCTGAAAAGGCCTCAATATAATGTGCTTTGCCAGCAGTGCATCGATGGCCTGGTGCCCAGGGCTCCCGACAAGTGAAGTACAACTTCCTCCTCCTAAGGTCCTTCCGTGTCTCATCATCCAGCCGCCCCCGTCCCTGGGTGGTTCTCTAAGGTGGGGGTCTAGTGTCATGCCCCTTTGTGGGAAAGGGGTTCGTGCAAGGAAAGGCGCTCTAGTCTTGGGGATGGCCCCCTGTAGATCTCTAGTGCACATAACTGCCTCCTGCAACGTGGAGGGTTTGCGTGACTTCACCAGTTTACGCAGGGGCTCAAGTAAGCCCTCAATGAAAGTATATACCCTCCGAGCCTCCGATAGGTCCGAGAACATCATTGAATCTCGCAGAAACTCTGAAATACACTAATCTGGGTTGCTTATCTAGTGCAGTTGGGTCGGCTCCCTGAAATGGGCCTCTGGATCCCTTTCGTCAAAGCATTCCACCACCCTCCTGATGAAATCCTCATAAGAAGCCACCGTCCCTGGGTGGTTCTCTAAGGTGGGGGTCTAGTGTCATGCCCCTTTGTGGGAAAGGGGTTCGTGCAGGGAAAGGCGCTCTAGTCTTGGGGATGGCTCCCTGTAGATCTCTAGTGCACATAACTGCCTCCTGCAACGTGGAGGGTTTGCGTGACTTCACCAGTTTACGCAGGGGCTCAAGTAAGCCCTCAATGAAAGTATATACCCTCCGAGCCTCCGATAGGTCCGAGAACATCATTGAATCTCGCAGAAACTCTGAAATACACTAATCTGGGTTGCTTGTCTAGTGCAGTTGGGTCGGCTCCCTGAAATGGGCCTCTGGATCCCTTTCGTCAAAGCATTCCACCACCCTCCTGATGAAATCCTCATAAGAAGCCACACTGGCATGCCCCAGGGTGGCCAAACCATGAAACCACCAATCAAGGGCTTCCCCCTCCATGTGCAGCTTGGCCATCTTGATGGCTTCCAGCTCTGTCATCCGGTTGAGCTGGAAATAGGTGTCCATCTTCTCAACCCAAGTCTTAGCAGTGCACTTGGCAGTACCATCGAATGTAGGGAAGTACATCCTCCCTATGGTCCTTTGCAGCTCATAGCTCTGCATACCCTGTCCTCCATAGCCCTTGCTCTTCTCATTCTCCTTGAGTTTGCAGAAATCTCTGAAAGAGAGTACTTCCCTAAAGTCTGCGCATATAGATTGTCACTCTCTAAAGTGTTCTCCCATCTGTGTGGGGTCTTCACCCCCTGTTGGTTCGATCTGTGCCACACGAAAGAGGGCATTGTGGCTCGAGTTGGCCCACTAGCTGATGGGGGTTGTGCTGCCGGTGAAGGGTGATCGAATCGCTGGGAGGCTCCAGAAGTTTCCCCAAATAAAAATCCTCTAGGGGTGGTTCTCTCTTTGTTCTGCAATTTTATCTCCTCCAGCATCTCTTTTTGACCATTTACTAAATCATCCAAAGCCTTCAAGAGGTTGTCAAAGCCATCTCCTCCCTGCTCTTAGGTTCCACCATATCCTCCTCTACTACCACTGCTTTCCCTGTCCTCCATGTCTGGAGTGGTTTCCAACTCTCTTTCTCTGCTTCGGTACCTTTGCCTTCTGTATGTTTGTTGGTCCCCTTCTCTCATAGGAGAAAATCCCCACAGCTGAGCCAAGACCTAGGCTCTAATACCACCGTAATGTTCCTAAACAGGAATTTAAGTGATATACAAAGCATGCAAACAATCCAAAAATCAGAAAAACGAAATATACATCAAGCACCCATGAAAACGTTGGAAATAGAGAACTACTGAGCCATTTTATTAATTCTTCAAGGGAAAATACAATGACAGAATAGAATGGTGCACCTGGGCTTGTCTCAATGGAAAAACTTGATAAAACCCAGGTGAGCAAATTCTGAACTGAAGGCTGCCCCAACTGCTGCACCAAAATTGAACCGCGTTGCCCAAAAACTGCATTGTTTGTTGACTTCGAAGGGTTTGAATCATTGTTTCCTGTGCTCAGAAAATTATGAGATTTCAGCTCCTTGCTCCTTGGCCTAAACCTGGAAAAATCTAGGGAGGGTTTGGTCTACTTTAGACTTCTGAAATTCGACCCCCAAGGAGCCTAACCTCAACTGCCACTGCAAAACTCGGCCTGCTGGAATGAGGTTGTAAATACTCTTGGAAAATGCCTCAAAACACTAAGATGATCCCTCCTATGAATCTCCTTCCTTCCCAGCTGAGATTCCTGTTAATCAAGGTTGTCATTGATGTCAATATGGCATTATTGGGATGGAAAACATTCTTGTGATGCATATTATGATGTTGTCCTTGCTCATAATGACAAGTCCCTCTTGTTTGATAAGGATACCAATAATGAAGATGTCAAGCTATTAATGATGCCATTATGATGTCAAGCCACTAAGAAGATGTCTTGTCCTAGACGCTTGAACTAACCATGAAGACACCATAACCTCATGTATCCTTGTTCTTGATGAAGAAGCCCTATAAATCATGACGATGTTCTTACTCTTGATGAAGAAGCCTAGAACCTGGATGATGTCCTTACCCTTGATATTGAAGGACTATACATGAAAGACCACACTTGATGATGTCATATGTGATAGCACTTGATGAAGGTCTTGATGACATGGACAATGATTGGAGACATGACATGAAGGACTTGGAAATCACTTAATGGAAAGACATGACATGAAGGACTTGGAAATCTCCTAATGGCAAACTAATAAATGTTGCACTATGGTTGGTGACATATCACTGCACTATTATTGGATATATGATGCTACACTATCATGATGACATGAATGCTAAATACACTATCATGATGGCAGATACACTATCATGGTGACATGGATGACTTACGTGATGACAAAGCACTTGGGGACACACTAATAACCTCTTGCTGTCCTAATCATCAAGTCCTAACGATCTATTGCTGTCCTAATCATTTTCTGCACTAAAAATTCCAAACAGTCATAAAGAAAATTATTTTTTGACATCTTGAAGACATCATTTCATTTTGACTCCTTGACTATCTTGTAGAGGACTCTTTCCTCTTTCTAATGAGCCCTCACTTGCCTCCTAACTCCTAGTAGTCTAAGAGAAATTGATTTTTTAAGTTAATATATTCTATTTTTTAAAGCTAGCCAACCTACACTCAGTCTGTCATGTCGGCCTCCCTCCATAAGACATGTATGAGTTCGGACACCTCATTTTAGCACTCAATTTCTGTGAAGAGCATCTGAAAAACACAGAACAGCGAGGAGAGGAGGACTTAAGAGCTGTTGTTTAGGTTATTCCTTCTCAAAGTCGGACAGCAAATTATTTTGGCAGCCATCTGTGGTAATAAAGACCTCGGACCTGCAGAAATCTCTTCAGATCTGTGTGGCTCGGAATTGCAGAACTGTGGAGGATTGTTTAAGGGTCAAGAGGCCTAGTATAAGGCCCTCTCTTCTAGCCACAGAAGCAGCATTACGTGAAGAAGTTTGAACTGTGCAGAAATTCGGATTACAGTCCTGTGACAAAAATTGCAGATTGTTTTTGTGGAGATTTTGGAGCTGCTGTACGGTGGTGCAGCTACAGGAAAGAAGGCCATGCTGCTACAGCCTAATAGGACTGTGGAAATTGACCTCGGGACTGAAATCCTTGTGGGCTATCTTTGAAGCTTTTCTTGAAGACACCTTGAAGGATTCTTTGAAGTGTTGTGGAGACTTGAGCTAAAGATATTTGGGACAGTCATCTTGAGCATACTAGAAAGCATCTTGAAGTAACAATAAGCAGTCACTGGTGGTGGACTAAAATATTGGACAGTCAAACTCAAGTTGAAGAAGCTAATTGAACATAAGAAGAATTGAACAGTGCAGAATTCTATTGAAGGAACTCAAGTAAGTACATGACTCATTTTTTTTGTATCAATATTCATTTAAGTCAGTGAAGTGTATTGGACCACCTATTTAGGAGCTCGAGGAGAAATCTCCTGTTGGGCAAAGCATTGTGAAGACTCCCTTGGGAAGTTCTTGAAGAAGCCCTTGAAGAGGCTTAGAGCAGGTGTCGAGCTTAGTGCAATTCATTGTAGACACATTGTAGTCTTGAAGATAACATTGAAGACCATGACGCATCACTGGTGTCATCATGAGTTAACTTGAAGATTTTTCTTGGGTACAATGAAGTGCAGTGGCGATACCTTCTAATTGACAAGGTTGTCATTGATAATGTGTCGTGGAGATTACAGTGAAGCTGAAGATTGACAAGGCTCGGTGAAGAAGACCTAGGGAGCCGTGAAGTACAACCAAACATACCTTGACAAAGTAAAGCTATAGGGTTGGAGCCCTTGGGGTTGGTGCCTTGGAAATTCCAAGTTGGTGCTTGGCAAATATAAGGTTGGTGCCTTGGATAAGATAGGGTTGGAGCCCTGGAGGAACAGAGTCCTTAAGAAACCAGATCGAAGTCTGTACCAGATAAGGGTTGGTGCCCTAGGGGTTGGTGCCCTAGGGGTTGGAGCCTCTAAACGCAAGGTTCGTGCCTTGAGAAGATATGGTCGTTGCCTCACTAAAGTCCAAGTAGGTGCCTGGCACATCCCAGGTTGGAGCGTGGGTGCTTCATCAAGGGTTGGAGCCCTACCCATATTGTAATTGATTCATTATAAAGATTATATTAATAAAAGCATTTTATTTCTATTGTTTATTTTGAGTTCTAAATATAAGTGATGTAACTGGTAAAAGTAACAATTGAAAAGAAATATTGATTCACCCCCCTCTCACTATTTCCAACAATTTCGGGCTATAGCTCTTCCCCTCAAGACCCATGAATTAGCTGAACTGGCCCTATGCATTGTCCTCCAAGCCAGGAATTCAAACTGCTGGTTTGTTGCCTTCTCTGACCCCAAAACTCCTCCTGAATGTTGGCCCAATAATGTCCTTTTGATTCCTTCGCTCCTCTAGCTAATGGCTGACCCAAGGTGGCTCTCTTTCCCTCTATGTGTTCTCACTGCTAGCCAAGAAATATGCACTCCTTGAATATAGTTGAATGAATGTGTTGTAGATACTCTTGGAACTCCTGAAAATGTTGTGGAACTTCCTTCCTAGGGTGGCACTCAAAGTCCCCCGAAGGTAAGGTTGAATCTCTCGCTTGAGAGATTCATGGCTAAACAGCCAGTTGACTCGGCTAAGCAGCTCAAGCAAACAGTCAAGTAAATTTGATGTACAAGAGTGAATGAATGACCAAGTGAGAGCCTCCTTCTCCTTATGACTTCATGGGCCTTTATTTGCCTCATGTGGGCCCCTCTAATCAGTTATTCGAATTCCCTCCAAGGCATTCAAATGACCTAGTTCGAATTCCCATGTGGGTGGCCCCCACCTTCCACTAGCAATCTACTTTGGCCGAAATTTCTGCTAAGTCCCTAAGTCAAAACTGTTGGGCCCTTTTCCTTGGCAAAAATGTGCAAAATTATGTAGAGATAAACCTGTTACAAATGTATTTGGGAAGGGACATGACACTATGACTTTGATGGTAGAAGGAATAAAAGACAATCTTGTCCCATTCATAGCTAACATCGATCATGCGTAGGAGATGTATGAAGCCTTGTCAAAGTTGTTAAGTATTAAGAACATTGGTCAAGTAGCAAGTCTGAGGAATAAGTTGAGTACTACAAAGATGACTAAAGAGGATATTGTGGCAACCTTCTTTATGAAGATAGCTAGACTCAAGGATGATCTCTTGGCCATCGATGAGATTGTTTCGGACAAAGAACTTGTGACCACTGCTTTATTAGGATTGCCACCCAATGTTACTTGGGAGCGGGAGCGGAAGCGGGGAGCGGGAGCGGAAGCGGGAGCGGGAGCGACCATTTTCAGA
>APFE030083878.1:174680-200926 GCA_000404065.3 Pinus taeda
TCCCCCGCAACTATGTTGCCACCCTATTGGGGTGCATTTGTTGCAGGGCTCAACAATTGGAAGGTAGCTCCTACCTTTGAAGAATTATGGATAGCCTGCAATCAAGAAGAATTAAGGATATCAATGGTTGACAATCCTAAAGGAGTATCAAATTATTATGTTGCTCATCATAAAGGAAAGAGATCGAAAGTACTGAGGAAGAAAGTTGACATGTCCAAGATAGAGTGCTATCAATGTCATAAGAAGGGTCACTGCAAAAGTGATTGTCCTAAGAATCCAAAAAATAAGAAGAGAGGAAGAGATCAAGCCAACCTTGTTGTAGAAGGAGACTCAAAGAAGAACCCAACAATAAGGAACTGCACTATTAAGTCCTTTGCTTTACATACCTTGTTTATATGTTTTAGAATTTATAGGTTTTTAACATATTTTGGAAGAGACATTTTTTGTATTGCTTTACGTTTGTAGGTTCATCTCAATCTTTGGAGGGAGCCCCCAACAACTCCCAAAGATAATTACCTCGTGTCTTTTCAGTTTTGGGTTCATGTACTCAGTTTTGATTATATTGAAATACTAATCACCTTTCTCCCTCTATTGTCCTGATTAGGGAAAAATATCTGCAAGAAGGAGGATCTCTCAAGACAAGGTTAGTCAAAGGTATGCTTTGAATACATTGATTAAAAGAATTACTTATTTGATGATCTATTACTATTTACTAACTTTGTTATGACTAGTTGTATTGAATCTTACTGATTCTTGTTTGGGTGATTCATCTCTTGATAAATCTACCCACCCCACTCATATTCTTAACTGATTGAATCGAACCCTAGTCAAGTTCTAGAAAACCCTAATCGAAGGGAATGCTATTGTGAATGTCTGAAACCCTAAACTGCTTAGCGATGTTGTGAAATGCTAGTTGAAGTTTTATTGATAATGTCATGTTTGGGATTTTGGTATGATCGGGAAATCCTAACTTGTTAGGGTTGAGTGATAAGGTCTAAAATCCCGGAACCTTTGAAGTTTTGATTATGTTGGGTTTTCTATGTTTCTACATTGGAACCCTAGTTCATTGGGGTTTGGTGGAATGTGTGAGAAAGACCCTTATATTATCTTAGAAATGATTTCCTTGGTATGCATGTGTTTGTCTGATCAAACCCTAGTGTAATCCAGATGATTGTGTGTCTAACTCTTATTGATCAATGAGAAGTTGGGTTTGACTAACACATGATATGAAGTGTAATTGCATGGATATGTCCTTTTGATTGAAATCCTAGGTTCGTCTAGGTCAGATATATTAATGTTGTTGGATATATGATATGATTATGAATGATTATGAATTCCTAGATATATGGGTTGACCTAGTTATTGATGGTCATAAGTTTAGGACGTAATGGAAGTCCTTGTTTTACGATTTAATGGAAGTCCTTTTTTGAGTTTCTAGGATGATGATATTTGGAAATCTAGGGTTTTGAACTAAACCCTAGTGAAGTTAAAATTGCCTAGTATGAGTGATATAACATTCTGAAATCTATTGAATGATTGTTGGAAAAATGAAAATCTAGGGTTGTACAATTAAAACCTAGCAATAACATTGTCTAGTGTGAAATGTAACCATCTAAGATATATGTATTTAATGATTGTTGAAATTGTAGAATTCTAGGGTTTTGGATTTAAACCTTAGTCAAAGTAAAATTTCTAAAATATGATGATTTGAGATTTGTTGAATTTGTGAAATGAAATTCTAGGGTTTTGGATTTGAACCTTAGTTGAAGTAGAAATCTCTAATGAATGTTGACTATATGATAATTTGAGAATTATGAAGAGGTTGTTGAAGTTTGAATCTAATGATTGCTTGGAAATCTAGGGTTTGCAACTAACCCTAGTGATAGTTGGTCATGTTAGTGATTGATTGACGATTGATTGAAAATCTAGGGGTTTGGAACTAATCCTAGTGGAAGCTAGTCAGGTTAATGACTAAGTTGTGATTGACTTTGATTGATTTCGTTTGTATGAAATCTAGGATTTGTATGAATCCCTAGTCAGAAGTCTAACATATGTATTTTGAAAGGTTGTTAGCTACTTTGTAGATCTATATTTGTTTGAATTGTTTATAGGGTTTGTTATATGTTGTAGTAAGGTATGTCATACCTTTGGAAGACACATTGAAACCCTAGATGGAATGAATGTTGTTATGCAGTAGTCTAGGGTGTATAACTAAGTCCCTAGCAAGATGTTGAAGAGTATATGCCTCTTGTTTGTAATTGAGTTTAGGTATCTGATATGTATAAAGATGAAATACTTCCATGATTTTGATATGGCTAACATCATGCTTCTATAGATTTGGTTGTACTTGCTATTTAAGTTGTGCAGGTACTCAATCTTCAACTTGGTGAAGATGCTCGTTGATGTGATAAGCATGATGAGGTTGATAATAACTCTGACAAAATGGTTGGAGGCCACGAAATATTCTCTGATGTCAAAAAAGAAGAAGTTAATCTCCCGGAGGAAGCATGTATAGAAGAGATCTCCCTAAGACTAAGAGGGAATCTACATAAAGAGGTGCTTCCTGGTTCGAAGGGAGGGCATAGCTTGGTATTAATTGAAGAATGAATTGCGGAGGACATGTTGTTGCATGAGAAGTAGGAAGGAAAACATATGATTGAGGAATCTTTTGTCAAAGATTCGGTTGATAGTCCTACTATGGAAAGTTGAGAAGCAACATCAAGTTGTCTAAAATACCCCAGAGGTTTGTATTTGATTATGTATATGTGAAAGTATATTATGATTGGGGTTGCGTTTGTATAGGTGAAGCTCTCGAAGGATTTGATAGCATGTTGGCTACCAATCAGTGTGATTAGGAGAGATTGGCCATTCTTGATCTACTGAATCAGGGGGTGTTGAGGCTTTGTTAGTGAAGCATTGCCTCGGAGGACATCTAGTCGGCACACTGTGTTGATGTCTAGAAGTTGGAAAGTTGGTGTTGATCAGAGCTCTATTTTGGAAACACACCTAGATTTTTCGGTTGATGGTTAGCAAGTAAGCTTGAGGGTACCTAAAGGAGTTGAAAGCTTGAGTCCATCTTAGTCCCACCTAGATAGATTGCCTTGGTCAAGAATCTAGTCCATGGCAATGCGGTGCCTAAACTGTTGAGTCACTGTTTGGATCGATTGCCTTGGTTAGGAATCTAGTCCTTGGCATTGCAGTGCCTAAACTATTGAGTGACTGTTTGGATAGATTGCCCTGGTCAGGAATCTAGTCCATGGCATTGTGGTGCCTAAAGTTCTTCATGGTTCATATAGTTTGAGATCTTCCATTGTATTTGTACATTATGAATACCTCCCTAGTTAAGTGGGAGTGTTGGAAAATGTAACTATGTTCGATTTTCAATAATGTACTTGAGTCATTATGTAATGTACTTGTCAAAAGAATAAAGAAAAGAATTTTTATTATTATTATTGTGACTTATTAAAGCATGGCTTTCATGCTTGAGTCACCGTGTTTTAGGTCAAAGTCCCCATTGAGGGCTTTTAAGATTTATTCTGAGTCTATAGAATTATTGTAAATTTAAAGAGACCCTTCCTGGGCTTTTGAATCATGTAAAAAAATTAAGTATTAAGTCAAATATGAATCATGTAACCTCCACACCATGTCGATCTAAGGACCCTATTCGACCCCACAAGAAGCCTATAAAAGGAGGGACATCGACTTCATTTGGAGCATCACTCTCTCATCAAGTTTAATTTCTCTTGTAGCTGGGAAGAAGTGTGAAAATCTCTTGTTGTTGGGTAGAAGTGCAAAGTTCTCTTGTAGTTGGGAAAGTCTGTCGTTGGGATGTCGAAGTGAGTGCGAGTTTGGAGAAGTCTAAGAAGACAAAGAAAATCAAAATTTGGGTGTCTCTCTCTCTTTGTTTCATGCCCTGGAATGAGAGATCAAAGTCTTCCAAGTTTCACTATTGCTAGAAGCTGCCAGTTGTCGTAAGTTGCTGCATAGTTGGAGTTGTTGGGAAGAGGTTGAAATTCTGGGAGGCTAACTTGGTGTGGAGGAAACGTCTGGTCTTGGTCTAGGGTGAAGAGTCTCAAAAAATATTACTGAAAGGAAGAATTATCTTGACTAGGTTTTCACCTCGAGGGGGGTTTTGCCTTGGCATGTGCCTACATCTTGTGTCTATTGTTTTATGTGTTGTTGCTTTTGGTAATTGCTTGATGAACTAAAGAAAAAAGATATAAAGAATCGTAATAATAAGAAACATCACAAGTAATTATCAAGATCAATAAAATCTTTACTGCCTTTTCTGATTTTCTAACAAGCACTAACATTGATGCTTGTTTAGGGCTAGCTGCAAAGATTTTAAGCCAAATTGGCCTAGTCCCAGGGGTTGGAGGTTCTTCATCTTGGTTGCATTCATCTGATTTCTGATATGACCTTTGTTTGTAGGCTTAAAGGCAACCTGGCAAGGGTTTTAAAGTGGTTTCTCATCATGCATTTTTCATTACAAATTTTTAATCTCTAAGGACTTGATTTTTGTGTTTTTTGTGGGCTAATCTTGTATCTTGCAGGCCTAGTTCCACTTGAAGAGGTGTTCCTAAGGCTGGCCATCAATTGCTTGCATCATCTAAGGCCTTCTAGCCCCGACTGCAAGGATTAGGGCTACTATTTCACCTAGCCACAAGCCTTAGCAGGCTTACTAGGCCTGGCCACAAGGAATTTAAGGCATATCTCTTTCTCTGAGTTGGTTTTTGGCTAACAGACTTGTGATTGCAGGTATCTAGAAGGCTTTTTTGAGGCCAAATCTCACAATCTTAGGGCCTAAACTCATTACGCTAGCTCACTAGCACTATCCGCATGCCTTGGAAGGTTAGGTAGCCCTAGCTGTGAGGGTTTGAACTTTGAAGGCCTGCTCCTTTGCTTTCCAAACTAATCTTTCGGGTTGCAGTTGTTTGGAGGACCAATCTTGCATCTTTGAGGGCCATCCATTGCTCCTAGGTGTCTCAAGTTTTGCATACTTGTTCCTGGAGGAAGGCCACAAGGCTTTGGGGTTTGTTTTCCTCTTGCCTCTTCTCCCTTTTGACTGTCAAAACAATCAGATCTGAAGCACTAATTGCAGACCTAATTATGTGCCTAAAAACATTATAATCATAAGAATTGTTTGAAGTGTTTGGCCTTTCTTTCATTGCATCCTTGGTGACTAATCTCGCTGATCTCATTACTACAGTTGGCTGATTTGATTGTCATAAGCATTCATTGAAGTCTGGTGCATCTTCTTAATGAATGATAAAAGTGTTGGTTCTATGATTGCATTAGTCTCTCTTTTGTTTTGAGGATAAGCTAGTACTTTGCACACTAACCCTTGCATTACTCATTTTGCATCCTTGCATTCTTGCATCTTTGCATAGCATCTCATTTGCTAATTGCATTATTCCACCTCACTGTTAAAAATCTCATTGCTCTCATTTGTGCTCAATTTATTGTGCTTGAGAAACATTAAAGTTGCTCTTGTTTATAATTGCTAAGTAACATAAGCATAAGAGAACTATAATAAGAACTCTAATTGACACATTAATGAGCTCTGATAAGCACCTTGAATCATTGAGTAATTAATACTGCTAATCTTGTTTCATTGAGATAATCTCTAAGTGTTCTCTAAAGTGATTCATAGGTTGCTATTGGCATTCTTGTAATCTTGTGTTAAGAAGTAATATTTGATAATCTTGCTTGCAAGTGGTTTAACATTGCCATATTGAAGCATTTTACATATTTATGATCTCATTGAAGCAAGTTAATTCCATCATCATTTGCATCTTCATTTCTAGATTAGAAGTGCACATTTAAAATTTACCTCCAAGCATAAGCTTGGTTGTAAGAAAGATAGGACCATCTTCTTCACCCAATTTAATCTAGACCCTCATTCGCAGTTAACACAGGTGACCTTGAAGTTCTCTTGTGGGCAATCCCTTGTAGGAACAGGGGCATCTAGATCGTTAGAACTCCAGGGGAAGCATCATTAATGAGGCCTTACCCTCCTTCCCGTGGACTTCTCTCTACAACTTGTGTTTGTCACTAGCTTCAAAATAATTGAGAGGGCAGATTCACCTAGAATAGGCATATTAACTAAAAGCAACCAAGATATTGCATCTCACATTAGATTAGATCCTACATTTCATCTAAAATAGATTTTGCATCTCATTATTGCAATGATTGTTTTATCCGGTAACTTGACATATTGATCTTTGTTATGCAAGTAATTAATCTTGAGGCACTGGTCTATCATATAGTTGGTTGTGCTTAATAATTTTACTTGTCACATAATTCTAATTCAAGTTGCTAGGATATTCAATTGTATCTCCTAAACTTGTTGGTTTCCAAAGGGTTCCTCATCATTCCATCTATAGGGACTACCCCACTTAGCCTGCATTTAGGAAATAGCTTAAATGGAGAGGACAGGGATCAAAGTGATAACCCCTGCCCTAAGTGTTGTCACATTGGGTGTACAATTCATGAAACAAGAAGAATGATCTAGATATGTAATATGAGACATGGCATAGAGTAAGAGAGATGTATGCACCACAACATCATTAAAGAAATCCGTCTTTTTTCTTCTTTACATCTATCTCTCATGTATATACCCTAAAACTTCGTCATGGTATTAGAGCAAGACTTATAGAGGTCGTATCAAAGTCGGTGTTATATGGCAAAGTATGTGTGAACCCAACATTCAAGGAGAAAAAGTCATTTTAGGAGAGCAACAAGTCAAAATTTAAAATATGATTCAAACCTCAGAAAGTGTCAAATCAAAGGAATGTTTATAATTTCAAATTTTTAACTTTTCAAAATTTACAAAGTTCTTAGAAAGGCTCCTAAAGCCTTGTACATATCAAATGTTGTCTCCTTCATAATGAATGTTGTGTATCAAGCATGACGCTCTAAAAGAATGAAACAACATCAAACTTCATACATACTAGTAACTGCACGAAGAAAAAACATGTGACACTCTTGAAGGTAATTATAAATTGGCATTCCTCCATTTAACCCAAAAAAATGGAATAGGCTAGCAAAGGAATGTTTGCTTAGCAAGGATGTTATTAAGCGCCTGACTAATGGCCTTAGTGTCATTTCCAAGTATGCTTGACCTGTGAGCTTTCTCATTCTAACAAGTAGTTTGGTGAGCTATATGAGTACTTTCTAATGTGCGTTGTAAGATATTTGCTTAAGTGTGAAACTCATTCACCCACGTCAATTCAAAACCTCGACTAAGGGGTAGCAATTGCAAGAATCGCCTACAATGAGGATGAAAATCGTTCCTTGGCAGTTATTTATTGCTATGAAAAATTAGATAGGTAAGTGCCAATTTACCTTTGTGTCAACTATTAACTTTTGTTGTGTTTGTTAAGTAAAAGACAATACCCGAGTTGAATGCAACATGTTTGATAGAATGATGCTAATTTAGTATAAGTTATACTCAAAATATGTGTTGAATTTACAAGAATGGCATTGGTATTATGTATTTGTCATAGGAAGTTTCACTTAGAAATCTATCATTAGGAGTTAAAACAAGCAATATAAGTTCAAATTCCTATAGTAATTTCCTGCAATTAGTTTTTTGTTTGCATAGTGATGTGTTGTGGTATTGACATTTTTCCATTATGTATGATCTTTTCATGCTAGATCTTAGTCATTCAAAGTGAATTTTGGGTTTTATATGGCCCATTCCCTTGAAAAAGTAATGAGAGGATCTACCAGAGGCACTTAATAGTATCCTAGGATCCTTTGAGCCCATTATCAAAGTCTTTGTCACAAACATTTGAACCTTCCCTTGTCCTTTTACCAATTGTCCCATATGGTTCAAATTCATCTTAGAGATTCTAGCCCCATGATCCCAATTGTTTGGCTTCCTTAGGTAATGTAGAAATTAATGGAAAGGCCCTCTTCCCACCCTACTTACCCAAAGGAAACCAATGAAGGGGCATTCCTATTGCCTACATCATAAATTGCTAGATACAAGAGGAACGATAAACATAATTTATGGCCAACATTTTGTCCTTAATGTTGAATCTTCCCACTAGCAAAAATACAGGCAAATCCATATGAAGGTTTAGCAATATGTGTCTTCGCAAGATATTCTTCCATTTCGCAATCGGCCAATCGAGAAAAGTCTTCCTTGTCTTACCCTTTGCCCACTCAAGACTTCCCTATAATATTCTCTAATATGCATCAACCTTATATAGCTCATAACATGTTTGTTCATGTTGACCAATCCTCACAGGTGTAGTTTTAATTCAATTAGCTAGGACATTGACAAACACTTCGTAGGAAATGTTAAGCAAAGTGATTATAGGAATATGTTTAATCATACTTACATTATCTTGTTCCTCCATATGTCTTGTTTCCAATGCTTCTTGATGCGTCCAAATCAAAGAATCAAGAACCATGGACCTAGTTGGAATGACTGGAAATGATCCTATGGATACTCCATAATGGATTACAAAAAACAAGGAACTTTATTCGAAGATCCAACCAAATTACTTATTAGGATAAGTAATATTGCCTAGCGGCAACTTATGTGATGTGATTTTGGATATAAACCTTAACATTGCCTTTGGAAAGTTCTTTGGGTAATTACTGCCTCATAGTTGTCATCTTATATGATCTCATGGGGGCATTTCAGGGAGCTAGTTAGGTTAGCCCATGATACTTTATTATACTTCTAGATCATCTAATCAAGTTTATTAATATTTTCATGGATACCTCTAGAAGGTTAGTGTGTGCAAATAGAGGACTCATTTCCCTTGTTTGGAAACAAATAGTGGGATATGTACTAAGCCATATATAGACAGTGTAAGAGTTCCCTTTTGGAGCTTAATGATAAATCTTAGAGAATAGGCTACAACATTAAATATCATGTAAGATTTGATTCTATTTCTTTTGTTTGATTAAGCATTCCTAAATTATCATTACATAAACATATCAAGTAAAACCTGGATATAGCCTTCCCTTGTGGATAATTTCTACATGGTATCAGTACTCTTACTCCCTAGCCCTGATCTTTTTGCAAGCCAAATCTTCTCTATGAAACCCTGCTCCAGTGGGGTGGCATGGTAGTTGTCTTCAACAACATTTGATCATGAAAATCAAGAATTCTTGGAGTATTCAAAAATCAAGTGCCCCTGACCTTTTCTGACCTGAAGTTTTTGTTGAATTTACCGAAATTTGCAAGATGTTACAATAGTCTTTTTTACCCTTAAAACCTTTGATTTAGGTAGGAGGTTATCTCTTGAATCGTTTAAAGTTGATTTGAATTTTGAAACTAATATTTCCAAATTCTACTAAAACAATTTATCAAAGTGTCCTAATTTTAGAGGGGAGGGACGGGAGAGAAATAATGTTGCATATGACAACCACCAAACTCAACCTAATGTATAATACAAGGCTCTATGTCAAGGTTTGAATCTAGGTCATTTACAATTGACCATAACACAATTGAATGCAAAGTTCCCTTTCTAATTTCGAAAATCAGATATAAGATTTTCCATTAACAACTACATCAATTGCAAGTATTTTTTGGGTTCTAACGACATTAAATCTCATTTATTAGAAACATACTACAATTTTTTTGCGAATTGACTGCAAACTTAGGTAATATAACTCTTGAGATGTTCATGGGTACCATCTACTCCACAAGTGTTATAAGGGGTTTATGATTCATTGCAGGAGGTCGATATGCCTTTGCATGCTCATTTTTTGACATTAGAACTCGTCAAATCTGATTTTCCTGACCAACCAGTTGCAACGGTAGTTTAGAGGATACATCGCGGATCTAGATTCTAGAGTGTTGACATGCCCACTAAGTAAGTTGAAGTTTTGTGGATTGAAGCCATTTTGGGGAATTTTTTCCATTTGTTGCACTCTAAGCTCACCCCGTCATGGTGTCTTCCTATCGAACTTTATAAATATCCAAAGATTATTAACGAATATTTTGTATCAAGAAGCCTTTCTTGAATCCTAACTCGCCATCAAGCCTAAAAAGTAATAGCACTAAGTTTTGTGGATTGAAGCAATTTTGGGGAATTTGTTCCATTTGTTGCACTCTGAGCTCTCCCCGTCATGGTGTCTTCCTATAGAACTTTATAAATATCGAGAGATTATGAACGAATATTTTGTAACAAGAAGCCTCTCCTGAATCCTAACTCCCTGTCAAGCCTAAAAAGTAATAGCACTATTCTCAACCTTGCTTCTCCGACAGGAAATGACCCTTTTAGCATGCAAGGTAACAACCTAATACTTTACTTGCCTCTTATAAATTCTGGCCAACTCTTTATGCTATGGGTGAAACAACACAATAAACTTCCTTTGTAAAGGAGATCATAGACGCAAGTGTGGCAAATATAAGAGAGATCAGAAAAGCACATGCAACTGCACCAATAACAACTTCACCCAAATGTCTACGTTCTACTTAGAAATGGATTTTGTAACTCTTTGTTCGAGTATGTCTACTTTTTAATGACTATAACATTGTTTAAGGCAAGCTTGATGATAGTCTTGCTACGTTCTACTTAGAAATGGATTTTGTAACTCTGTGTTCAAGTGTGTCTACTTTTTAATGACTATGACCTTGTTTAAGGCAATCTTGATGATAGTCACTCATCACAAGAGATTGTGGATGCATCTTTGTTGCACCCAAAGAAGTGAGGTGCACTCTACAACTTAGTATGAAAGTGATGTATAATATATATGCGTTCCACTTATAAATTAAAATGGAAAATAATTAAAATTCGTAAATGTAGAGACAACAAATTTAAAATAATGTTAGGGCTTTGATTTGAAATTTTTATATATAAACCCACTTAAATCCCATCTTAACTCTAGATCTTTTAAGCACCAAAAGTTTACAACTTGATATTCTTTTATAAATCCTAAATTAAACTGGATTTAAGCTCACCTTGACCAAAAACGGGTCACTTATCTACCATTCCATTTCTTGATCTTCTTTCTAATCAGGTGGACGTGTGTGAGTTTTCTCTTTAGCTTCAAAGTTAGTGTTTCAGTTTTTATGTATTGGCTATCCTTCATAGGTTAAGGTTGGAGTAATCAAAAGCGGTGACATTCCTCGAACAAATATAACTGTTGTGATCGTGATTTAGTTTCCTGTTTTATTGGAAGATAATTTGACCGGATTCCTTAGCACAAAAAAGAGAGAATTAAATAATAAAAAAAGAATTAAATAATAAAAAACATGTTATTGAGGAATTTGATGATTTTTTGAAGGGAAATTATGTGAAAATAACCATTTGGGCGTAAAATAGGTCGAAAATGGTTGCGGGTCAGTATACAGTCTGAATTAGTACGGCGATTACCCTAAGTTGAAAACTTACATTAAAGAATGCATGGCAATAACTTACGTCATCGTCAATGGGCAAGCGCCGATCAATTACCCTTAAACGTAGAAGATTACATGGTCAATCATGCTCATGAAAACAGATCACTTTATATATAAATTCAATCCACCGAAAGGGCAACAAATCCTTAATGCTTACACTTACATCTACAGTCTTTTGGATGAGATCTCTCCTCTGGTCTCGACTGGAAACATGGCAAGCCACTCCCAGAACATCAATCCCTTTGGCTCTCAGCTTTTCCACTGCTTCCCCTACATTTTTCTGAATTAAAAGAAAAAGAGAGCTATTGTTATTTAGAGATCACACGGGCAGGTAGATACATTCAATTATCTTGCTTAAGGAGACGTGCAATAATGATTAAGGGTGAATGAATGAGGGAGAATTAGAAAATGATTTGTGACAGACGACAAGAAGTCAGGCAACCAACCTGTTTTCGTGATGAGACGACGACGGAAGCGCCTTCGAGGCCAAGGCGCTCTGCAATGGCGAACCCTATGCCCTGTGTTGAAGCGGTCACCACCGCTACCTTCCCTTTGAATCTCTTACTTGTGCCTTCCATCCCACCTTCCCCTCGCTCTCGACGATGCTGCTATTCAGAACTCCGGGTAATAATAAATACCACCAACTACAATTCAACAACTCTCACACTGGCCAGAGAATCAACATTTTCTGAAAGGAATCAATGCATCTCTTACAAATAGCATATTTAAAGAGTTTTGTTATGAAGAAGTTTTTTAAGTATATATGGGAAAAGGAATTAAGTAGAAAGAAGAAGTACTATATTAAAAATTCAACCCCACTTGTGATCTTCAATAAAAAGAGTACATTGGAGCTAGCATTTCAATGGAGAACAAAGATTCTTATTGCTTAATTAAAAATTAACTAGCATCAACTATAGTGCAAAATAGGTCGATGGAAATGACCTAAAAATACTTGGCAAGAATGGATGTGTACTTTTTGCACTTTTTGGGCAATGGAACCAGAAAAACATTTTATTTTGAAATAAGATGCTTTCAAAGGCATCAAAAGCATTTACAGCATGATGTTAACATCAATTCCTTGGCATTGTCTTTTAAGTGAGGGGATTGTTAGAAGGTTGGGTCAGCTCATCATTAATTTGAATAATAAGAGGATTGAATTGCAAAAGGCAAAAAGCACGGAAGCTAGTGGTCCCATAGACTATATCTAGTCTCGTGGACGTTAAAATTTCATTTCATTTCATTACGCTGATCAATATTTCATTAAGTCGCTACTTTGTAAGATCATTTTCGTACCATGGAAGTGGGAAGTGAATATTGTAGTGATTGAATGCACTATGAATATATTGCCAGGAAGATTTGTCATTTTTTATTGAACGAGAAGGCTTATGGGTTGTTGGTATTGTTAATTATTCGAGTTGACTTATCAATTCAGTGGAGTATTTATAAGGGTTATCAATATTGTTAAATCAGGTTTATTTATCGTTTTATTGGAGTTTTTATTTTAATAGGTTGTTGGTATTGTTAAATCAAGGATCACTTACCAATTCATTAGATGAGTTCCAGTTCTCTAAGGTGTATTTTTATGATGTGTAGTGTAATGGTATGAAATCTGAAAGTCGTTTCAATTTTTTAAATATTTTTTTGTCATGGAGAATGGGATTTTGAGGCGAAGGAATTATTGATAAACAAAGTGAGTGAATCTTTGCATAGATGTAACTTGGTGCTTGGTCATCTAAGAAAATGAGAGGGTGTCCATATTAACCATGTTCATTTTATGATGATCATAATTAGATCATCAATATGATGCCCACAAATGAACAAAGAAAAGGTGTTATGCAACTAGATAACAAAATAGAAGAAAAGATAGATCAACGACTTGAAAAATGGTCTTTTTGAGGGGGCAACTTCCATTGCATCATATAAATGAACAATTCTTGGATGATACAAATGACAAAACCTCGTTGGTATATATAGGAGTCTGAGGGGTCACAATATAATTAGAGTCTACATAACAATAATATTGCAAGGACACAACAATAACAATAGTGAGCTTTTATGGGGCACAACAATAACAATATGGGAGCTATGTGGGCACAACAACAACAATAGAGAGTTACACTAACAATAATAAAGGGGCTACACTAATATTATAGGCACCTAACATGCCCCTTTCCTTCAAAAAATGTGTTGCCTCAACACTTAAGTAGTTTTGGATGTTTCTATATAAAAATATCATCCTCCCATGTGGAATCTTCAACAGGTAAGTCCTTCCACTTAATGAGATACTCTAAAATTGATCGATTTCGTAGTTGTTGGGTTCTTGTTCCCATGACTGCTTCGAGCTCCAATATGATTTTTCCTACTTCGTCAAGTTTTGGCAATACTATTTGAACTAGGAGAGTGTCATCGATAACCTTCTTTAAGCATGAAATATGGAAAATTGGGTGTACTCGGGAAGATATAGGCAGCGCCAATTTGTATGCCATAGTACCAATATTTTGCAACACCTTGTATGGACCATAGTACTTGGGTGATACTTTATTATCCTTCTTAGCTTGCTTGGGGACATTTGTTTGTATGGTTGTAGCAGTAAAAATACCCAGTCGCCTACATCAAAACTTCTTTCACTGTGATGCTGATTGGCCTATTGTTTCATTCAATTCTAAACCAAAGTGAGGTTATCCTTCAAGAGTTGTAGAACTTGTTGTTGATGTTCGATGTGATATTTCACTACTTGAACCTTAGATTTTTCTCTTAAATACGATGTGATGGACGGTGGATGATATCCATAAAGTGCCATAAACGAGGTCATTTTTGCTACATTATGGAAGGAAGTGTTCTACCACTATTCAGCAAAAGGTAATCACTTGACCGATTGTGCTTGTTTATTAGATACAAAGCAACAAAGGTATCCTTCCAAACATTTGTTCACTATCTCAGTTTTCCCATCAGATTAAGGATGATAAGATCAGTTATGAGCTAAATGAGTACTAAGACAATAAAATAATTTCATCCAAACATTTCCAATGAAAATGGGATCTTTGTCACTTACAATAATTTTTGGGTTTCCATGAAGCTTTTGAATTGTTTCCGTAAATGCAATAGCAATTGTATTGGCTTTAAAAGGATGAGATAATGCATAAAAGGGTGCATACTTGGTAAGTATATCAACTACAACCATGACGACACTCTTTCCTTCAGACTCAGGTAAACTTGTGATAAAATCCATTGAGACCTCCACCCAACGCTGACTTGGAATGGCTAAAGGTTATAACAGACTTGGGATCTTAATTGTCTCAACTTTATTTTGTTGGCAAACCAAACATTCCGCCACAAACTTCTGAATATCATATTTAAGGTCATCCCAAAAACATTCATTCTTGACCCCATGGTAATTTTTTAAAAATCATGAGTGCCCTCCTAAGGGGTAGGTGTGCTATTCCAAAAGAATATTTTGTTTGGTTGGGAATTCTTACAGAGAAATAAGTGATCTTTGTACCATAATGAATTATTTTTCCAGATAAATGTATCAAATGTATTGGGATCTTGTTGCAACTTTTGAATGAGTGCCCACACCCCTTCGTCATTCTTCCATTCATCCCTTGCTTCAGTTATCCAATCATGTTGGATAATAGAAATAGCATAGAGCAATGCTTCCACATCCTCATCCTTTCTTAAGGGTGTATCTGCACCAACATTTTGCTTCCATTTTTTGTAGATGATTTCAAAGTCATAACCCAACATCTTGGTGACCCATTTTTGTTGCTCTTTTGAAGATAATCTTTGCTCCAAAAAGTGTTTAAGGCTATCGTGATCCATTTTTTCCTTGAAGAATCTTCCCATTAGGTAAGGTCGTCTTTGCTTTAGCGCATGTAGTATTGCCAACAATTCTCTCTCATAAATTGACTTGTATAAATACTTTCCCTTGATTAGACGACTTTCAAAAGCAATGGGTCTTCCTTCTTGAATTAAAACAACACCAATTCCATTTCATGAGACATCGCATTCCACAATAAAAGTTTTTGTGAAGTCTAGTGTAGCTAAGTTCTAATGTCCCTTCCTATATTAATTTGTCCCAAAGTTTATTTTTGCACAATTTTGACAATTTTGGTAACCATGGGACGCACGAAATTTTGGGAGAAAACTTAGGAGAAAGAGGGAAGCTGAAATGCTTAATTAGTGGAGCATGGTGGTCACACACACAGGGAAAAACGCACTTGCCTAAGGAGAAAGTCGAATAGCCAAGGAAGGGAGGTCGAAAAAGCTAGATGGAGGGGCCCACACACAAAAGGGAAGCTCACTAATTATAAACAGGAGGAGCTCAGCCTCATTTGGGGTCTTTTGTCAATTGAGCTTACTCTTGTTGCTCAAGTTGCTCAACCGGGTCACTTGCTATTTAGCACCAAGTTTTCCAAGCAGATAACTCACACTTTCTTCGAGGGACTTCGAGTGCCACCTTAGGGAGGTCAAATCATACCACTTTGGAGGAGAGATGGAGGGATTTCAAAGCCTATCTTTCAGTCTTTGCTCAGCTAATGCGTGTTACAGGAGGACACAAGAAGGGAGTACGTAGAGGTCATTTTAGGGGTCTTTCGGGTAGCACTTGATGGGAGAATTTTGGCATTGGAGCTTTAGTGGGATATCAGTGTTCTGGGAGGAGTTTTAGAGCAGGAGATTGTTGCTTGTGGGCAACATAATTTGCAACTACTTGGGCCAGTGTAGAAACCTCTCACTGGGCACACGTAGTAGCCTGAGGAACGAGATGGGGAGTTGGAAATTGTCGGAGGAAATAAGGAGAACCTTGGGGAAGAATATCTCAACGTTGGGTGTGATTTGGGGAGATTTTTCTGTGACTTACAGGCAGGTCATATTTTCCAGTAGCTAGGGAGGATGTGGTATTTGGGGGGCAAATTTCAGGGTTCAAAACCAGACCAAACCCTTTATGGGTTTTGGTGGGTTTTTGGTGAGGAGCTTGAGATCAATTTTGCATAATTTTTTGAGCACCAGAAGTGGGGTTTCCAACAGTTTCTTTCCAGCATACAATGCAAATTTCTTAGGCAGTGTAGGGCATCATTGGAGCAACTGATTCTAACACTTTGGCTTGTTTTTTTATCACTTGGCCATTGTCACACATGCCATTGAGGCAAGCCCAAGTGCACTCCTTCCACACCATTATACTTTGCCCCAATTAATAAAATGGCTCAGTTGGTTCTTATTTCTGGAGTTTATGTGGGTGTTTGCTGAATGTTTGAATTTTTTGGTGTTGCATTTGTTGTTTTCTTTACATATCACTATTTTTCCTAGTTAGGAACATTACAGTGGTATCAGAGCTCAGATATTGGCTCAGTCGTGGAGTAAATTTCCTATGAACGAGGAGGATAGGCAGAACATGACTTACATGAGGCAAAGCTACAGGAGAAAGAAAAGAGATATGGAGATTACACCTAATATGGAGGCACGTGGGAAGATAATAGTTGTAGACGAGATGGGGGAGCCAAGGAGCAAGGAAGAAACATCATTCGATAGCCTCTTGAAGACATTGAATGATTTGGCTAAGGGACAAAAAGAGATGTTGGAGTAGATCAAACAACATAATAGAGACAAGAGCCTTCATCATGGGTTCCTCTTTGGAGAGGCTTTAGGGGCATCACAATAGTATGATCACCCTTCACCAGCCACTCACCTACCAACTTTCAGTGGGCCATCCAGAACTACACACCTAGTGAGCATGGAGAACCAGATGATCAGATGCCCCTGGGGGAAGATTTCATAGAAGCCCTATCATTCAAAGATTATTGCTAACTGAAATAGAATGAGAAGGGCAGGTAAAATGGGGGACCGAGTACACAGAACTCAAAGTTGTAGCGTACCATTTGGGAGGACGTATTTGCCCACATATGATGGCTCTGTCAAGTGCACATTGCGAGCTTGGGTGGAGAAGTTGGATACTTATTTCCAACTTAATCAGATGATGGAGGTGGAAGCCATCAAAATGGCTACCTTGCACTTGGAGGGGGAAACGCATGAGCGGTGGTTTCATGGCTTGTCCACATTTGGGCATGTGTGCGTGACCTCTTATGAGGACTTCACATGGAGAGTGGTGGAATGCTTTGATAGGAGGGACCATGAGGCTCACTTCAGGGAGTTGACCCAACTTAAACAGACAGACCACCATGAGCATTACATATAAGATTTTTTTAGGGTTTATGTTATGGTTCCAGACCTATCCGATGCTAGGAAAGTGGACACATCCATAGAGGGGTTACTTGAGCCATTGCATGGACTGGTGAAGTCACATGGGCCCTCTACCTTGCAGGAGGTGGTGACTTGTGTTAGAGATTTGCAGGGGGCAATCCCCAAGACCAGAGCACCCATTCCATCGCGAACTCCCTACCCACATAAGGGAGGTAACACTAGACCCCCACCACAGCAAGCAACCCAGGGGCATGGGCAATTGGATGAGGAGACCAGGAGAGACCTTCGGAGGAGGAAACTATGTTTTACTTGTAGGGAGCCATGGGCACCAGTGCATAGTTGGCAAGGCCCACTATATCGACGTCTTCTCAAATAGTGACCAGGAGGATGATGTGAAGTTGGATTTTGGCGGGGAAGATAGTGAGGGTCAAGAAGAGAGGGGACCCCCACCACTCGTAGGAGCACCTTTTGCACCAGCTGGGGGAGTCCTTGCTTCTTTTCATGGAGTTCCCAAATTCATGACTTTGATGATCTGAGACACGGTACAGGAACAATGTGTCTTAGTTTTAGTAGACATTGGGGCTACCCACAATTTCATTGATGCCCAAATGGTTCAGAGGCAGGGCATCACTACAAAGGAGTTCGAGGGATTCTCCGTCCTAGTGCTGGGGGATAGGACTATGTAGTGCACCCAATATGTTCCCACCTTGACAGTGACCATGGGGAACTACTAGGTGACATATCATTTCTTCATTGGGGATGTGTCAGACACCAACATGGTGATGGGTGTCTAATGGCTCTACACCCTTTGCCGAGTCACCACTGATTGGAGGAAACTAGAGATGGAGTTCACAGGGTCGTATGGCAAGCTAGTAGTTCTTTGGGGCATGCATTCGTACCCTCCACAAATAATTTCAGCGCACAGGATGGAGGTTGACTTGAGGCATGGGAACATAACATGCGCAGTGTAATTGAGGATTTCAGAGGTTAGGGGACAGCCCAAGCCACCTCACCTAGACATATAAGCCTTATTTGACAGATACCCGATAGTTTTTAGGGACATACCACCAGGGCAGCCACCGAACAAGAGTTTTAAGCACACCATGGAGTTGGAGCTTGGGGTGCAAACAATTATCACCAGTCCTTATAGGCATACTAAGGCCTACAAGAACGAGATCGAGTGTGCCATCAAGGAGTTGTTGCATTGGGGTACATTAGGCTGAATTCTAGCCCCTTCCTTCATCAGTAGTTCTAGTGAAGAAGAAGGATGGGACTTTGCACATGTGCATTGATTATAGGGTGCTCAACAAGAAGACCTTAAAGAATAGATACCCCATCCCACACATTGTTGAATTTATGGATGAGCTTAGAGGAGCCAAGTACTTCTCTAAGATAGATTTGCACTTGGGGTAGCACTAGCTCAGGGTGAGAGATCGGGACATCCCCAAGACGACCTTCAAATGCCACTATGGGCACTTTGAGTTCTTGTTCATTCCCTTTGAGCTGACCAATGCACTTGCCACTTTTTTGTCATGCATGAACCGTGTATTTCATGGGTAGTTGTGGAAGTTTGCATTAACTCCTTCCAAATGAGAGGTCATATTCTATCTATGACAAGGAGATGTTGGCCATGATGCATGCGTTGGCCAAATTCTGGGAGTACCTAGTGGGCAACAGATTCCGGGTGAAGACTGACCACAATAGTCTTTGCCATTTTATGGGGCAACAGGGCCTTAGTGATAGGTAGTAGAGGTGGGTCAACATGGTGCAGACCTACGACTTCGACATTGAGTATGTCAAGGGAAAGCACAACATAGTAGAAAATGCATTATCCAAGAGCCCCATGACACTTTCACTCATGAGCATTTACCATGATTGGAAGGCGCAGTTGTTGGTGGAGTATTCCAAGAACCAACAGGCATGCAAGATTTTGGAGAGCATTCACACTAATGAGCATTATAAGGTGATGGCTGAGGTCATTTACTACAAGGGGCATATATTCTTAGTATCAGGTTCGTAGTTGAAGGAGAGGATTCTCCATGCAGCTCATGACTCCCCACTTTTGGGACACTAGGTGTTCCAGAAGACATACATGAAAGTCAAAGAGTGTTTCACTTTGAAAGGCCTTAAGGGGGATGTATTGAGATATGTGCAGGAGTGTGAGGCTTGCTAGAGGAACAAGGGGGAGTTGACCCATCCAGTTGGGTTGCTGCAACCCCTTCCCATTCCTGAGGGGAAATGAGAGAGCATATCCATGGACTTCATCACAGGGCTCCCTATAGTGTAAGGAAAAGATTGTATTTGTGTGGTGTTTAATCGATTGACCAAATATGCCCACTTCTTTTCCATTCTAACACGGTACTCAATATCACAAGTGGCTGAGTTGTTCTAAAGGGAGGTCTTTCGCTTGCATGGGATTTGTTACAGATCCATTTTGGGCACGTCAACCCCAACCTACAGATCAGTACTATTAGGGCCCATCAAACCCTAATTCAGTTGTTACATGCCCTAAAGAAGTCAACCATCAGAATGCCTAGTTTCCGAAGAAGTTCCATGACTGAAATCATCCAAAAACTACCTCTAAGAAGATCAGCGCAGGCAGGCCTTCACTAGGGTGCGTTGTAGTGTAGTCCAGTACACTGCTAGGGTGCTATGCAGTGCACTTGATCCCTCTTTGGCTTGTGTTGTTCAAATTTGAGCGAAATTGCATTGCGGTTTGGGAATATTCTTATCCATTGGATGCATCTAGAAGTTTCCCAAGTCTATCTACTCCTTTGAGCTCAAATTTCGATGAGGAAGGGAGTTAAGGAGCATCAATCCCTTTATCCCTTCCTCCATGGAACTAAATTCTAAGTTTGGGAGGGAATTTATTATCACCATTTATGGCATAACTTCCTTCATTCACCTATAAAAAGACTACTCATCGAAGTGATTAGGGGCTGGAAATCATTGAATTATAGGGAGATGCTGTTAGTATGAGACTTGAGTTGATTTCAAGTATTGTAATGATGTCAAAATGTCTTTCTTGTTATGAGGAGAGGATGGGATTGAACTGGAGGAGTGATGTTGAATCAAGCAAATTGGGTTGTAACTCTTCCTTTTACTAAGAAAGTGTTCAAAGCTTTTTCCATATGCTTGTGTTATTCATTGATGCTTTCATATGTGTACTATGTACTTGATTCCATACTATGTTTAATCAATAGATCATTATCATATGCTTTGATCGGTTTTTGTCTTCTGTCTGTGTGTAGGTACTTTTTAAGCAAATTAAGTACGGAAAGGAGCAATAGAATTGGTCAAGGGAGATAAAGAGTAAGCGAAAGCTTTAGGTAGGCTTCTTTACCTCTTATTTAATCTATTGGTCATAGAAAAAGTAGAGAATTCTTTGCACTGTTGTTCTAGACTTAGCTACTAGTCTAGGGTTTTAAGCGTTTATGCGTAGACACTAAAACTTCCCAAAACAGGCTTCCTAAGACCATAGTCAACGATAGAGACAGATAGTTCATGGGGGCATTTTGGCAGGAGCTCTTCAAGTTAGTGGGTACTGTGCTCACCCCTAGCACTAGTTACCATCCAGAGGCTGATGGTCAAACAGATAGGGTCAACAAATGGTTGGAGGGATACCTACGAAACAATGTGATCGGGAAGCAGAGGGCATGGATTTGGTGTTTACATCTAGGCGAGTATTGTTACAATAGCACCCACCACATGTCCATTGGTATGTCACGTTTATGTGCCTTGTATGGCTATGATGATTTGCCTTTTGTGGACATTGTTTTTGGAGATAGTCAGGCCCCAAAGGCCAAAGATTAGATCCAAGAGAGCCAAGATATTCACAAGGCTCTCAATGATAATTTGTTGACAACCCAAAATCAATAAAATAATTACGCATATCGACACAAGATTGAGAGGCAGTTTGAGGAGGGGGGCTTAGTTTTTCTACGGCTACAACCATATTGTCTGTCTACATTGAAACAGAAGGGGGTTGAGAAGTTACAACCACATTTCTATGGGTCATACATGTGACTAGTAGGGTTGGGGAGGTGGCATATGAGCTGGAGCTCCCACTGGGGAGCAATATTCACAATGTTTTTCATGTCTCATGCCTCAAGAAGGTATTGGGGAAACAGGTGACAACAATTATGGATTTGCTTCCACTTGATGATGAGGGATATATGGTTCTTGAAACAAAAACCATCTTGGAGACCAAGGAAAGGATGCTGAGGAGAAGAACTATCAGGGAGTATTTGGTACACTGGAGGAGCTTGTCGGAAGAGAATGCCACCTGGGAAGGTGAACACATACTTGAGCATCCAACACTAAAACTGCTTGGGGACAAGCAACATTTGGGAGGGGAGGACTGTAAGGTCCCTTCTTAAATTGATTTGTCCCAAAGTTTATTTTTCCACAATTTTGGCAACCATGGGACCCACGAAATTTCTGGAGAAAGAGGGAGGCCAAAATACTTGATTAGTGGAGCGTGGGGGCCACACAAGAGTAAAAACACACTTGCCTAAGGAGAAAGTCGAATAACCAAGGAAGGGAGGTTGAAAAAGCTATATGGAGGGGCCCACGTGGGAAAAGGAAACTCGCTAGTTATAATTAGGAGGAGCTCAACCTCATTTGGGGTCTTGTTGTCAATTGAACTCACTATTGTTGCTCAAGCTACTTAGCCAAGTCACTTGTTGTTTAGCACCAAGTTTTTCAAGCGGAGAACTCACCCTTTCTTCGGTGGACTTCGAGTGCCACCTTAGGAAGGTTAAATTGTACCACTTTGGAGGACAACTAAAGGGATTTCAAAACCTATCTTTCAATCTTTGCTCAACTAGTGTGTGTTACAAGAGGACACAGGAAGGTAGCACGTAGAGGTCATTTTAGGCATCTTCCAGGTAGCACTTGCCAGGAAAATTTTGGCATTGGAGATTCAGTGGGATTTTAGTATTCTGGGAGGAGTTTCATAGCACGAGATTGTTGCTTGTGGGCAACACTATTTGCAGCTACCTGGGCCAGCGCAGAAGCCTCTCACTGGGCATAGATGGGAGCTTGAGGAACGAGTTGGTGATTTGGAGATTGCCGGGGAAATAAGGAGAACCTTAGGGAAGAATATATCAACATTTGGGTGTGATTTGGAGAGATTTTTATGTGATTTATAGGCAGGCCATATTTTGCAACAGCGTGGGGAGGACGTGGTATTTGGGGGCTGAATTTCGAGGGTTAAAACAAGACAAAACCCTTTATGGGTTTTGCTGGGTTTTTGGTGAGGAGATTGAGATTATTTTTGCAGAATTTTCTAAGCACAAAAAGTGAGGTTTCCAGCAATTTCTTTCCAACAGACAATGCAGATTTCTGGGGCAGCATGGGGCATCATTGGAGCAGTTGATTATAGCACTTGGGCTTGTTGTTTTTGTTGACACCTAATCCTTATGATTGGGAAAATATATGTAAATAAATAAATGATAAATATGAACAGTCATCAGGAGATGAACTGAACGGTCTCTCCCTCGTGTATATAACAGACCTACTTGATTGAATGAATATACGAATCAATTTTTCTGCCTAATGGAGTTACTACTTGGCCTGACATGGTATCAGAGCCAGCTCCTTTTTTTAGCTCTCATGCTCCTTGTAACTCCTCTGTCTGTCTGCCATATTCCTTTTACCTAGGCTCTCTATTAGCTAGAAGGTGTTTGTCCATGAATGTTTGTTGTTCTGCCATATTCCATTTATAAAACTTGCGCCCTGCTCTTCTGAAGCGTTGTCCTGTCAAGCGCTGTCCTACTGTCCTGAAAGAAGCGTTGTACATTAAATTTTTTTGTGAATGGTCTGGCATGGTATCCACGCTGATTTGTGAAGGTCCTGACGTGGTTCCAACGCTGTGTATACCCTTTAGATCGAATATCATGGTGTTTATTGAAATCTAGGCGGTGCAACGTTGCAAAACCATCAAGCTCACTATCTGCTGTTATGCCCAATCTGCTCTGTTTGTGTTGTTACGCCCCCGCCTGTCTTTCCAACGCATCTGGGTACATCTAGTTCTAATCGAAAGTATTGCTTACTTTACTGATTTTCCTATTATGGAGTTAATCAAAGACCATTATGGTTTTATTTTCGTGTGAAAGCGACTGAACCCAAGGGCGTGGATAAGAGTTTAAACAACGTTTTGGTTAAACTCTAGATTCTGCACATATGAAGGATCTATAATGGATGTTCGTGATCCTTTGATTATGTAACGATTTTTATTTCTAATGAAAGTGGTGTTCTAGATTATTTAACCTGTTGGAGATGGTATCATGCGTGGAGAATCCTTCGAACAGAGGCTGCGTTAATACGCATATCGTTGCTTTTCTAGGAGCTTAGGATATTTATTGATTTTTCTGTTATTTCCTAGACACTGCACTACCAGTTTGACATATCTATTGAGGGTTTGCAGAGGAAATTTAGCGTGAAGTGCAAGATTAAAGAAAAGGATGCCAAGTCGAATGAACAGGTCTATAACGCAAGACTGGACGCCTGCTGTTATCCACAAGCGTCCTCAAAAGGCGAGTGAAGCGCGTGATCCTAAGGCGGTTAATGCTGTGATCAGATATGCGTGTTAGCCTTTTTTCACATTGCCTTTTATATGATGGACATGGCATATAATGCATTAAAATGTTATATGCAGTGAAGATTTTTAGGGGAGCAAGGTATAATGTTTATATTATTTGATAATGCATACATATGTATTATACCTTAGTGTTGTTTGGACTACCATAGTGTTGTTTTCATAAAGTTGTTTTCAAAGTGACTAACATAGTTAACGCTCTTGCGTTTGACTGTGTTTAATATATTGTTTGAAGCCAGAATACATTTTGATATCAGAATCAATTTTCTTTTAGCAACAGAAGCATTTTTACAGCTCTTGGATTTTACAACGCATTCAATCATATCTATGGTGGGAATAGTTCTCACTAGCAAGGAGAACTATCCTGAATGGTCCCGGATGATAAAACACACCCTCATTTTCAATGAGTTGTGGAAAGGAGTGGTGTGTCGGAGAAGGAGACAATGACCCAGTACAGCCTACCTAGACAAAGAGCTCGTCATTTGGGAAACAAGAAACAACAAAGCTTATGCATTAATCACAACATCTATAAATGAAGAGGTGAATCGCCATATTTCGTCATATTCAACTGCCTTTGAAGCCTTACAAAAGCTGAAAGAACTCTATGACTTCACCATTCTGCACTTGAAGTTGTTCAACTCATGATTAAACTCTTCACTCTTGAACTGCAAAATAATGATCCTCTTGCTCTTGCATCTGAAGTAAAGTCTATAATGCATGATATCAAATCTACTAAGGTTGAATTGGATATTCCTCTTATCGTTTTTCTCAAGGCACTTGATCCTACTTACTCCAATTATCTTGAGTCATTGCAAGCAAATGGAAATCTCAAAGATATAACCTTTGACTCTCTTGTGAAAAAGTGTGCTGAAAGAGAGAAAGCTTTTGAAAAGAAAACAACCCCTGAATCTTCTGAAGAGACTGTGTGCCTTGCTCATAAAGAAAAGCATCCTACTCAAGATTTTACAAGAGGAAGAGGTGGACGAAGAGGAAGAGGAAGATATTTCAGAGGCAGGGGGGTGCAGACATTCTCAAGGAGAAAAGGCAGATTTGCACTGCATTCGCTACAAAAGAAATGGATCACATGATGCCTCTACATGCAAGCTACCACAGGACAAAATCGAGCGAAAAAGAAACCAACAAAAAGGTAAAACTGATGATACAGACAAAGGTAAAGCACCTGAATCCGCTCACTATGTTGAGGCACAATGTAACATTGGAGTAAATGAAGATTTGTTTAATGCTTCACTTGCTTCATGGAAAAATGATTGGTTGATTGATTCAGGAGCAACTTGCCACATGACTCATAGAAAAGATTTTTTGTAAGATTTCACTGACAATGTTGATGGAGCAGTATACTTTGTAGATCAATCAAAAATCAAGCCATCAGGGCTTGGCACAATCAGGCTTAAACTGCCTGGTCTTCCAGACTTTCTTCTGGATCATGTTCTGTATCTCCCATAGCTCAAGAGAAACTTGTTGTCCTTGGTCCACATCCGCTAGCAAGGTCACTCCATTCATATGTTTGATGGCAAGCTTCAGGTAAGAAAAGCATCTGACCACTCACTTGTCATGAGGGGAATAGAAGAAGAAAGGCTTCTCAAACTGCAAGGAACATCTGCTCATGCACAACATTTCTCATACAATTATCATCATGAAGAAGGTACACTTCCATCAAGTTTATTATGGCATGCTAGATTTGGAAATTTGAACTATGACAGTCTCCGCTTATTGAAGAAAAATGGTGTTGCTGGTTTGCCTACAATTCCTAGAAAACTTAAGCAATGTGATGCTTGCATTCTAGAAAAGCATAGCAAACAATATTTTCATGATTCAAATTCAAGAGCACATAGGAAACTTGAACTCATTCATTCAAATTTATGTGGTCCAATGCCTGTTCCTTCTGCAAATGGAAATAAATATATCATGACATTTATTGATGACTACACCAGAATGTGTTGGGTTTATTTATTGAAGAACAAATCTGATGCCTTTCAAACATTCAAGAATTTTCATAAATGGATTGAAAATGATGCACAATCTCATATTGGGTCTATTCGCACTGATAATGGAAAACAATAC
>APFE030083878.1:201418-233807 GCA_000404065.3 Pinus taeda
TTCAAGAATTTGATAATCAGATTCCACATCTTGAAGGGGGGATTCCTATACTAGATCAACATGTGGAATCTTCTTCTAAAGAACACTCTCCCCCGCATGAAACTCCAACGACGGATGATGTTTTAAGTGATGTAATTGAGAGAATTGGGAGACTCAGTCTTGATTCAGTCCCAACTCAATCAACAGAGCAGCCTGGACCATCTTAGAAAGGTCCCCCAAAGTGGCTGACAAAGATACTTGAAAGTGTTCATCCTGATGAAGTCGGAAAGACAGGAACCAGAAATTCAAATCGGCAAAATGGAGGTGATGTAGATGACTCTAATTCACCTTTTGATATGGATGTGTCTTATGATTGTGAATTGAACTTGTCTACAGATTTTCAACTAACTTCTTTCAAAGAAGATGCTTCTCATGATGAATGGAAAGAATCGATGCAAAAGGAGTATGATTCCCTCATAAAGAATGGCACTTGGAAGCTGGTTGATCCTCCATTAGGAACCAAACCAATTGGATGCAAGTGGGTCTACAAGAACAAGTATAAAGTTAATGGCTCACTTGACAAGCACAAAGCTAGGCTTGTGGCAAAAGGTTTTACACAGAAGGAAGGGGTCGATTATGAGGAGACTTTTGCCCCCATAGCAAAATGGGCTACCATCCGGACACTCTTTGCACTAGCAGCTCAAAACGGTTGGAAAGTCCATCAAATGGATGTAAAAACTGCCTTCTTGAATGGAGATCTAAAAGAAAATGTTTTTATGTCCCAGCCTGAAGGATTTGCTGTGAAAGGAAATGAACATAAAGTATGCAAACTTGTGAAGTCCTTGTATGGCCTCAAACAAGCACCACGAGCCTGGTATGAAAAACTAACTGAGCATCTTCTGAAACTCAACTTCAATCATTTTGATCTTGATGATGCAACTTTATTTGTCAAGAAAGTTGGCAAAACAGTTGTATATCTTGTAGTATATGTAGATGATCTTTTAATGACAGGAAACAATGAAAGCTACATTGCATCCATAAAGAAGGAATTGGGAAAAAGTTTTGAAATGACTGATTTGGGCTATGTTCATTACTATCTTGGCATTGAAGTAACCCAACATCCAAAGTCCATATTTCTTTCTCAAAAGAAATACATTGGAGATTTGTTGAACAGGTTTGGCATGACAGAGTGCAATTCTCTTACTACTCCAATGGAACAAAACTTGAAGCTGACATCTATTGAAGGAAAGGAATTTGAGGATGCAACAAAGTATAGACAACTTGTAGGAAGTCTCAACTACCTAACTACTACCAGAACAAACATTTCATTTGTTGTTGGAATACTCTCTAGGTTTATGCAAAATCCTTGTGAGGGACATTAGTCTGTTGCAAAAAGAGTTCTAAAGTACTTGAAGGGAACTCAAGACTTTGGAATCAAGTACACACAGGTGGACGACTTTAGCTTGATTGGATACTCTGATTTAGACTTCGATGGAGACAAAGAAACTGGGGTATTTACTTCAGGATATGCTATGAGTCTTGGATCAGGAGCTGTCTCCTGGAGATCACGCAAACAATTAGTTCCAACAGATTCCACAACAGAAGCAGAATACGTGGCAATAGCTGAGGCAACAAAAGAAATTGTGTGGCTCAAGAAAATTCTTGAAGATTTGCAGGTAAAACAAGTACAATCAACTCCACTCATGATTAACAACACCTCTGCAATAAAGTTGGCCAAGAACCCAAAGTTCCATGATCGAACAAAGCACATCAATACTAAATATCATCTGAATCGACATCATGTTGAGGCCAAAACAATCCATCTCCGTCATTGTTCCACAAATGAGCAAATTGCAGACATCTTCACCAAAGCACTTGGAAGAGAAAAGCTTGAACGATTCAGAATGATGCTTGGACTCACCAACATCCCTTCAAATTAAGGGGGGGAATGTTGACACATAATCCTTGTGATTGGGTAAATATATGTAAATAAATAATTGATAAATATGAACAGTCATCGGGAAATGAACTGAATAGTCTCTCCCTCATGTATATAACAGACCTACCTGATTGAATGAATATACGAATCAGTTTTTCTGCCTAATGGAGTTACTGCCTGGCCTGATAGTTTTATCACTTAGTCTTTATCATGCTTGCCATTGAGGCAATAATAGGTGCACTCCTTCCACACCATCTTACTTTTCCCCAACTGATTAATAAAATGGCTTAGCTCGTTCTTATTTCTGGAGTTTATATGGGTGTTTGCTGAATGTTTGAAATTTTTGGTGTTGCATTTGTTATTTGCTTTTCATATCATTATTTTTCCTAATTAGTAACATTACAGTGATCTTAGTTATCGTGACCCATTTTTATCTTGAAGTGTCTTCCCATTAGGCAAGGCCGCATTTGCTTTAGTGCATGTAGTATTGCCAACATTTCCTTCTCATAAATAGGCTTGTGTAAATACTTTCCCTTGATTGGACGACTATCAAAAGAAATGGGTCTTCCTTCTTGCATTAAAACAACACCAATTCCTTTTCATGAAGTCTGGTGTAGCTAAGATCGGTGTTTGGCACATTGTTTCTTTAAGATGTTCAAAGGCCTTAGTTGCTTCTCTAATCCAAGAAAATGCATCTTTCTTCAGTAATGTTGTATAATTCTTAACAAACTTGAGATAATACCCTGTCAATCCGAGAAATCCTCGAAGACGCTTGAGGGTTGTGGAGATTTTCCATTCCTTAATGTCTTTAGTTTTGTTAGTGTCTACCTTAACACCCTCATGAGATACAATATGACACAAATATTCCACCTCTTGTACTCCAAAGAAACAGTTGGAGGTTTTTGCATATAATTATTTCTCCTCCAATAGTTTGAGCACCCTATCAACATGTTCGACATGATCCTTCCAAGGCGTTTTGTAGATTATTATATCATCAAAAAACACTACCACAATTTTTCTAAGGAAGGGTTTGAAAATGGAATTCATCAAACCTTAAAATGTGGAAGGTGCATTAGTAAGGCTAAAAGGCATGACCAAAAATTCATAATGATGTTCATGAGTTATGAATGTTGTTTTCGAAATATCTTGAGTCTCATTCTAATTTTATGATATCCTGAATGAAGATCCAACTTGGTGAAGTAAATTAATCCATGTAATTCATCCAACAATTTATCAATGACATAAATGGGAAATTTATCTTTAATAGTGAGTTTGTTGAGGTCCCTATAGTCCAGACACATACGCCATAATCCATCCTTCTTGTGCACCAATACTACTGGAGTAGAGAAAGAACTTTAACTAGGTTGAATTATACCAACCTCTAGCATTTTTGCAACCATATGTTCAATCTCACTCTTTAGGGCATAGGGGTATCTATAAGGCCTGATGTTTGGAGGAACACTTCCTAGAATCAAGTGAATAGCATGATCATAATCACGAATAGGTGGGAGGTCTTTGGGAGTCTCAAATACTTTGGAATGATTGTCCAAGACTTTTTGGAGATCTGGAGAAATAGATGGTTTTGATTTTTGAACCTCTAGTGAGCATAATTGTGCAATTACGCTCCATTATTCTTTCTTTAAAATATTTGTCATGCCATTAGAGATAATAATATTCCTCGTTTTCCCTGCAATACCCCTTAATTCAATTCTTTCCTTCCCAACAAAAAAATCAAGAAAATTTCTTGAAAATTATAAGCTACCATCCCCGAAGATTATAACCATTGGACTCCTAGTACAACATCAACACCACCCATTGGAATGTAAACCATTAGACTATTCAATACACAGTCCCTCATGGTTATCTTGATACTATGGCACTTTCCATATAAATTTATAGTTCCTCCACTTGCAACCATCACCTGACACTTTGGTGTTGGATATAGAAATCAATTTAATTCTTTGGCTCTCTTACAATGAATAAAATTATGGGTACTACCCGAATCAATCAACACTATTACCTTTTTCTATTTAATATATACTTATATCTTGAGAGTTTGAGGAGTGGTAAGTCCCGCGAATGCATTACAAGATATGGTGAGATTCATTTGTTCTTTCTTTGGGGTTGGTTCCTGGTGTATATCCTCTTCTTTTGATGTTTGTTGTTCCTTTTATTCCTCCTCTTCACAATCTATGTAAAATAATTTATTCTCAACACACTTATGACCTTTAGTGTATTTTATATCACGACTATAAAAAAGCCCTTTTGCTCTTTTTTTCTCCAAATTTTATGGTGTCAACCTTGTATGTTATGGAAAGCTAGGACTAACAACACTTCCATCTTTATAGTTTTGAGTGGTAGACTTACTTATTGCCATAATTTTGCTTTCAACTTTTCTTGTCATCCTGAATGCCTTCTCCATTGAATGAGGTTCCTAAAGGTGAACCTCATGTTGGATGTTATCCTTTAAATTCCCTATGAAGATATCAATCTTACACTCCTATGGAATATCAGTTACCCAAATTTTCAATTTTTGGAAGTCCTCAATGTTCTCCGCCATTGAACCCTTTTGTTTGAGACTTATCAATTGGCCAAAGAAGGTGTTGCTCTTTGTATCCTCATAATGTGTTATCATTTCCTGCGTAAAAATTGACCAAGTGACAAGTGGTTTACGAGAACAAAGCCATCGATACCATATAAATTGATTGGGTTCTAAATATTAAGATTCAATGCATACCTTTTGTGTGTGTTGCACATCACGTAGATCAAAATATTGCTCCATATAGTATCTATGTTACCATATTCTTTCCATGAAACTTCCTCATATCTATCTTTGGAATGTGGTGGTTCTTAAAGCCCACAATGGAGTCTTTAAAATCATAATTCATACTCCTTTTGTGTGCATCATGATTTTCATAGATTACCTTGTGCAACTCCCTGCTCCCACATTGACGCAAGTTCACCGGCCTACTAGGGTAAACATGTGACGAGGAGTTACTATGATATGGCCCGACCTCTTATCTTAATTAAGGAAATGGAATCAACAAACTAAAACTTTACTAACCTTAGTAAGGAGGTACATGACCATTCCAGATGCCCAAATCCTGAGCTAGATTGCTTTTTCACTAACCTAGACTACCAACTTCATGCACAAACTTGCAAGCCAATGAATATAACCCTCTAGTCACATGCATAATACTACCTCCATGTGACTACAACTCGTATTTCCTAGTTATGAGGGTGCGTTTCCAAAATATGATCCACCTTTTTAGGGCTAGTCTCCAGACCACTACCCAGAACTTGACGAGACTTTCCAGAATAATAAATGACACAAGGAAAAATCCTCTAACACATAACTTGATAAGGGACTTGACCTAACTAGGCCTAACCATGACAAACTTTTCATCAAACATATTGAGAACATGTAATCTATAGGTCATGAACACATATATGAACATTGGGATTTGGTACTTATGTGTGAATCATCAAGAAGGTCTAATGTCTACTCATAATAGCTGCAATAACGTCTATTAGCTCATGTGTTGGGTGTGTGTTAAATTATTTCTACGAATATCCCCACGCAGGAAGTGGGGGGGCGGAAGAAGGTGGGGTGGCAACACCCCCTGTCGGGGGGTTTGAGGGGGGCAGTAGCCCCCTCTATGGGGTCCAGGGTAGCACCCCAGGAAATTTTTTTTGGACCCTATATTAGGTGGGTAGACCTACCTATGGTTTTGTGCATACCACCAACCCCCCTATATCCCCTCTGGTATCAAACACCCATAGCTCTCCTCCCCCCTCAATAGATAGAATCCTAACCAGAAAGCAGTCAAAGGAAGCACCCCCAAATGTAGAATATGAAAAAAAGCACGAAGAAAGACAAACAAAGAACTCAGGGATGAACCACCAGCAAAGGAAATGGCATTAGGAATGCAACAACCTATGGAAACCTTCTTAGGAAGGAGAACAGGAAACAACGAAAAAAGCCAACAAAGAGGGAAATGAGCCATGCACCACCCAATAAGCAAATAACGATAGTGGTCTCCTGAACTTGTAGAGGAATGGGATCATCCGTCAAAGAAAATGCCACAAGAGACATTCTGGCAAAAGAAAACCCAAACATCCTTATGATTCAGGAGACAAAAACAAACAACCAAGAAAATGAAAAAAAAAAAAATCAGAAATTATGAAGGGGAAGCAATACAAGCAACAGGAGCATCAGGAGGTATTTGCACAATATGGAAAAAAGAAACCTGGGAATTAATAAAAATACAAAAAAGATTAGCACTGGATCCAAACAGATCTAATGCACATCAATACAAAAGAGAAGTACAGTGTCATAAATATATACGCCCCAAATCACTACAAGAAAAAAGAGAAATGCTGGGCCACCATAAAAGAAGCACTAAAAGAAATGCAAGCTGGGATAATAATACTAGGAGGAGATTTAAATTTGGTAAGAAGTATAGAAGAAAAGTTTGGAGGAACATATCACACAGACCCATCTAGGGATATTCTAGAAGAAATAATGGAACAACACAATTTAATAGACATCCCGCCAAGCAACGAGAAATACACCTGGAGCAATAAAAGAGTGGGCAAAAGCAACATAAAAGAAAGGCAGGATAGAATTCTAATACAAGAAAACATAGCAGCAGTGCACAACTCCATAAAATAAAAAATTTCACACGCTACAACATCTGACCATAAACCGGTGACAATAGTCATGGGCAAAATGGAAAACCAAGGACCGCTCCCATTTAGATACAACTCAATTTGGGACAACAACATAGAAATCAATGAATTAGTCAAGGAAGCGTGGGAACTAAGAGTAACAGGATCACCACAATATATTTGGGAAACAAAATTAAAAACTGCAAGAACCAAATTAAAGGAATGGGTAAGAGCAAATGAAATTAAAAAAGAAAAAAGATTTACAATAGAAAATGGATAGCATGCAAATTGAAAAATAAAGCAAAGAAGAAGGCAAGCAAGATTATTTAAGAGAAGAGGAAATCTTTTGGGAAATATATAGGGAAAATAGGAAAGAAGAAGAAGAGGCAAGACTGAAATCCAGAAGTTTGTGGCTCAAGGCAGGGGACAAAAACACATCATTTTTCCACAACACAATGAAGATAAGAAGAGCCAAGAGATTAAAGGTGCAGAGGAACTAAAAAAAGCAGCCTATCAACACTTTAAAAACTTACTTTCAGCCAACGAAGAAATGGTTGAAAGTGAATATTTCTTAAAGCATACAAAAAAAATAATTTAGGAAAAATCAAAATGTAGCAATGTGCAAGGATCCCACAGAAGAAGAGGTGGCGGCGGCCATATGGAGCCTGCATCTGGACAAAGCCCCAGGGCCAGATGGTTTCACAATAGCATTCTATATATTTCATTGGTATACCATCATAAAGGATTTCTTAAGAATGGTGAAGAATGTCTTCAAAAAAAAGAAAAATAGGAGGCAACACAAAATCCTCCTATCTTGCTCTAATCCCAAAGGAAGCAAACCCCTCAACTTTCAACAGGTTTCACCCTATCTCTCTTTGCAATTCATCTTATAAGATAATAACAAAAATAATTGCAAATAGAATCAAGGAAGTGCTTCCAATAATCATATCTGAAAATCAAGGAGGATTCGTGTCCAACAGGCAAATCATAGATAATGTAATTATTTTACAGGAAGTTGTACACTCTAGTATGCTAAGGCAAGAGAAAGGCCTCATAATCAAACTAGATATGCCAAATGCATTTGACAGGGTCAACCATCCATATATAATGGTTGTCCTTCAGAAACTTGGGTTCTTAAGAGAAATAATGGAAGTCATACAGGCATGCATTTCTACTCCATGGATTGCCCCCCTCATAAATGGAAGGCCCAATGACTTCTTTCAAAGCACAAGAGGCCTTAGGCAAGGTTGTCCTCTCTCTCCCTTCCTATATATTATAATGGCGGAAACATTAAGTAGGGCTCTGGAAAAACAAAGAAAGGAAAGAAATATCACAGGGATCAGAATAACAAAAGGAGTAAAAACAATAAACCACTCACTCTTTGTTGATGACACATTGCTGCTGGGAGGGGCATCAACAATAATAGCAAGGAGGTTCAAAAAAGTTCTGGATGATTTTTTACAGGTTCCATGTGGGCTATTAAACAATACAAAATGCAGGACATATGGATGGAATAACCCTCCCAGAACTATGCAAAGGATCGCACAAATCTTAGACATCCCTATATAGGAAAAATGGACACATTTCTTTTACCTAGGACTTCCAATCTCAAAAGAGAACATGAAGACAAAAATATGGACTAAACAAATTGAAAAAATGAAAAACAAAATACAAAGATGGGGTATGATGTGGCTGAATATGGCAGGAAAGGTAATATTAATCAAAGCACTCCTTGCAACACTACCTATCTACCAATATGCAATAATCATGGCCCCAACAAGTGCTCAAAAATAAATGGAGTTAATCTTAAGAAGCTTTTTGTGGCGGGGGGAAAGTAAGAAAACACAAAATTTAGCCTAGTCAGGTGGGAGCAAGTAGTACTACCTTATGAACAAGGAGGCTTATCGATACGGATACCTGGGCTCATGAATGCGGCACTGGGAATGAAAATAATATGGAGACTAATTACAGGAAAAGAAAGCCGGTGGAAAAAGACTCTTATATCAAAATACATGGATGGCACTAGGAAAAGACTGCTTAATGGAAATATCCCAATAAGACAATGGACCCAAGTATGGAAGCTGGTTAAAAAAACAATTCCATTAATGAGTAGATACATCTCTAAAATCCCAGGCAATGGAAAAAAAATCTCAATTTGGGAGGACATAATCATGGGAAAAGAACCACTATAGACTCACCCAGAAATCGAAGACATATAAGAGTGGATGAGAGGTAAAGGTTTCAATACTTTACACTCAATCTCTCAATGGAACCAAAAGGAGTGGCAAGACTGGAAAATCTCATCGATTCTAGTAGATCTGGAAGGGCAATGGAGCAAAATCAAGTAGCTCCTAAAAGGGGCAACGCCAATCCACCATGATGAGGAAGATAATTATCTCTGGGACCCAAGTGGTGGACATTACACAGTTAGGACTGGATATAAAATCCTTCAAGAACAACCAAATCAACAAGACTGGGACTCTTGGAAAATAGCATGGAAATCATAAAGTCTACCTAAGATCAAAATGTTCATCTGGACTCTTTTAAAAGGGAGAATATTGACCAGTGAAAACTTAAAAAAAAGGCTTTCAAGGCCCAACACGATGCCCATTATGCATGCAGGCTGAAGAAAATATACAACATTTATTCCAAGAATGCACTTTTGCCAAAGAATGTTGGCAACATCTGATAAGTCCATTGGAAATAAGAATAAATTTTGAAAAGCCCTTGCCGGATTTTCTTTAGACCTTAGAGAAGGCCTACCCATGCACAAGAAAGAAGAAAGTCACAATTCAGAGAATATGGAAGTGCATTCCAGTAGTCCTATGTTGGAAAATTTGGTTGACACAAAACAAGTGCATTTTCAAAAATCAAATTCTAAGGATAGGGAAGACCCTCTAAAAAACGTGGGGATTAACTTCTGAAATCCTCAACGTCAAAGGAACAACATCAACAGATTATAACACTCTTCAACGGGAAAAGCGAGATTGGCTTAGCAAAGCCATAATAAATAATAATGGACAAAAAGGATAGAGGAAGATAAACTCATGAAATATATGGAAAATAAGAATGAGTGAAGAGGAACTGACAAACTGGAGGAAAAATCATAATAGATATTGTCTTTACTTTGATGGGGCCTCAAAGCATAATCCGGGAAAGGTAGGGGCAGGGGGAATAATCCTCGATCTTGATGGGAAAGAAAATGTCACATATGAATGGGGATTGGGGCAAATATCAAATAATAAGGCAGAAGCATGCAACTTGTTGATGGGAACAAGAATAAAAAAGAAGAAGAGAAATTCAAAATCCTATCATAATAGGAGACTCAACCATAATAATAGAGGTAATGGCAAGAAACAAAAATCTAAGCAATGAGCTCATGAACATAATTTTTAGAAGAATCAGGAAGAACTTGGAAGGCTTTGGCAATGTAATCTTCAGACATCTCTTGAGAATTCACAATCAACAGGCGAATTATTTTGCAAACCAAGAAGTGGAAAAAAGTGAAGGCCATGTTCGTGAAAACCAAGAGGAATATCACAACTTTGTTCCTTAATAATCAACAAAAAATCACAAGTTTACAACTCACCAATACCAAGGGAAAAATCACAAGGATAAAGGCAATAAATAAAAAAACAACAGTAAAAAAACAACAAAGGACATATCAATGCAATAACAGCCAGGAAATCATGGGAATGCAAAGGAAAAATCATGAGACTTCAGACTCTCGTATGAGCAACAACAAGAAGGATGATTGCAATCCTGGTCACAAGAACCACGTTGCAATCTATCTCATCAAAGGCAGGTCTCGGGTTGTGTTAATGCACTACAAGAATAGAGGGTGCATTCAAAAAAATTGCAGTAGCAATCTCAATGAAGAAATCTTCATTTTCCATGTTAGTATAGTGTTACTTTGGTTTCAAATCCCCTCTTTGTCTTCTCTAATAGCCTACAGTGTTTCCTCTATTCAGCGCACAGGCTTCATCATAATCCCCCACCTTTCTTCTTACCCAGCTCGCTCACCCCGTATCCTTTCACTCCCTTCACTCCCTCCACTTAGCAATCCATTGTAGTGCAAAGCCCTTCATAGCATCCATGCCCTCCATCTACCCTTCCCATTATCTCAACCCTCCTCCCTGACTATTATAGCTAGATTTTGGTCTTCCTTCAAATATTTCGTTCACAGGGACTTCAACTCTATCAGAATACATGGGAAAGACCCGATTGAGTGCTTAAATCGGACTTCAAAAAAACATTCACCTGCAACTATAATTATTGACGGGTCTACACTCCCAAGCCATTTCCGGAGCGCTGTTCCTTTTGACCTCTGATCAAATCAGGATGGTTGACTTGGCGCTCGATCCAATGGTTGTCACTTAGCCCGATCAATGAAACTTGCGCGACAATCCTCCACCGTCGATCTGTACTCAATAGATCTGATGGTTCACATTGATTTCAGGTTGTTATCAAGCACGAAGAATACCCACCCGAAAAGCAGTTTTCTCTCTCTCCTCCTCTGCTATGTGTCACTCGATTAGTGGAATCAGGCGACCACTCCTTTTTACCACCTATGGTTTCTATCTCGCCCAAAATACCACCTTTGCATATAAATCCACTTTTATTCTTGGTTAATGTCCAGACTTGTTCACGCCTGATGACAGTAGATTTCAACCATCGACGGCTACGATGGCTCCTCCAAATTCCTCTTCCCTGAGCGCTTCTGGTTAATATCCACTGTTCATCCCTTGATTCCAATCTACACGATTTAATCTTGGCCGCTTTTCATCTGACAACCTCGTCCGTTGATCTCCGATATCCAATGGTTCCTATGTACGCCAAAAGGCAACAGAAGAAGAAGTATCTCAGGCAATACAAAATCAAGGAAGCACAACAAAACAAGGAGCAGTAAGCAGAGCCAAAGGAAGAACAAGCAAACAAATCAAATGGAATTCAATTCAGGAGCAATCAGTCTACATGCCATGAAAATCTGTCAGAGAATCCATGACATGTAAATTTCTCTTTCTAGTAGGTCAGTTTGTTAGGTAGTATACTAGAATAATCATAAAAATACATGAAGTTTTGAACACAAGCTTAGGAGAAGAGACCGCATTCCTATCTTATGGCTTAGATGTTTATCATGTTATAGTCAATTGTAATAGGAGCTTGCTCCACTAAAGCTTTTGGTAATATATCAACTACCCAACCTTGTTAAAAAAAAAAAGAATGGCAAGGTCCAAGTCAACTTGTGAGGAAGGACTCAACCTTAATGTATGCTTTTTGAAAGAGAAAATGAGACCCCATTGCACAATAAGTCAAAATTGGATAATATGGTACAGTATGCAATCCATTATTCCTCTCATGCATGCTAGTATATAAAATGCATCCTTAAATCTATACATGTTCACCATTGAACTTGCCTACAAGCCTCATGGTATAAGGTTACAAGTAAGAATATTAGCAAACAATATGTGGCCTTCTTATTTCAACATATGGCTTACATGCACACGTGTAATTTGGATGGGAAGTTTATTTATCTCCTTTTTCAGTGGGGTTGTGCATGTGTCAAAGTGTAATTGGAAAGAGACAACACCTCAAAAGGTACATTGTGTCAATATAGTATTATGATTAACCAATGGAATCATATGGGTGAAAGTAATGGTGTAACACCAAAGTTGACCTCTTAGCTTTGGAGTTAACAGTAGAAAATATTCACATGCAATTCAATATATGCTTGCAACCCATCCAACTAAGGTGATTCCAACTAAACAGGGTTACTTTCTTATGTTGTCATTTTTTAGGTCATGATTCCAAGGGCATAATAAAAGATATGCAATTTTCGTAGCTTTGTATTTTATTAGACATATTATTCTATCTTATCTCATTATTATGATTTATTGATCATCATTCTATTGGAAAATGTAACTAGTTTAGGTCTTCCTAATTGTCAATGTACTCAAATCATTATGTATATTTTATGTTACAAGAAAAGGAAGAAAGAAAAATATTATTTTAAGCATGGGTTTCATGCTCTAGTTTGATGGTCATCTAGGTCAACCATGTTCCTCATGCTTCTAGGGCTTGTCATGTCAAAATAATATTTTTCTCAAGTCAAGAGAATCTTTATCATTTGTATAAGACCCCCATCGGGAAATATGTAACATATAAAAGATATTTATTTTGAGTCTACAAAGTCCTAGAAACCTCCAATCATAATTCAACCCAGGAAACAACATGTCAACCTAAAATAAGGAACTCAAACCCCTCAAATGTGTATAAATAGAAGAAACATTGACCCCATTTGATCACCAATTCAATATCTCTCATCAAGAAGTTCGATCAAAAGCTGGTAACATCAAGGAAGCAAGTGTGAAGGTCTAGGAGGAAAGAAGGAGTTAAGGAAAAGAATAAATATATGTTTTTGGCCTATTTTCTCTCACACGTGCAAAGAAGCTAGGATTTTTTAGATACTATAGGTCCAAAGTTGCGGGTCGAAGCTAGAGGCCAAAGTTAAAGTTGGATGTTGGTTGGAGCAGAATTGATCCTTATTGTTTTTTGTTGATCTCTTACCTAATTGGAAGGGCTTCTTAGAGTGCTGACTTGGTGCTTAGTGGGGAACTTGGTCTAGAGTTTGGGTCTTTCTTTTCTCATTTGAAGCATATCCTATAAGGAGAGAATATATTTTTTTGGATTTTTCCCTTAAATGGTTTCACCTTGGCTTGGAGCCTAATTTTTGCATCCATTGTCTTTATTGTTTTGCTTTTGATATTTTTTTGATGAAAATATTTAATAAAAAAACACAAGAAGATAAATAAAGTTCATAAGCAAATATTAAGAATTAAGGAGAAATTGAATAAATAGTTGCCCTATTGTATTCTCCAACATGGAATGAAAGCTAAGGTGAACAAGACAAAGCAGTTGGAAGGACACAAAGGAGGGCTTTATTGTCAAGGGGAATCATTTGTAGAAGGACACAAGGAAATACGAAAAAGGCCTATTGATCTAAAAGGAGGGTTTTCACATCAATTTTTTTTGAATAAGACCTCATCATCAAGGTATTATTAAAGAAAGGAAGAACAAGTATTTCTTAAATATTCTCTAGCGTATCATATTTAAGAAGAGGAAGCATAAAGGGATCTTGATATCATCATTCAGTCTTGAAATTTGTTCGAAGACATATTTTAATGACATCTCTGAAGTCTCCTTGGAGGTTTATAAAAACATCAATATAGTTGGAGACATCACTAATAAGGAGGACTCTTGGTTGGAAAGTAACTAGTATATTGTTTTCTATGTCCCAATCTACATATAACATGGCCACATTCTACAAGGAAAGCATAAAACTCGTTGGACAAAAAAAATTCCTATCATGGCAGAAGAGGATTGACTTGGCACTCACAAAGAATGAAGTCAGGGAGTATGTCCTGGGAGAAGTAGTTGTCCCAGACAAAGACAAGACTCAGTAGTTAGAAAAGTACAAGAAGGGGTAAGTAAGGGCACAAAGGATCATCGTTGAATCCATTAAAGATCATAATTTTCCCTTTGGTGTTTATTTGAAGATATCAAAGGCTATGTATGACAAGTTGGTAAAGTTGTACTCTATAAGTACACAATGTCAAAATATTTCCTTGAGGAATCAAGGAAATCAAAGGATGAAGACATGGACACATATCTAATAAAGATCACACAAACAAGAGACCAGTTGCAAGGGCTTGGGGAGACTTTTACAAATTCTGAGATGACTATCTGTGTATTAAATGCTTTGGCACCTGATTGGAGTAGTTTTGTAACGAGCATCAACTCAAAGAAATATACTACACCCTTCAATGGATTATGGGCTTAATGTATCTTAGAAGAATCTAGTATCAAGGCAAAGGATGCTACTAAATCAAATGAAATATCTCAAGCCTTCATTGAAAGAACTGAAAAGTTAAGGAAAAGGAAGTTTGGAAAGTCCAAGAAGAAGACATACATATCCAAGATCCAATGCTTTAGGTGCAATGAGTATGGACAATTTAAAAGGGATTATACAAATAATAAAGTGAGCAACAAAAGGAAGGAAAGAAGTGAAGCTCACATAGTTGAAGAAAAGGGAGAACCTGAGAAGAAGCTAAAAGGAGAAGGTCCCAAGGATCTCTACTATTGAAGGAAGTTCCTTCTCTGTCAAGTTTCGTATGAAGTTTGTGTTTCTTTAATCAAGTAGAAAGTAGAGTAGCATGTGTTATTGTTTACTCTAAAAGAGTCTTGGATTTTGTAAAAGCACGACATCATAGATAGAATCATGTGATAGTATAGAAATTAGAGTCTACATAATCAAGTTGCTTGGAGGGAAATCATCTAGTTTAGAAGAATGATAAGATTGGGACCATATTGCATATTATTGTTCATCCAAGCATTTTCTAACATTATGTTAGAGCTAGTCATTTTGCAAATATGGATTATTAAGATGCTATAAGAACCATCATATTTGGAAGGTTTTAGGAAGAAACATTATGACATGACAAGTATATATTCCATCTAGTATGGAAATAATAATCTTGAAAGATGAAGGAATGTTGATGGTCCAGTTGTAGTATGAAAGACATAATAAAAGTGTTTCTCCTCTTTGGAAAAGAAACCTATATTTGACAGGTACAAGAAGTAAGCACATTCAAAGGATGGCTAGATGATTGTATGGACACAAAGATATGCATACTTTAAGTAACCCTTCTCTAGGGTATGGTTCATTTCTACAAGAATCATGAAGTAAGAGTTAGTTATGTCAGTGTGCTTGGTAAGTCTTCCATATGGCTACATGATGCTTAAGGATAGAAATTTGACATGCTATGAAATGGATGGAGATCAAGACTCTCTCACAAGATTTCATGGCATAAATATAACAATGTCGATCAAAACCAAGTATAGTCTCTATAAGAAAGAAAGCAAGATAACAAAGACAACTCCAAGGAAGATATTACAACTTGGTAATTAAGCTCAATCCATGGGCACTCTGATTAAAATGAATGCATGGAGAAATATTCATATGGAGATGGATCATGTGAAAGGTTTTTAATCTTGAATAACTCAAGTAATATGATGCTTTGATAAGAGGGCCATTATGAGAAGGTAAGTTTGATATTTAATAATTTGATATTAGTTATCTGTTAACATATTGTTTTGCTACCTGGTAGGATATTGTGGGAATGCATGATGACAATTGAGGAAAGTTCAATTCAATGAACATATGAATCGAGTATATGGTTTTGGCAATTAGGAAGTCAATATGTTTACATCATCATCTTGGAATTGGAAGGTAGCAGTGGAAGAGGATAACCTGATGTTCATCAACAAAGAGCACTTTCATGTTTAAGAGGGAGCTATGACTAACTTGAAGTTTGAAAAGGCTCAATATAATTCCTTCATTAATGGTGACTGAGGAAAGTGATGTGCAATATTGATGGCCTGAACCCTGTCACAAGATTGAAGGAAGAATATGGCTCCATGAAATACAGGAAGGAAGAAAGCTTAATATAATGATATATAAAGGAAAGAGGGAGCCATGCAACTATCTCCAGGAAGAACTGATAGTTCATACATTTATGAAGAAAATGATCTGGATTTAAACAGGAATGCAATAAAGTATAGAGGTAACCCTAAATACAGAGACGCAGTAGAAAAAAATACTTCATTTCATTAATGTAAAATACTGAAATATGCTTACAAACAGAATGGAAATAAGACTAGCTTGGGCGATGGTAGCTTATGTCTGAGAAGAGATGTGGCAGCTACATACCTCTGAACTGTGTTACAATGAGGCTCAAGGGCCTTTTTATTATTGAACAATAAGAGCAAACCCTAAACAACCAAAACCCTAACCCGAGGAGATGTAACACCAAGAGTTTATGGGGCCCGTTGGGGTTAGTTAGACAACCAACTTCCCGGCGTCGTGACTTATTCATATTATCTTTGTTTGATGCACATGATACCCCGTTGGAAAGATCTCTCCGAGGAATAATACAAAAAAAATGGTTTTAGACAGAAAATTGTAAGTACAAGGTTGCCAAAAAACATTATTTAGGGCCTCAAAACGACTCTGGAAGTTTAGGACTCGAAAAATTGCTAAAAATAGTAAACTGTGCTACAATTAAGGAAACTGAAAAATTGGAAGAGACGTTTGTGGGGGTCCAAGTGGGATAGGTAGGTGGCCACCAACATCCACCTGGATCAGACAAGCTATAAAGCTTATGGTGATGACTTCCCAAATTGGGAGGAAGTAAGGGGTCTCCTCTATATTTGAGAGGGAGAAAAGGAGTCTCCTTAAATAGGAGCAAGGATCTATTCCATAATCAAGAGGGAATGGGTATATAATATATGGTTGAGAGGGAGTGATGATGGACATCACATTTATATTCTCTTCTTCATATGTCATGCACTTGACTAGGACTAAAAATCATAAGTCTAAGTGAAGGCCTTGGAGAAAGTATGGTGGATGGACGATTGGATAAGCATATGTGATTACATTGAGGATATAAAATCCAAGGTAGGAAATGGACCGACATTGTTTAAGGATTGCACAAGTATCCAAGACAAGAGTGGTCGAAGAGGACCAATATTCTTTGAGGATTGGGAATCCAAGATAAAAATAATCCTAAAAGGACATACCTAGTTAACATCTGGATGGGGTATGTGCCTTGTAGAGGTAGTGTGGCATCTCACATAAAACCTCCTAGCATTCTGCTCTTGTATATGAAAGATATCTTCAAAGTTAAATTCGTATTAGGTTGACAATGTTGGTCATGACGTTGATGCTTAAAGATGGTTTACAAATCTGATTCTTCTTATGAAAACTCTTCAGTTTGAGAATAACCTTGTACCAAGTGTACCATTATGAATACCTCCGTAGTTAAGAGGGAGTGTTGGAAAATGTGACTAGTTTCAGTCTTCGTAATTTTCAACGTACTCAAATCATTATGTATGTTTTATGTTACAAGAAAAGGAAGAAAGAAAAATATTGTTTTTGAGCATGGGTTTCATGCTCCAGTTTGATGGTCATCCAGGTCAAACATATTCTTCATGCTTCTAGGGTTCTTCATGTCAAAATAATATTTTTCTTGAGTCAAGAGATTCTTTATCATTTGTATAAAACCTTATCGAGTAAGATGTAAGATGTAAAATATATTTATTTTGAGTCTAGAAAGTCATAAAAACCTCCAAGCACAAGTCATCCAAATAAATGACAAGTCAACCTAAAAGAAGGAACTTGAACTCCTCAAATGAGTATAAATAGAAGCATCATCAACCTCATTTCATCACCAATTCAATCTCTCCCATCAAGGAGTTCGATCTAAAGCTAGCAGCATTAAGGAAGAAAGTGCGAAGGTCTAGAAGGCAAGAAGAAGTCAAGGAAAAGAAGAAATATATTTTTTCGGGCTATTTTCTCTCACATGTGCAAAGAAGATAAGGTTTCTTCATCTACTATAGGGTCGAAGTTGCAGGTCGAAGCTGAAGGCTAGATGTTGGTTGGAGCAGAATTGATCCTTATTGTTTTAGATGATCTATGACCTAATTAGAAAGGCTTCTTGGAGGGATGACTTGGTGCTTGGAGGGGGAATTGGTCTAGAGTTTGGGTCTTGGTTTTCTCATTTGAAGTAGATTTTATAAAAATATAAGAGATTTTTCTAGGTTTTCCCCTTGGACGGGTTTTGTTGTGGCTTGGAGCCTAATTTATGTGTCCATTTTATTTACTGTTTTTCTCTTGATATTTGTTTGATGAAAATATATAATAAAGAAACACAAGAATATAAATAAAGTTCACAAGAAAATATTAAGGATTAAGGAGAAATTGAATTAATATCTTCCTTATTGCATTCTCCAACACATTCAACATGGAGAGTACATGTCTATTGCAATATGATAAATTACAAGGTTTGTTTTATACATATTGCTTCATTTGGAACCTTTTTCATGAATTATTCTTAATATGGCACAAATCCCCAATGTTTATTTTCCGCCACGCCACTTCAATACACCTTTTCTCAAGTAACCAAAGTGAGGAAAAAGGAATAAGAGAAGGAAAATCCAAAACTAGTGGATAATACTAAGATTATTATATCATCAGATAATTGATACCACTTATTGTGTATAATTGTATGCAAGAGACCTTAAAGTAGGCAACATAATTATCTCAACTCCATAGGATGAGGAATTGAACACATTAATTGAGGTTCTATAAATAGTCCAGAATCATAATATAGTTTTTTTTAAAAGTGTAACTAGGTTCAATCTTCATAATGACATGTGTAATTGTGAATTTATGTAATTGATGAATAGAAGAAAAATAAAATTATTATTGTAATGCTTGTCTCATGGGTTTCATGAGAAAGGAATTTTATTTTAGTGATGTCTTCCATTGTGAGAATTTAGGATTTGCCATCTAGTCATAAAAGTCAATTTGAGTCTATGTCATGTATGAAGGACCCTCCTTGGGCATGTTATATATTTATATAAGTCCTTAAATAAGTTAGAGATCCATCCAAGACCAAGACAAAATCACCTCCTTCAAGTCAGATTCAAAAGGATAATATAAATTTCTCAAATAGACATGTCGGCATGTCATGTCGGTTTATTTTGATGAGAAAAAACTAAAAATAGGAGTGTTTGTATTCATTTCAGAGCATAATTTCATAAATTCAGTCATCATACAATATGAAGTGCAAAGTACAATGAGGAAGCGTAAAGACCAACAAAGTAGCAAAAGGGAAGAGCGAAGTTCTTAAGGGTATTTTGGGACTGTTTCAAGGGCATAAAACCTCTATACAAGAATTTTGTTGCAGCAATTAAGGATAAGTTTGTTATAGTAGTAAAGGCCGAAGGTAATTCGATTGCAACAGTGAAAAAGAAGTCTGTTGCAGCAGTAAAGACTGAAGGTAAGTCTATTGTAGTAGTAAATTCCAAGGAGAAGTCTACTGCAGCAGTGGAAGTCAAGGAGAAGTGTAGTTCTCCTAAGGAGTTTAAATGGAAGAAGGATTAGTCAAGAAGGTTGAAAGTCTAATGAAGAAGAAAGCCAAGATTGAAGAAGAATCTGAGAAGGAAGAAGGAGCTGAAGGTTGACTATCATTGACTAATAATCTTGTGTATTGGTCTTGGACTGGAAAATAGGTCATTGATCTTGGTCTTAGTATTAGTTAGTTTGAATCTCTATAAGAAGAACAATGTGTTCGAGTTTTCCTCTCAAGTGGGAGAGGTTTTAGCCCTAGCTGATAGCCTATATTATGTGTATCTAGTCTCTTTATGGTTTATGCATTGGTAGTTGTTTGATGAAGAAGAACACTAATAACCTAAGTAAAAGAAGATCCTAATCTAAAGAAGTAAAAAGCATTCACAAGCAACTATTAATATAAGACAAAAAACTTAATTGTTGTGCCCTATATTTCTCAACATGGTTTTAGAGCTAAGGTGACTAAGCCAAGGAAGGGCATCTCATCAAGGGACACTCAAGGATGAAATCTCAAGGAAGGCATCAAAGCAAAGATCATCTTGAAGTCAAAGGAAGCATCATAACCATAGATGAAAGAAGTCTACAAATAGTATTGGGATCATCATCAATAGGGAGAAGGAAAAAACCCTACATCTACTCAAGTGAAAGTGTTTTGAATACTATTCATCCAAAGGAAGTTAGATCAAAAGGCGATGTCATATCACTCTCTGTAGGATCAAGGATTATTCTTGAAGAAAACCACCTTCATCAAGGAGAAGTTTTCTATCCTCTATATCATAATCAACAACAAGGAAGAAAGAAGAAGAAGGAGCATCCTTTCAAGTAAGTATATTTATGTCCACATTTGAATCTATCAAAGTGTCTTTTTGCAAGGAAAAGAACAAATTGGTTTGGGCTTCAAACTATCTTGCATGGAAGAAAATGATAGATTTGAATCTCATTGAAAATGAGGTTATGGAACATGTCAAAGGTTCTATCACTAAACTAAGAAAGGAAGATGCTCAAGCTCTTGCCAAGTATATGAAAGGGGAATTTAGGGCTCAAAGAATTCTCATAGAATCCATAAAGTATCCCCTCATCTCATATGTATCTAAACTCGAAACTTCAAAAGAAATCTAAGATAAATTGGTAGAGTTGTATGATGTAAGCATTGTTGGAGAAGTCATCTCATTTAGGTAAGAACGTTACAAGATGAAGATGTCAAGGGAAGATGGAATAGCCTCATAATTTATGAGGATATCTGAGATCTAAGATCAACTACAAGATCTGGGAGAAGTCATGTCTGATATAGAAATTACTATAGTCGTATTAAATGCACTACCAGAAGAGTGGGGTAACTTTACTTCAAGTATTTATGGGAAGAAAGAAGATACTCCATTCCAAGATTTAAGGTCATTGTGCAAGATTGAAGAATCTAGATTAAAGGCCAAATTTGATGTGGGAGCAGGTGAGCAAAATCAAGCTTATGATGTAATGAAAAAAAGAAAGGGACAATTTGGAAATCCTGGTCCTAAAAGAGAAGATGAAGAACATGGCTAAAATACAATGTTATGGGTGTTGAGAATATGGACACTATAGAATATATTGTCCTAAGCTCAAGAAGGACAATAAGAAAATAGGAAGAGAAGAAGCCCACATCATGAAGGAAGTGGAGGAAGCTGAAAAGAAGAAATCCAAGAATGAGGAAGTAATATATCTCCACTATTGAGATAGTATTCCTCAGATAAGTTCTATTTGAATTCCTAAGTCTTCCAAGATATGGCTATCATGATTCACTGAGTAAAATAATGGGATGCATCAAGGCATCATGGAAGCATTGAAAGTAAGAGCTCGTGAAATCATCATAGAAAATCGTGAAAGACGGTTAGAATCTATGGAAGTCAAGTATATAGGTCTTCGAAGTCTCATTGAAAGCACGCGTGGCAAGGTCATCTAGTACAAGGTTCATCATATATCTGTCAAAGGGAAACATCTGCTGATGGGGATACTTTAAATCCTCAAGATTCTCTGATGGAATCTTCATTGAAAGGTTCACCAATCATGAGGAGAAGCAAGTGTTTCATCAAGAATTCCAAATTTGTGGAATTCATGGGATGATGGTACGATGACATAAAAGTGAAGCAGATCAAGGGATTGAAGCTCTTTAAATCAAGGAAGTTTTTGCAGGAAGTCTGGATGAGCCAAAGGAAAATTAGGTATGTATGTTTATATTCAATATTAAAGAGTCATGTCATATGGTTGTAGGAAACATGGATCAATGCTGTATCTTGAGAGCATTATCAAAAGGAATGATCTCCTACCTCAAAGGAATGCAGGAATGCATCGGTCACACATCCATTAGATGAAATCAACATAATATGTCCTCATATGATGCATGAGGTGGTTGACAACAATTAAGGAACTTTGTTTGGAAGCTCCCGGGAATGTGACAAAAGGAAGGAAGATATTGTGGAATATGCAATCATGGTAAAGGAAATCAACATCCGAAAGACCAAGAATATTTGACTAGATGTCTCCATGAAAGATATGAAGACTCTGATGGAGTTTGAAAAAGAAATAGACCCTCGACAATATATATCTTTGGGAGATGTGTCAATATGTATGCAGGATGTTGATGCAAACTAGTAGATGTCATGATGAAAGACCATCATAAAGGTAATGTTGATTTTTAATGTTCATTCATTCATATATTTTTTATCTGGATAGGTTTGCCAAGGGAATATTTATGGATGTCTTCCACCACAAATGCACATGTAATAGGATGAAATATCCTTAAGTAAACATGGCATGAAGATAGTAACACGGTATGAAGGAAGGCCAAATATGGATTGATGGATCACTTTCTAATGATGAAATGGCTGACTCATGGATGAAAGTGATGGGTGGTCGATGCCCTATGTATAATTCCCTAACATGATAACAAAAATAAATTCAGGACATTGTGAAGATGAGTTCTTCAAGCAGTTGGTTGTCCCATCATCTCCACCTTAGGAGCTGTTGTATTTCCCTAATTATGAGGGAGTCTGGAAACAAGTTTATTACTTTGAAGAAGCTTGGAAATTCCTAAGCCAAGAGGGATCTTAGGTACATTCCTTCTATAGGAATGAGTACATTCCTTTATTGGAATAGACGTGTCCTCCCTAATTAAGAGGGAGAGATAGACACATCATTTTTGTCCTCACTTGGGAAGACAAAATGGAGGATTGGGTAAACATCTGACATTTATGCTCTTTGAGGATGTATTAGGGCATAAAAGATAAGAGTAGTAATTGAGGACTGGGAATCCAATATAAGTATAGTCATGGTGGAACACACCCTGAGAACTTGGGTGGGGTATGTTTCACGAGAGACAATGATGAGGGTGTCTATCCATCATTGGTCTCACCAGCATTGTGCTCAAATCTCATGGAGAGATAGAGTTGTTAGTCAAGGCCTTGCTATGTGACAATGTTGGTCGGTATGATGCAAAATAGTTGGGTTACCAATCCTACTCTTCTTATGAGAAATTATTCAAATTGAGAATGCCGAAGTACCATTATGAATACCTCCTTAGTTAAGAGAGAGTGTTGAAAATTGTAACTAGGTTCGGTCTTCATAATGACATGTGTAATTGTGATCTTATGTAATTGATGAAAAGAAGAAAAATAAAATTATTATTGTAATGCTTGTCTCATGGGTTCCACAAGCAAGGAATTTTATTTTAGTGATGACTCCCATTGTGAGCCTTTAGGATTTGTCATCTAGTCATAAAATTTAACTTGAGTTTATGTCATGTATGGAGGACCCTTCTTGGGCATGTTATATATTTATATAAGTCCTTAAATAATTAGAAAGCCCTCCAAGACCAAGACAAAGTCACATCCTTCAAGTCGGCTTCAAAAGAATAATATAAATATCTCAAATAGACATGTCGGCTCACTATCTTGTCATGTCGTCTTGTTTTGATGAGAAGCAACAATAAATAGGGTTGTTCATATTTATTTCAGAGCATAATTTCAGGGATTCGTTCATCATACAATCTGAAGTGTGAAGTACAACGAGGAAACCTAAATACCATTGGTCTAAAGCAGAAGAAAGACAAGATTGAATAAGAAGCCAAGAAGGAAGAAGGAGCTAAAGGTTAACTATCATTGACTAAGAATCTTGTGTCTTATTGTTGGAGTGGAAAATGTTGAAAATGGCAACAAGAAATGCTATAAATAGCATCTCAGGTACCAATGTTGGACATAGCCACAAGGAATGAAAAATGGAAGTGCTAAAAATAGCATTGCTATAAATAGCATTTTAGGATGGATTCCTATTTTAGTTAGTCCCTGAATTAAAATAGAGAAGTAAAATTCGAATTTGATCTTAGTAGCTGTTTGTAAAATGATTAATTCATCTTGAGTTAATTAGTTGTAAAAAATCAAACATGAAGTCTATGTGGGGACATGCAATAGTTTCTCCATTGATTGAAGAATTTATCCATCAGTTAAAGAGATAAGGGTGAGTTGTAATTAGTTGGATTAGTTAATTGAGTCAAGTCCAGTTAGATTAATTCAAACAGTTTGTTGAATTAATTGTGAGTTCAGTTAGTTAATGCATGCATGCATGTAACTGCTGCACTTCAGATAACTAAATATTCTCTCATAAATAACTCATGCATGTCAGTTCAGACAAATACCCAATTGAGATCAGAGGAAGGGACAATGTACTATCAGTTGGAGGATTTTTCCTATATAGGAAACTCATCCATGCAGAAGGAATCATCTCCTTCAGGTTTGTGCAGTTATTTCTGAGCCAAGTGAGCAGTGTGAGGTGGGAATTCACACAAGTGGAAGCATTGGACCCCAGGAAAAATTGCGAAAGGAAATAGGAGGCTTGGAGGGCAGAGGAGAAGGTTTGTGAGAAGCCTTTGACTATCTATGAGCAATTGTTTGATTGTAGAGAGAGCATGATAGCATGATAGCTTGAGAGTTGATTATTTTTGTAACTTGAACATATTTTCCACTTGTATGATAATACAGAGATTGGGGTTTTAGGCTAAGGCTTTCCCCGGGTTATTTCTTCTGTGTTATGTGTGATTGATTTCTCATTCTCAGTTATATGTGTTCTATTTGATCTTGCTCATATTCGATTAAGCTTCCACAAAGTTTGTTGTAGAAGTAGATCTTGTATTTTGATTTAGTATATTGCATAATCTGTTGATCTACAGTGGTAATTTCTACATGGTATTGGAGCAAAGGTGATCAAAGCGAAGAACAATATACAAGAAGGGAGAAGTTCAAAGTTTGAGTTTCCCAGATATAGAAATCGAGTTCTTATCACATCTCAATTTCACCAATGGTGTTAACGGTTTAAGACTCGAGTATGCCCTTGATGGCAGCTTGAATTATATAGCCTGGAAAGATCGCATGGAAGCAGTATGTGAGGATAATGGTCTAAAGGACCTCATTGATCAAGAAGTCCCCAATCCGGAAGCAACTAATGCTACAAAATTGGTGGAATGGAAGACATGTGTGGCTAGAGCAAGGAGAATCCTCCTGGAGGGAGTTCGAGACCACATTGTCTCGAGCCTCCATGGGAAGGAGACATTGTTTTCGATGTGGAAAACATTGAAAGATATATATCAGAACAATAGCGATGAGAGGAATCTGGCGCTAAAAGACAAGCTTCGGAAAATCAAGTGTGAAACGGGTGACACGATATCTACATATCTGAACAAGCTCACCACCTGCAGGGATGAGCTTGGAAGTGTAGGGATCATGACAGCCGATGATGACATGGTGAGTCTTGCACTCCTCGGTCTTCCTAAGAGCTGGCATAGCTACCAAGACTCGGTAATGGAAGAGAAAAACTACCAGATTGGGAACAACTTTGGTCGGATTTGATGCAGGAGGAGATAAGAAGAAGCACCAGAGATGGTTCTTCATCCAAGGAGGATGAAGACAACTGCGCCTTAGTGAGTAAGGTAAAGAAAGGGAAGGAGCAGGATTCTCATCCCAAATCGAGTTCTTCCTATGGTGGGAAGAAGTTTGACAAATTGAAAGTACGATGCTTTCATTGCCATGAGGTGGGCCATTTTGCTACAAATTGTCCACTGAAGAAATCCAAGATGGTATCCAAGGAAGGATCTGAAGGTGACGCATTGGCCTCAGATTTCGAGTTGGATTTCACCCTCTTCGCATGCATGGTTTCATCCATGGTGGGATGTGGTTGGTTTTTTGACAGTGGAGCTTCTTTCCACATGACCAGTGACAAGATTTTGTTTAGTACCTTGGAGGAGAAATATCTCCAGATAGTCATAGCAATGGGTAGTGATGAAAAGTATAGTGTCTCAGGTGTAGGCACGGTTGTTTTTTAGAGGGGGCATGGAGCTCGCATTACCTTGACCGACGTCAAGTATGTACCAGGACTGAGGAAAATTTTGGTGTCAATCGCAATACTGGAAGATAAAGGCTATGATCTAGTCTTTAGTAAGGGAAAGGTTTTCCTTAGGCACATCACCACGAGACAAGTGAAGTAGATCGATTCACAAGTCAAGAACCTGTATGCTATTGAGGTTCAAGATGCATGAAAAGCCTTGAGGAGCAATGCAATTGTTGGAGACTTGGTGTTTGAGAGGGAGAGTACATTACCTCTCAACATGCAGCGCTAGAAGAAGTCTCAGACAATTGTGGAGGAGCCATAATTGGTCAAGCAGCTTTAGGAGGTTGTGGAGAAGCCACAACTAGAGAAGCTGGGAGGATATCGAGTAGAGACATCTACTCATGTAGAGACCTCCAGTAGGGGGAAATTTCGAGCCAAGTGGGCAGAGGGATCACATGCATCCATACCTTCAGGTTGGAGGTGGGGCAATGTGGAGTGGCAGTCCCAAGAAGGCTGGAATAGGGGCAGGATCATTGAGATACCCAACCTCTTTGATTAGACCTTGCTACAAGAGCCCCGACAAGGAGTAGCAGGATTGGCTGAGTGGGTAGAGACAGATGCGGATGGAGTGGTAGAGAAATCTACAGTGCAAGGGTCCCAAGACTGTGCAGAGCTAGCAAGCTACAACAATGTGAGAGGCATAGGAGTGTTGCACCAGTGCAGGATGGCACAGAGAGGTGTGAAATGGTGTGAGATGCATGGAGTGTTACAGCATCTCAGAGGTTAGAGAGGGAGCACTTGTCAGCGACAGATGGAGCTTCAACATCAGAGGATGTTTCTAGCCCAACAAGAAGGTCAGTTGGGAGTTTTTTTTTCTCTAGATTTGTTGGAGCAACAACACTTGGGAGAAGTGTTGCATGCAAAACATTCCAAAGGTTCAGGATTGGGTTCGAGTTGAATGGCTTTCTTATTGAGAGGGAGTGTTGAAAATGGTAACAAGAAATGCTATAAATAGCATCTCAGGTACCAGTGTTGGACATAGCAACAAGGAATGAAAAATGGAAGTGCTAAAAATAACATTGCTATAAATAACATTTTGGGATGGATTCCTATTTTAGTTAGTCCTTGAACTAAAATATAGAAGTAAAATTTGAATTTGATCTTAGCAACTATTTGTAAAATAATTAATTAATTCATCTTGAGTTAATTACTTGTAGAAAATCAAACATGAAGTCTATGTGGGGATATGCAACAATTTCTCCATTCATTGAAGAATTTATCCATCAGTTAAAGAGATGAGGATGAGTTGTAATATTGAGTTGTAATTAGTTGGCTCAGTTAACTGAGTCAAATCCAGTTAGATTAATTCAAACAATTTGTTGAATTAATTGTGAGTTTAGTTAGTTAATGCATGCATGCATGTAACTGCTGCACTTCAGATAACTAAATATTCTCTCATAAATAACTCATGCATGTCAGTTTAGACAGAGACCCAATTGAGATCAGAGGAAGGGACAATGTATTATCAATTGGAGGAATTTTCCTATACAGGAAACTCATCCATGCAGAAGGAATCATCTCCTTCAGGTTTGTGCAGTTATTTCTGAGCCAAGTGAGCAGTGTGAGGTGGGAATTCACACAAGTGGAAGCACTAGACCCCAGGAAAAATTGTGCAAGGAAATAAGAGGCTTGGAGGGCAGAGGAGAAGGTTTGTGAGAAGCCTTTGACTGTCTATGAGCAATTGTTTGACTGTAGAGAGAGCAGGATAGCTTGAGAGCTGATTCTTTTTGTAACTCGAACATATTTTCCACTTGTATGATAATACAGAGATTGGGGTTTTAGGCTAAGGCTTTCCCCAGGTTATTTCTTCTGTGTTATGTGTGATTGATTTCTCATTCTCAGTTATATGTGTTCTACTTGATCTTGCTCATATTCGATTAAGCTTCTGCAAAGTTTGTTGTAGAAGTAGATCTTGTATTTTGCTTTAGTATATTGCATAATCTGTTGATCTACAGTGGGAATTTCTACAGAAAATAGGTCAAGGGTCTTGGTGTTGGTATTCGTCAATTGGAATCTCTATAAGGAAAATAATTTGTTCAGGTTTTCCTCTCAAGTGGGAGAGGTTTTGGTCCTCATTGATAACATATATTATATGTCTCTTGTCTCTTTATGGTTTATGCATTGGTAATTGTTTGATGACGAAGAACACTAATAACCTAAGTAAAAGAAGATCCTAATCCAAAGAATTAAAAAACATTCACAAGCAGTGACTAATAGAATAAAAATCACTTAATTGTTTTTTTTTTTTTTTTTTTACATAATCAGTTGCTGTTTGTATTCCAAAAAAGAAGATTTAGGAGGCTAAGCTCATGTGTTACAAGGCATTATGCCTAGGAAGCAAAGTAAGGAAATATTACAGGGAAGACAAAATTCCTCTTTTCTTTTGTCATTCTTGACTTTTGGAAGACCTGAACAAGTATAGATTCTAATAAATTGAAACAGTAAGAAACAGAATTTGCAAGACATGCTTAGTCTATGTTTATATGACTGATTTGGTGGGTTGTAGATTCTTCAGGATTGCCTTCAGCTTTTGTGTTCCTTAGGTTTGAAGAGCTGGTGCTGGGAGCGTTACTTTTTTCCATGATGAACTTCATAATGTCGATGGACTCTTGGACATGTCTACATCTGTTTGAGAGGTCATTGAACTGCTCCTGAAGGGAAGAAACCCTGTGGAGAGATTGAAATTGGCCTCATGCTTCTCCTCAATGATCTGGGCATGGGTGTCGATTTTGGTGTCTAAAATCTTTTGATGAGCATGGATTTGTTCCAATTCTGCTTGCAGATCGATGCAGTGAAGGCAATGTTCATTTCTTGCCATTACATATGGCTAGTCTAAATTCTCCATGCGCTATGAGATTAGAGTGCTGCAAGAATGCTGAGCCAATGTGCCTGGGAAGAAGAAACATAGAGGAGGAACGATAGTATAGAGGGAAGGGGAACGAAGGCTCAAAGCTGAAGAACAGTCGAGAGCAAATGACAGATGGTGCGAATGCAGCCAGGGACAAGAGGAGATGTGAAATTGAGCGAAAGAGAGTGCAGTTATGTAGGCAGGCTCTGACGAGGGGGTAAGGGAGAATGGGGTGGAAGTCATGGGAAAAATGCGAGGAAGATCACGGGAGAGGAATGAGAAGAACAGAGCAGCATGGGCGATGGGATAGAAAGGAGATAGGTGAATCGTTTCTAGAGATTTGGTGGTAAAATAATCATGATGGTGAGTTTCAATGTGGATTTTAGCAGCGACCAGGATCTGATTTTGGTTGAGGATGCTGCGAGTGTTAGTGAAAATTGATTTGTCGTGAGCCGTTCTGAGAATTGATCTGTTTCTGATCATGGCAGATAATGTTGGGATTCAATGGAGCTGCACAGAAGATTGCCTATGGATCTAGTGCAAGCTCTATTGGCATAAGTATCAGCCTCCTTGTTGAAGGATCGAAGGACATGGAAGAAACGGATATCTATCATTTGCTGTGAGAGAGCTTGACACCGATTGATAGTTTGTTGCAGGAACACATTAGAGGCACTTCGGTTGTGAACCATTAGACTATGATGGTGGCCGAGTCTGGAAGGATCATTGTAGCGTTTATGCCAAGTTTTTGAAGCTAGATTAGCCCTTCGTATAGCATGAGAGCTTCAACCCTGTTGTTGGAGAGGGGGCCTAACCCCCATTCATAAGTCATTTTGATATCTTTGTTGGCATTGTAAATGATTCCACCAGCCCCTGCTATTCCTGGATTAGATTTGGAGGCCCCATCAAAGAAGAGATAGTGGGTGTTACTGTTTCTGAGCCAAGTGAAGAACTCCTCATATTTCAACCTTATTTTCCAACCGTGATTAGAGTTTTTGTACTGGCTATTGATGTTACTCCCACTTTGGTTGTTGTTACTTTTATCCAACAAATACCCTATCAAATTCCTTTCTTAAACATAGAGGTCAATGATGTCAATTTTCTTTTGACTATTGACTGAGATGGCTTCCAAAGTACAACTCCTTGCCTTATTACATAATTTCCCTGTGTTGGTTTCTTTGTCTTTGAAGACCATGCGATTTCTTGCCAACCATATGTTCCAAAGATGAGAATAGGGAAGAGCATCCCAAACTGTTTTAGCAATATTGTTCTTCTTTCATTGCCATGGATAGTTCTTTTTCCATAGATGCAAAACTTCAATAATGGAGTTTTGGGGGTTCCAGGGGGGATGGGGTGTTAAAAAAGATTTCTTTCCAACAGGTAGTGGCAAAGGGGCAAGCAATGAAGAGGTGCTGGATGGTTTCTTCAGCTGCTTGGCAGTTTGGGAAACGGGAAAGGCCAATTATGCCTCGTTTTTGCAAGTTGTCAGAAGTGAGTACTTTCCCCTTTAGGAGGACCCAAATGAAGAATTTTATTTTTGGAATGGTGTGAGCTTTCCAGATGATTTTCCAATGAGGCCATTGTGTAATTGGAACCTGAAGGATCCCAACGGAAGCCATCGATGTCGTTTTTTTTAATTGGAGCTATGCTATGAAGGTGGGATTGAAGATTAGCAAAACTTGCTTCGAGGTCTATGGGTATGGCTGGAAAGGTCCATCCTATCCAAATCTAAGATTGGGTATCCCACTGAGATATCTGGTCCAAGTAATGAAGCCCTATGTTGTCAAAGAAGGTGATTTCGATTATAAATTTCATAAGTCAGGAGGAAAGGAGGGGTATGGGAGTTTGATCTATCTCCGATCAGAATTGTGTCGGTTGCCTCAACTCTACCAGCAGGGGGTTTTCCTGAGTCACTTGCAGCTTTAGTGGTGGGAAGAGGGGAAGAAGGGACAGCGTTAAATTCTTTGAGTAGTAATTTCTGCTGATGTTTTAATTTAATAAGTTCAAACATGGTAATGTTTGCCTTAGTTTTCTTCATGTCATCGACAATGTTGTAATCCACCGAATCAGAAATTACTAAAGTCTTAGATGGTGAAGGTGTAGTAGAAGAAGATGGCTGATTGTTGGATACTGTTGCGGCTGGTTTTCTAACGAGTACCTTTTCCTTTAAAGTGTTGGTTCTGGCACTCCTTTTCTTAGGATTAGCTTGGACAGTTTCGGGAGCACCTTTACTCCTTGTAGTTACGGGAAAGGCTTCTTGTTTGGCATCAGTATCGGAATTAGGGAGTATAAAGTCCCACATTCCGTGACATTCAACTACTTCCTCTTCTTCTCCTTCAGATGGCATAACTGTTTCTTCCTCTTCTTCTTCCTCAGGATCCGAGTCTACATATGATATAACATTAGGGGGTTTGGATTCGGTTTTCTTGAAATTCCTATATGGTTTCTTCGTTGAGGATTCTGACACTTGTTTCTTGATTTCAACCATTTCGTTCGACATCGTTTTAAGGACTTTTTGAAGGCCCTCCATGTCATATGGATCCTTAATGTTCTTTTTCTTAGAGTTGTCTTTAAAGGACACTTTTTTAGATTTTCTTTCTTCCAAGGCAGTTTTCTTTTCTAAGGCGATTACACTTTTTTCTACTGCGAGTGCTTCCTTCATATTCTCGGCTAATGTGGTCTGTTTTTCCCTATCAACGAATATAGCAATGTTTGAAGGCAAAGCGGTGATATACCACTCGCTTCTAACTTGTTCACTTGGTTTATCATCAGTGGGGATCTTATTCAAGAGTTTGTTAAATTTGGAGTTGAACTCCTTGATGGGTTCTCTTGATTCGATCCTTAAGTTTGAAAGATCATGGACAAGTGTAGCTAAGGATCTGTCATCACCGTATTTGGTGAGAAACTGTTCTTGGAAGATATTCCAACTCGTGATGGATCCAGAGGGTAAGGAAAAATACCAAGACCCTGCAGATCCTTGTAGTGAATAGGGAAACAATCTTACTACCACATCCTCTTCAGTGACTCCCTTTAGATTGACTGACAGCATAAAATTATTAATATGTTCTTCTGCAGAAGTTCCAGCATCTGGATTGAATTTGGGTATCCATTTTTCGGGGTAATCAGGTAATGGATGTAAAGGTGCAGGCATAGTGACCGCACCAGGACTTGTCCATGGTCTTTGAGCCATTTTAGGATTACCGACGTTCGCTTGTGGTGTTCCAGGTGCTTGAGGTGGAGGCGGAAGTACTGACTGAAAAGATTGTGATGCTTGAGATGAAGTCCCTTGATGAACAACTATATGAAGTGGTGATGTGGGTGTATGACTTCGCACAGGTGATGATGAAATGGAAGATGATGGAGAAAGGGTATCGCTACCAGAACCTTTAGTTGTCTTTTTGATCCTTTTCCTTTCTGGTAAAGGAAATTCAGGTGGCTCAATACCTAGCTTTTCACTTTGGAGTCTGGTAAGATGAGGGGGTAAATGAAATTGCGAAGTGTGACTGCCTTGTGATACTTCAGATCTAGGAGGGGATATTGAGAAGCCTTGAAGTTTTTGGATGATGGATTGGAC
>APFE030083879.1:0-29021 GCA_000404065.3 Pinus taeda
TAGGCAACTGATAAACTCAGACCTAACACATTTTCACAGTGCCAAGAAGAAGGCCAACCTGAAATTCAGGGACCACTTAGGCCCATTCACAATGAACAAAAAGGACGGTTGGCAGGAGGCTGACCAAATATTGGGGCAGCAATTAAAACTCAAGAAGAGTTTCTGGTGGGTCCCTTATGACCCAGAAGGTTTCATAAGTGCAAGAAGAGTCAAATTCAGGCTACATCCTTATAACCACTCCCCCCTCTCACAAGTACAACCATTTGCAAATCAGGATGAATGGGTGCCTGGGACAATAGTGGAGGAATTGACTCAAGAAGAACTAATGGAACAAAATGTGAAAGATCTTGAAAAAACTCTTGACTTGGACTCTTGTCAACAGGTTTTCAAGCAATCAGTCCAGACAGAGGAAAGCACCTCAACCACACTACACATCCAAGAAGCTCCAGCAACGACTGCCAAAGGAAAGGAGAAGATGGACGAGTATCAGGAAGCAGAAGCAGGGCAGCCCAGTACCACAGGAGACCAGCAAACAACACAGGCTCCTCCCCTGCAAACTGAACAAATCCAAAACCCAGTTTTGCAGACCCCTCTAAACAGTGAGAGAGGGAGGAAAAGGGACAGAGCAGAAGTAACACCCCCTACAGGGTCAGTACAGCAACCAGAGGCTAAAAGGCAAAGGACCGACCCTGAAGCTGAAGGAGAAATAAGTGAAGAGCTGGAACGAAGTCAAAACAGGGAAAAACAAGCAAGCCAACCAACAACCACCAGCTCAATCCATCCTGAACAATCCCAACAGCACACAGTGGAGGTATCTTCCTCCAGACAGCAGGGACAGAGGCCAGCCACAATCAAAGAGGGATTTATAGAGATTAAGGCTCAGAATGAGTTATTGAGAGTACAGTTATATGAGCAGTTCCTCAACACCACCCCAGCCAAAAAACAAAGATTAATGGCTGCATTTGACTTTAAGGATGAAAAGATGATATTTACTCATCTTAAACCAAAGGTCCCACACCCAAAGACTCCAGAGGACTACTACAAATATAATATGGAGGTCTTTGCCAAGGACATACACCCCATGGACCAAATAGAGTTGCACAAGCAAACTGGGGAAATGGTGTATGCCACACTTGCTGACAAGGCAATGCTGGCCCACCAGCTAAAAGAGTCACTAAAGCACACCAACAGACAGCTGGACTTGGAAAGACTGTCCTCCTCTACCAAAGATAATAGAATAAAAACTTTGGAGGACATAATTGTTGAACAAGGCTACAATCCAAAGGACCCAAAGGGTGTCAAGGCCCTTATGAAGAAGAAGGAGGATGACATAGCTGCATTGAGAAGGCAAGCGAAATTGCCTCCTACCATCCATCCTGACACAGCACAACTGGCCCAGGAAAAACAGGTGGACCAAGCTATGGAATTGCTCCTAGCTATGAACCAGAGGATAGTGGAGATGGAGGCAGAATTGGAGAAAGCCATGCAGCAGAAACAAGGGGAAACTGCCTCCCAGCCACCTCAGACCTCCACAAATGTTCAAGCTGCCCCTACAGTTCAAACAGCAGCAGCTCCTGTCAGTACTCCAGCACCTACCACTACCACATCACCAACTGGAGCAACTGTGGGGGTCACAGCAGCAGCAGAATCCAGCCTGAGCATGGAAGAAATGATGAAGGCTGTCAAGGAGCTGGAGGGCCAGGTCTCAGAGATAAATGTCACCAAGGAGAAGCTGGCCAAACTGGAAGCCAGCTATGATAAATCAAAAATGACCGTGGCTGAGAGGGAAAGGGAGGTAAAAGCCTTAAAGAAGACCATTGCAGAACTGGAGAAAAAGCTCAATTTTGAGGAGGTGACTGCAGAAATCAAGCAGGTGATATGGACTGCCATTGGACAGGTAATCACCAACCAGTGGGAGTACATAGTTGCCATATATGAGCAGATAGGGCTAATTGGCAAGGCAAAGAAAGAGCTATACAGAGCAAGAAATGAGCTAGGCAACATGGCAGACCTTGCCCCTAGGATGATAGAAATTTTGAATTACAGGAATAGTTCTCAGCTGATCCAAATGGGAATTGAAAACAGGACTGAAACTATTTCTGTAATTAAGAAAACCACAACAATGAGAAACTTGATCCAAACACTGGACAGAAGGGTGCATGACATGCAAGCAGATATAGCCAAGTTCCAGAACAGGTTCACAGCCCTGCAGGACAAAGGGCTTCCCAGTTTGGAGGAATCAGGAAAGCTTCTCTCTTATGAGAAATACATTAAAAGACTGAGCACCTTTTCAGCTGTGCAGATTGCTGAGGCTGCAGGGTCATCTACAGCAGGCCCACTAACAGGACAGGTTCTTTTTAATAAATTAGATAATTTGTTTTTCATTAAAAATGAGGTGGCACATCTGTTTGATAAGCCTCCCGATTTTTACAAGTACACAGAGGCCGATGAGACCGTTGGGGCAATTTCGAAGCACCAGCTTCCCCATCCCGAAACGTGGCATGACTTGGTAAGGCTACTTTTGAACCAAGGCTAGGGGAAAAGAAACTTTCTGCAGCAATTAGTCCATATTGCGCCTACAGGTGGCCAAAGCTATTAAAGCAAGCACGAAGACGCTGAGCCAACTCAGCACAGGTACTCGGCATCAACATCAATAGGTACAGGCTACAAGAGCAAGAAAGATACAGAAAATCAGAAGTAACAGAGTACTTCAGCACTTTATTTATGAAAAACTGCGCAGTTAGCTCCGTAGTGCTCGAAGGTCAACAAGTCATCTTGTCAGGAGTTAATAGCTTTAAAGAAGCATGTACCCTTGTAATAACTTCTCATCTACTTCCTCTGAACAAGTGTAAGAGATTTTCCCTCTCAGACGACTCGATTCCTGAGAGATTTTTGTATGTAAAACCCTATATATTGACCCTCGCATTTTTAGAGAGGGGTTGGACTCCGGATGTAAAGAAGCTCTGTTCTTCTCTGTATTTCCAGATATTGTAATCTTCAGGCAATTTTAATACAAAGACAGTGAGACTTCTGAAAGATGGTTGCTCTCTTTTGATCTTTTGGTGGTGTGTGGCTCGAAGCAGCAAGATTCCTCTGCATTACATGATTCAAATAAGTTTCTTTCTCGTGACTCTTTGTTTCATCTGTGTTCTGTTATTTCATATGTATCACATGTTTGCTATGTGTTTAAGCTCCAGATAGTGAAGAGAAAGGATAGTATCAGGATTTAGTCTTTGACTACCTTGAGCTCAATCTGAACTGTCTCCTGTGTTTTCTTCTGATAAGGTGTTTTAAAGCGTAATTCTTAAATGTTACCTTTAAATACCACATCACCACTGTGTATTGTTGTTTAGGAATTCAAGTAGTTGCTCTTAAACAGCAAGCCTTTTTCACAAATACACTGCTTAGTAAGGAACTCTTAATTGCTCATTGCTATCTGTATCCACCTAGTTATCGCTATTACAGTTTGTTTCATGAAATGCACACAGGCCTTGTAGCTTTCATCCTCACCGAGACCAAGATTCCAAAACAGAACGCTCTTAGACCCCATTGCCCAATGGATTAGTCTTGCCTATTGATATACTCCAAAGAAAAATCAGAGGCATCCTCCCAACCAAACATTTAAAAAACCAAAAACACTTAAAAACAAAAACAGATATCATAACTAGCCTAAAACTTTCACTGCAAGCAGTGACCAAGTCCACATAGAGAGAGCCCTCTCTGACTGCAGCTGGGCTAGAAGCTGCAGCCCAAAGCTTGGTTAGTGGTTACCCCGGCCGTATCCTCTTGGGAGTCAAAGAGGACAACCTGGGTGTTAACACTACTGTCAAATATAACTATGTTGCTTTCATTGCTAAGAAAATCCATGACCAGTTCATGAGGCTAGAAAATGAAAAGGTGTTCAAGTATTCTATAGTCATATATCACCTTTTCTTTTACTATCACTCTGACAAGTTTTCATTCTCTGCAAATAAACTTGATACAAAGGGTAATCCCAGATCAGTCATTTTTTGGACTTCCATCTTCCACTATTCACATACTTGTCCCTATTCATACAATGAATTCATTGACCAGTTTATCCATGTTGTGACCACAATGCTAACAGGAAGTCCTCCTCCTAGGATTAGTGATGAAATTGGGAGAATCTTTCAACTATCAAAACAGTACAAAATAGGTGATTGGTACTTGTACCAGAATCACACTGAGATCTAGATCTATGGTTATGAACTCCTTATGTTCAAACTGCCTAAGCATGTTCCTATGAGATTATTTGCCCTTGAATATTATAGGAAAATGTTAAACTCTGATCAAATTCATTTCACCAAGGTGAAGAAGAAAGCCAAATTGAGGATAAAAGACCACTGAGGCCCATTTGTGTGCAACAATAGAGAAGCAGGGAAAAGAACAGAAGAAATCCTAGAAAAAATGAGACTAAAGAAAAGCTTTGCTTGGAGATATGATCCACAAGGTTTCATTTGTGATAGGAGAATGAAACATAAGCTATCACCATATATCCATCACAGAATCCCCAAGATAGAACAATATGCAAATATGGATGAATGGAGGGAAGGAACTCTAGTTGAAATGGATAATGATCAAGTTGAGGTAGAGAATGTGATGAAAGACTTAGAAAAAACACTTGACCTAGAATCTTGTGAACAGGTTCCAGTTGAATCTACTCACTAGAGCCTAGTGTCTCTACAGCAGAGACTTCTCAAAGGAACACACAGGAAACTAGTGCACCCCCAGCAGAACCACCACAGGAACAACACCAGGGAAAAAGTACTCCACCATTAGAACAACCAGAGATGTCAGAGTAGCCTGAAATCTCTAAAGAAAAAGCTCCACCACATCCTCATCCAGCTCAGGTTAATATGCGAAATTCCCCGGTTGTGCAGACTCCTCTGAATGAGAAATAGAACTTGAAAAGAGACAGGGAAGTAGCTACCCCTGCCAATGGTCCTTCAGACCAGCCTAGTGCTAAGGGGCACAGGCTAAATCCATATTCATAGGAAGAATTATTTGAGGAAACAACAGGGATTTTGAGGAAAGAAGGTGGAGACAGTCTACATACATTCCCAATAGGTGGGACACCTTCCACTTCACAAAGGCAAGAGCTTGAAATACAACAGAGTGCTGAAATTTCATCTTTGAAATCTTCATCTAAGAAGATCAAAATTCAAGGAGATAAAGGCCATGAATGAGTAGCTGAAGGCCCATGCCTATACTCAATACTTGAAGATGGCCCCTACAAATCAAACTAGATTGATGTCAACTTATGACATCAAAGAAGGAAAAATGCATATGAGCTTTCTAAAGCCCATAGTACAACAGCCCAAGTCATTTTCAAACTACCTCAAGGCTGATTTTGAGGTCTTAGCTAAAGATATCCACCCCATAGATCAGATAGCGCTACATAAGCAAACATGGGAGATGGTTTATTCTACATTGATAATAAAGGCAATGATGGCACATAGGTTGCAAAATTCACTGAACAACACGACTGCCCAATTGCAACTAGAAAAGGCCTCCTCACAGGCAAAGGACAACATAATTAAATTATTGGAAGAGTTGATTATTGAGTTGGGTCATAACCCAAAGGATATCAAGGCTGAAGAGAGCCTAATAAAGAAAAATAACGAAGATATAGTTGCATTGAGAAACCAGTTGAAATTGCCACCACTCATTCACCCTCAGACTACTAAAGTGATTGAGAAGAAAAATGAAGAAGAGCTTATGGACTTGGTCTTTAAGCTAAATGAGCAACTAAAAGAGACAGAGCAAGAATTGGAGAAAACACTACAAAGCAGGCAAAGTGAGTCGACCACACAACCTCAAAATGTAGTGCCAGTGGTTTCTACAGTAGTCCCTTCTACATTGGCAACTACTTTAGCACCAAATGTCCCTTTGGTAACAGCTGCAACCATAGAAGTAACAGGTACAGGTACATCATAGGCAGGAACTTCAAATCAGAGCACAGTAGAGTTGATCAAGTCCATGGAGGAAATGAAGCTCCAAGTCACTGAACTGCAAAAGGTAAAAGAGAAATTCATTACTTTAGAGAAAAAACATGATGTATCAAAATTCAATTTTGCCAAAGAGATGAGAAAAAACAAAGGCTTGACTCAACAGATTAAAACACTGGAAAAAGATCTTACATTTGAAAAGCCTTTGACTGATATCAAAAAGATATTATCGACCAATATTATTGATTCAATCAATGATATTTGGTCATCAATTCAAATCATTTTTGAACAAATTGACTTAGTGAAAGTTTCTCTTCAAGAGATTGAAAAAGCCAAGGAAGAACTAGGAAGGGAGCCTAAAGAAGTTATCAGATTAGTAAACTTTCTAAATAGTATAAAGAGGCATTAGTTGGAACCATTAAACATTGAGCATAGAACTACTACCATCCTTGAAATAAAGAAAGTATTGGCCAAAAGGAGTCTAATGCAAGGCCTGGAACGCAAAAGTCAAAATATGCAGGAAGACATAGATGAATTTATGGAGAAATTTGGCATCTTACAAAGTAAAAGACTTCCAAGTCCTTTAGTCATCAATGACAAGCTAATGTTTCAGAATGATTATGTCAACAAATTACATCAACAAGCTAACCATCAGGCTAGTTCATTTGTAGTTAATGCATTGCCCACAAGGAGAGTTCTCTATGATAGTCTGGAGAACCTTTTTTACATTGAGCATGAAGTGAAGCACTTATTTCTGGTGCAACCAAATTTTGTAAAATATACAAAAGGAGATGAAATCTACATAAAACTAACAAGAACAGGAATTCCAAGAGATGATTGGTGGACCATCTTGATAGACATCTTATGATTTACCATGGTAAAAAGTGAACAAAATTGAATTACTTACCATAATCAATTTTGGTAAAAAGGGATGAATGATAGTAAAACAGGTAAATATTATCAGTCACAAGTAAAAGAATATCAGTGAAAATCTAAAATCAATCATCCAGCATAGCATTACGAGAAAGACGGAAAGATGCATATTCATAGGACCTGCCTCCAACTCCTTCAACAAAAACAGGGACAACAACAAGTAGTTCACATTCAGTTTCTACTTTTGAGACCATTTGTCTTTATATTCATGTAAAAGATATTTAGTTTTCCTAGAATGTATCTCTCTTAGTTAAGAGATATTTTGATGTAAATTTTGTATAAGTACTTCCTTATTCGAAGTACTGGAGGTGGATTCTCATACATTTCTATAGACAATGTACTTTTGGAATTGAAGTGTTGTTAAACAACTTCTGTATGGATGGCTGGAACAAAGTAATAAAGAAAAGGAATTTTACAGGATACCTGTGTCAGACAAGAAACAAATAAGTATTATATAGCTTGTGTTTCTATAGTTTTTTTGGTTTAATCAATATTCATATGTATTTCATCTCTAAATAACAAACGAAAAGTTATATCTCAGAAAGAGCTTTACTGCATTCTGTCTTTAAAATCGTTTGTTTTCTTAATGTTCTCTTCCAAGCTACTATAGTTAGGGAATTCCTAACTGCTCTCTACTTTCATAGTTTATCATTGTGACCATTTAACAAAAAATATTTAATTGCTTTTTGTTAATGAGCACCCTCTTTCTTTCATCTTGGATTTTGTTAAAGGATTCTTGATTGCCCTTCCTCCTTGTTCAAGACCATTCCACCCATTTTAAGGTATCATTTGTCTTTTGTTTAGCTATCTTGCCCTATGAAATTCTCCTTTGTTAAATCAACTTGATCCAATTAAGCCATCTTTAGCTGACTCCATAGCCCAATGGCCTAAAATAACTTGTTCTATCCATCTACTCCTGAATTCCACCACCAGACAAAATCAAAACCTCCCAATCTTTCATTACTAGCCTAATATTCCATAAAGAAAGCTAAATCATAAAGAGAGAGCCCTCTCTAAGTACAGATTGACCAGATTCTTTACTTAAAAGATTGGTTTGTGGTTACCTTGGACCCCTTTCCTTCTTCTAACAACTTCAAGGAAAATCTGAGTGATAACATAGTGGTGACCATACTGGGGAAGAACAATTCCTCAGTCAAAACAAATCTTTAAGAAAATTTGAACCTTAAATCTAAAAGCATCTTAAAGAAATCATAGAGGTTGTTTTTGATATCCATTAAGAAAACCAAAAACAAAACCCAAAAATCTAGCTTCAGAAAGGACTCCTTACACTAGAGCTAATCCTAATCCGAATCCACCACAAGTGTTTGAGAACCCCAATCTGATCCCCGGAATTCTTAGAAGATAAGAAAGTTCTGTTAGTCCTCAACCCACATTCAGATCCTCATCTTGTCCTGTTAAGTTGATTTACCTTGAAGACCTATCCTTTGATGAATACTTTAGAAACTCTTTGTTTAGGACTTCATCTGATTTTGAATTAGCAAACCTAGTCCAAGACCCAGAGTTCATCCGAGAATTAGAAATCCAAGCAGCTAATTTGTCAATTGATAGATATTTGCAGAACTCACCACAATCTAATATTACCACTGAAGGAACCCCTAATACCTCTGTAATTACTTCTGTTTCTGCAAGCTCATTATCATTCCCTCATAGCTCTCAACCTCAAGCCACTCCACATCTGACCATCACATCCAACTCTCCATCCAGAACTCAAACATCCATTATTATTCCAACCACAACTTTTGTTTCACCATTACCAACAGCAATGGCCAACAGATATGCCCCCTAGTACTATCAACAAACTTAGGTGCCATGCCCCAGGACTACCAAAGTAAGATCACTACTTTTGATGGCACTGGAACCTATACAACCCAACAACACAACAAGAAGATTATTGATTATTTTGAAAATTGTGAAATACATACTACTAATGTGCAAATGAGAATATTCGTTCAAAGTTTATCTGGGGAAGTTGGAACCTAGTTCAGAGCCTTAACAGCAAATAGTATAGATAGCCTAAGAACTCTCTATCATCAATTCCTAAACAGGTGGGAGAAAAGGAAAGACCCCCTTCAGATTCTATCTGAATACGAAAACCTAAGAAGAGGACCACAAGAGACTGTGCAAGACTATTGCACTACATTTAACAGTGTGTATAATGCCATCCCACTAGATCTTAGACCCCCACCTGGTTTAGTGTTAATCAAGTTCCCAGATAGATTTGATTCTGATATGTCTTTCCAGCTGAGAGAACGAAACCCCCCTACTTTGGAGGATATGCAAAGAATAGCAGTCAGTGTTGAAGCCAACCTGCTATCTAAAAGAGCCAAGGCCATGAGTGAAAGGAGGATACCTTTAAAGGAAGAAAACTCACCCTTTGAACAAAAGCTAGATGCCATAATTAAAGGAATGGATAGACTAGGAGACAGAGTGGAGACAATTGAAAGGAAATCTCCTTGGGATAGCCAGCAAACCAATACAGGGAGAAATCCTAATTTTAGGAAAAATCAAAACCCAAACTTTGGAAAGATCGGTCCTGACCAAAACATTAGACCCCCTTTTCAGGAGAACTATGCAAAAGCTTCCCACTCTGAAGGCCCAGAAGAAGATACTCAAATTAATTTGATGGGGCTTGATGATGAAGGAGAAGTTTTCTTAAGCCAAGATGATCAAGAGGCCCACATACTTAAATAGTTCCAAACCCAATCAGGGGAATTGTTCGATTTTAGAGAAGGATACGACTCAGCCATATTTGAGGTGCACAAGCAATATAATCTAAGAAGTAGGAGAATTGTTTTCCTTGAAAAAAACAAGCAAACGGTTCCAAATCAACCCAAAAAAGGTAAGACATTAATCAAACCTGTACAAATTCTTTCTAGATCAAACACTAATCCTTCTAACCCCATAATTGAATATGTCTCTGATAATCAACCAAACTATAAACAACGCTCCACTTCCCTTCCAAGGACACTATGGAAGAACCTCCAAAGGTTGATCTAGGAGAATTAGCAAATCATGACTCTACTCTTGAAAAGGAGAAAAACATAGAAAACATAGAAAACAAAGAGAATACTACTACTTGAAATCCAAAGGCCCAAATAGAAAAACCCTTTAATTTGGAAAACGGAAGTAGGTAAGCTAAAAAAAATTGTCCCATTATCTGAATTAGCTAAACATGATGCCTACCGAACTCAAATCAATAGATCACTGAAAATTACTGGAACTGAAGATTCAGTTAATCTTTTTGATGACCAGCCCGAATTAATCTTTGGCCCAGAAGTGAATGGAAAACCATTGGAAGGAGGAATTCCTCCCTTCTATATGAGCTTAAACATACATGATAAGATTCTTCACAATGCCATGTTTGACTGGTGCATCTCATAATCTCATGCCCAAGTCTGTAATGGAAAAACTAGACCTAGACATCACTAGACCATACAAAGATTTGTTTTCTTTTGATTCTAGTTAGTTGAGATGTTTAGAACTGATAAAAGGCTTGTGCATTTCATTGGTTCAATACCCTGCAAAAACAATTTTAATGGACATAGTGGTAGCAAATATACCACCCAAATATAGCATGTTATTATCCATATCCTGGGGTGCTAAGCTTCAATGATCTCTTCAATTGGATATGTCATATGCCACTATATCGGTTTGTGGACAACTGAAGAAACTATACAGAGAAACATTGACGAAATACTAGTAAGTAGTCAGGAAAGACCCCAAAATTTTCCCATCTACTCAATACACTCTGATATGGATTCGTTTATTCTTTACAATGCAAAATCTAATCCTTCCAATACTTTAGAGGTTGTAGCAGCAGAACCAAAAGAAATTGAAAAAGAAAAATCAAGTGTTCATATTCAGGAAATATCAAATAACAAAGCAAGGTCAGATGAAAATGAAAACCTAGATCCTATGGTTAAACAAGTTCATACTACCCTAGACACAAATTATGAGCATGAAATCCTTTGGCATTTAGAATTTGATGGCTCAATCAATAAACTAGGAGAAGGAGCAGGAGTTTGGGTGTACAATTTAGAAAATGATCATGCTGAAGGCCATGCCTACAGATTAAATTTTAGATGCACCAATAATATGGCAGAATATGAGGCTTTCTTGTTGGGTCTTAAACTTGTTAAAAAATTAGGAGCAATCAAGGTGTGTGTCATAGGAGATTCAGAATTAATAATTAAATAGATTAAAGGAACTTAATTAACTAGGGATCCTAGACTAGGATATTATAGAGGAACAGTCATAGAAATTCTCAACACTTTTTTGGAAACCCAACTTGAAACTATCCCTAGAAAACACAACATGCAATCCCATAGCCTGACCATGTTTGCCAGCACTTGCAAATTACCTTTTCAACCTAATCATCAATATATTGTTGAGATTAGGCACAGACCAGCCATCCCTGATAATCTGAAGAACTGGCAGGTTTTTGATAATGATAAGCAGATCAATAATTTTTAAAATTTAGATGAAGAATTTTCTAACATTAACATAGATGTTGATATAATTATTAGTTCTAATCAAATTAATGAGGTAGAAATTAACATTTCAGAAGAAAATTCAACAAATATGCTTCATCCCACAAAATTCACACAAAAAGAAATTCAAGACTTGAAACAAATGGACCTAGATGAAATAATTGAAGAAGAAATAGAGGTTATCAACCTAAAATACAATCATTTACCCAAAGTATTGACTCCTCTAGAAGATTTATTTGACTCCAATGACATTCCCAAGAAACCTAAAATGGAGCCATTAAAAGTAGATATCGAAAAGTACAACTTAGGAACACGGGATAATCCAAAAATGATAAAATTGTCAAAATCTTTACCTCCTGATCAGAAGGTAAAGTATGTTGAACTTATGAGGAAATTCCAGGATGTCTTTGCCTGGAGTTACGAAGATTTGAAGTCCTATGACACCTCTCTCATTCAGCATAGTATACCTCTGAAAGAAAATCAAAATCCCTTTAAACAGAAACTCAGAAGAGTTAACCCTGTGCTATTACCATCAATTGAGAAAGAAATCAAACGCATGTAAGAAGTAGGTATTATTGCCCCTATTAGATTTTCAAATTGGGTGTCTAACTTGGTACCTAATAGGAAGAAAATTGGGGAAATAAGGTTATGTGCTGATCTAAGAAATGTAAATAAGGTCCCTCTTAAAGATAACTATCCTTTACCCAAAATGGATCATATTTTGCGAAGGGTAGTGGGTTCTTCTAGAATTTCACTTTTAGATGGGTTTTTAGGATATAACCAAATCTTGGTTCATCTTGATGACCAAGAGAAAACTGCTTCCACAACACCATGGGGTACTTTCATATACATCAAAATGCCATTTGGACTAAAAAACACAGGAGAAACCTTCCAAAGAGCAATGGACATTGCCTTTGCCAAAGAAATTCATGATTTTCTTATTATATATCTAGATGATCTAACTGTTTTTCCTAAATCAGATCAACAACACTTGGACCATCTCAAGAAAGTCTTTTTAAAATGCTGAAAATATGTCATTTCTTTGAATCCAAAGAAGTCTTTGTTCATTATGGAGGAGGGTAAAATTTTAGGTCACATTATTTCCAAATATGGCATTGGAATTGACCCTTTTAGGATCGAAGCTATTTTACAGATACCACATCCAAGAAGTATTAAAGAACTTCAGGCTTTCCTAGGGAAGATAAATTTTTTAAGACGATTTATTTATAACTTAGCTGAACTCATTAGATTACTAAATAACATGCTAAAAAAGGATTCAAGTATCAAATGAATAGTAGAGGCCAAACAATCATTTGAAGAAATCAAAATGGCCTTAACCAGAACACCAGTCCTCACGAGTCCATAATTTGATAGAGACTTCATCATTTTTTCTTTTGCATCAGAACACACCATAGCTGCAGTTTCATTACAAAATGATGATCGAGAATGTGAAAAACCTATGGTATTTTTAGTAAAGCACTCATAGATGCATCATTAAAATACAAAATAATGGAGAAATAAGATTTTGCACTGGTAAAAGCTATTAAATATTTCAGAGTCTACATATTATACTCTCATGTAATAGCTTATGTTCCTAATGCAGTAGTCAAAGACATCCTAAATCAGGATGGAGTTGATGGTAAAAGAGGAAAATGGATAGCTACCATCTTAGAGTAAAATATAGAGATAAAACCTACCAAGCTAATAGAAGGTTAGGGATTGTCCAAACTCATGGTAGAAACTAATTGTCAAGCCCTAAACATAAATGAAATGGATAACGAGCAGGAGATCGTGACTCCACAAGTCAGCCAGGCCTTTTCATATTCACCTTGGTATGCTAATATAATTTATGTTTTACAAAACCTGGAGGCTCCTCCAGGATTATCCAAAACCAAGAATAAGTTTTTGAAAATGAAAGCTTCAAATTTTTGCATCTTAGATAATACTCTTTTCTGGAAAAATCACGAAGAAATTTTGTTAAATTGTTTATTAAAAGATGAAGCTGACAAGGCTCTCCAAGAATTCATGCATGAGACTATGGTGGACATCTCTATTAGAAGTCAACTGCAGACAAGATCCTAAGTGTTGGATTCTATTGGCCAACCTTGTTTGCAGATGTGAAGAGATTTGTAACTTCTTGCCATAAATGTCAAATCTTTGAAGGCAAAAGAAAATTGTTACCTTTACCCTTAAAACCCATTTCCACTAAGAAACCTTTTCAAAAATGGGGTCTTGACTTCATTGGGGAAATTCATCCACCCTCTTCTGGACAACAGAAATGGATACTCACTACCACTGACTATTTTACTAAATGGATAGAAGCCATTCCCTCTAAACAAGCCACTGAAATTGTGGTCACAGGTTTCCTAGAGACCAACATTTTGTCTAGATTTAGCTGTCCCACTAAAATCATTAGTGATAATGTTGCAACCTTCAAGTCAAAGAAAATGATTAATTTCTATAACAAGTATCACATTACACTGGGCCATTCTACAACCTACTACTCTCAAGGGAATGGACTGGCAAAATCTTCCAACAAGAGTCTAATTAATATGATCAAAAAAGTGTTGGAAGAAAATAAGAAAACTTTGAACACAAAAATTGATCAATTCTTTGTGGGCAGACAGGCTTACAACAAAAAATCCATTGGAACCAGTCCCTATGAGTTAGTATATGGCATGGAGGTTATTTTTCCTTCATCATTAGGGGTTCCTGTAATGAAAACACTCCAAGAAACTCAAGTGGAACCTAAATAATATACAAAGAAGGATAAAGCAGACCATCAATTTGCAGCAAACCAGGGAAGAGGTGTACTAAAGATCCCAAGTGTTGCAGGAGAAGCTTAAGGAGATATTTGACAAAAGAACCAAGGTAGAAGATTTCTACCTTGGAGATAAAGTGTTAAGATGGGATTCAAGAAGAGAGGACAAGGGGAAACATGGGAAGATTGACTTCCTGTGGAAAGTACCATACATCATCTATGCTTTCAAAGGAAACAATGCATATTTTCTTAAAGAATTAGATGGTACAGAAGTATAAGGACTAGTCAATGGTTAGATGTTGAAGCATTACTTTGATCCAAGTCACTGATGTTACCATATTCTTCACAGTACATAGTATATCTTTTGTAATGTCATAGTGTTGATTGGACAGTAAGATTTTGGGGTTGAAGCCCGAAGAGAAGGCCCTAAGCTTCAAAAGTATTACTGTCATACATATACATAAAGCAGTAGGTAAGAGGAAGATTCCAGGGCACAATCGCAGTCATTCAAAGGCCACTAATCTATTGTTCTTGACTTTCCACCAAGAAAATCCATCCCCAAGTGGAGCCACTATTATGCCCCTATACCAATAAGTGTCATATATCATGATTAACTTGGTTTAGCTTTGAAATATGTTCATAACTTTACTTGTTGCCAAGGTTTTCCACATTTGTAAAAAAATCAAAAAATTGAAAAATGTAAAGAGGGTATACCCTAGAAAAATAATAAAAGGGTGAAAAGAATAAAAAAGAGGTTAAAAAAATGAAAGAAAATGAACCCAAACAAAAATAAAATACCAGGAAAATGTGCAAGTCTAAATGCCACTACCTTTTTACTTTGTTATAATAAAAATATGTGTGCAGCTTGTCACCTATGCCACAATTCATGAATAGTCAAATATTTTAATTTGGACTAGTTCATATTTTCAATTTCATGTTGTAGAAATAGAGAATAAAGATTTGACCAAACAATTTAATCTTGGCAGATAAGTAGATAGGTAGATTGAATAAAAGGTGCTCAATTGTTTAATTTGAGCCCTTGGATGTAATAAGTGTAGATTTAGATAGATATCACTATGTAAAAGAAAAGAAAGTTTGATAAGGTTTTTCCAATCTAAGTGCACCCTAATAAAGAAGTGAAAATACTAGGGTAAAGTAAGTAGGGCAAGCAAATGATGATTGTAGAATAAATATGTGGTGAATGATAAGTTTAAATGCTAAATATTTTACTTTCATCACTAGGCAAAGGCATGTATCACATGGAAAACACTTCAACATTCAAAGTCAAAATAATTAACTTCCCTACTCATTCCCTTAAAATCTTCACTAATTCCCTAAGTACTAAAGGTAATTACCAAAGTTAGAGGGGCTCAGAGCATTTCTCTAACTTTTGGACGGACCGGACCCTCAGCCCAATAGCTGGAAATGCCTAAAGTACTTAGGTCCCTTCATCAACATTGTCCCCCCCATAATATCATTCATTCCTTTGATAAAACTTTTCCTAAGTAAAATCCTATATTACGTAGGGAAATTGAAACAAATCTGCATAAAAACCCTTTTGTACACTTTAGCCTACGTAATATGTTATATGATGAAACACTTTTGGAAAACATTGTACTTAGCGCTTTACCATTCACTTTTGTCATATTAACCACTAATGTTTATTATATAATTCCCCTATAAAACAAAATTACCCACGCCTATATTATATTATTATACAGAACCCCAAATCATTATATATCCCGCCCCTCGGTTAAGTATAACCATAAAACAAATAAATAAACGAGATTAATTAACTAATATGTAGTTAATTAAGAACCCAACCCCGCCACCATTTAATGAGGATTAATTAAGTCATTCGGATTAATTAATAACTCAATAACCAATCATATCACCCCCGACATGATTAACCTCTTTAATTTATATTGGGCTTGCCCTCCGTATCTGCCAGTCACTTCATCTCCCCGACAATCGTCCGATCAGATCCTGCAGATCTAACGATCATCGCACATATTGCACGAACCTATGTGGTTGAGTTTTAGCATGCGATGGTGAGCGGTTTCATGAATAGTACTTATGCTATGTGTCAAGCAGCATATGGAATCGTGCGGTCTTGCCCAAATACCACTTACCCTCCACTAATGGTGTGATGAAACCCACTTACTACCTCTAGCTAAAGACAAAACGTCAAGCCACCTCCCCGCTGATGCCACTTGTCCATATCACGAACTCACCAAAAAGCTTTGACTTTGCATAAAAACAAAGTTAAAATAGTTTTCCATCCTTATTCTAAAAACTCATGCATGTAACCAGAACGTAGAAGTCAACCAGCTCGTACTCCAACTGTCAGCGACCATGAAATTTACAGTTCGACGCCACTCTAGTCCACCATTTGCACCTAGTGAACCTGCACTCCATTGCCCATCACTTAAAAACAGGTATTTACTAGTTTCCTTCCAGAAAGCCTATAAATACTTGATTTCCTCTGTGATTACTCTAAAAAACCCAAAATTCATTACAATTTAGTTGCGGAATTTAGAACTGAAGACTCCCAGGACCCTCTGTTTTCACCAAATCTACTTGAAAACCTCATTTTCCTACCTGAATCCACAAGAACCAGAAATGGAAACCCCTATGGCCCTCAATATACCTCATATCACTACTCCTCATAGAGATTTGGATTATCTGCCCTTAGCAGATAAATATTTTCAAATAAAAGACCTTGAAACTGATAAAAGATCCTTGAAGGTATTTTTTCAATGTTGGGACAATTACATGAATGGCTTGGATACCATAGGACTTTGGGAATCAAATCTCCCAAGGTACATGCTCCCCTTTGTGTGCATTTTCCTTGACATTATCCATCAATGTCAAGCCAATTATAATACCACCCTCAGAGCAATAATGTCCCCCAATCAAATTGTTCTCTTCACAATTATTGTTGATTCAATCAATGAAATGCTACAGTTTTAGCCCAGTCAATACCTCACCCCCATTTCCCTTGGGGAATTACTAGAGAAAGCATCTAAAATGTCCCAATCTGAACTCAGTTTCTTTTGCTAGAATTTTATGGATAAACAACATCAACCCAAAGATCCTCCTCCCTATGTGGCATCTTTCTTCACAAAGATAGGTAAAAATATAGTCAATATGATAGCTACAGTCATGGGTTCCAATACTAGTGAATATGTGGATGAATTGAATCTAGTTTTAATGTCCATCTTTACCCCTGGTGAGCCTCTTGCTGTCAAATATAACTATGTTGCTTTCATTGCTGAGAAAATCCATGACCAATTCATGAGGCTAGAAAATGAAAAGGTGTTCAAGTATTCTATAGTCATATATCACCTTTTCCTTTACTATCAGTCTGACAAGTTTCCATTCTCTATAAATAAAATTGATACAAAGGGTAGTCCCAGATCAGTCATATTTTGGACTTCCATCTTCCACTATTCACATACTTGTCCCTAATCATACAATGAATTCATTGGCCAGTTTGTCCACAGTGTGACCACCATGCTAACAGGAAGTCCTCCTCCTAGGATTAGTGATGAAATCAAGGGAATACTTCAACTGTTAAAGCAATACAAGATAGGTGACTAGTACTTGTACCAGAATCACACTGAGATTCGGATCTATGGTTGTGAACTCCCTCCATTCAAACTGCCTAAGTATGTTCCTATGAGATTGTTTACCTTGGAATATTATAGGCAAATGTTAAACTCTGATCAAATTCATTTTAGCAAGGCAAAGAAGAAAGCTCAATTGAGGATAAAAGACCACTTAGGCCCATTTGTGTGCAACAATAGAGAAGCAGGGAAAAGAACAAAAGAAATCCTAGAAAAAATGAGACTAAAGAAAAGCTTTGCTTGGAGATATGATCCACAAGGTTTCAATTGTGATAGGAGAATGAAACATAATCTGTCACCATATATCCATCATAGAATTCTTGACATAGAACAGTATGCAAATATGGATGAATGGAGGGAAGGAACTCTAGTTAAAATGGATAGTGATCAAGTTGAGGTAGAGAATCTGATGAAAGACTTAGAAAAAAGACTTGACCTAAAATCTTGTGAACAGGTTCCAATTGAATCTACTCAAAGGCCAACACCAAAGCCTAGTGCCTCTACAACAGAAACTTCTCAAAGGCACACACAGGAAACTAGTGCATCCCCAGTAGAACCATCACAAGAACAAGACCAGGAAACAAGTACTCTAGCATCAGAACAACTAGAGATGTCAGAGCATCCTGAAATATCTGAAGAACAAGCTCCACCACAGCCTCATCCAGCTCAGGTTAATATGGGAAATCCCTCGGTTGTGCAGACTCCTTTGAATGAGGAAAAGAACTTGAAAAGAGACAAGGAAGTAGCTACCCCTGCCAGTGGTCCTTCAGACCAGCCTGGTGCTAAGAGGCATGTGCTTATCCATATTCATAGAAAGAATTCTTTGAGGAAACAATAGGGAGTTTGAGGGAAGAAGGTGGAGACAGTCTACATACATTCCCAACAGGTGGGACACCTTCTACTTCACAAATACAAGAGCTTGAAGGACAACAGAGTGCCGAAGTTTCATCTTTCAGATCTTCATCTAAGAAGATCATAGACATAAAAGGAAAATTAGGCCAAGAATGAGTAGTTGTAGGCCCATGCTTATACTCAATACCTGAAGATGGCCCCTACAAATCAAACTAGATTGATGTCATCTTATGAAATGAAAGAAGGAAAAATGCAGATGAGATTTCTAAAGCCCATAGTACAGTAGCCCAACTCATTTGCAGACTACCTCAAGACTGATTTTGAGGTCTTAGCTAAAGATATCCACCCCATAGATCAGATAGAGTTGCATAAGCAAACAGGGGAGATGGCTTATTCTACACTTACAAGGAAATGATGGCACATAGGTTGCAAAATTCACTAAACAACACTACTGCCCAATTGCAACTAGAAAAGGCCTCCTCATAGGCAAAGGACAACATAATTAAATCATTGGAAGAGTTGATTATTGAGTTGGTCCATAACCCAAAGGATATCAAGGCTGCAGAGAGCCTAATAAAGAAAAAGGAATGAATATATTGATGCACTGAGAAAGCAGTTGAAATTGCCACCACTCATTCACCCTCAGACTGCTGAAGTGATTGAGAAGAAAAATGAAGAAAGTTTATGGACTTGGTCCTTAAGCTAAATGAGAAACTAAAAGATACAAAGCAAGAATTAGAGAAAACACTACAAAGAAGGCAAAGTGAGTCGACCACACAGCCTCAAAATGTAGTGCCAGTGGTTGCTACAACAGTCCCTTCTACGTTGGCAACTGATTTAGCACCAAATGTCCCTTTGGCAACAGTTGCAACCATAGAAGTAACAGGTACAGGTACATCACAAGCAGGAACCTCAAATCATAGCACAGAAGAGTTGATCAAGTCCATGGAGGAAATGAAGCTCCAAGTCACTAAAACTGCAAAAAGTAAAAGAGAAATTCATTACTTTAGAGCAAAAATATGATGTATCATAATTCAGTTTTGCTGAAGAGATGTGAAAAAAAAAAGGCTTGACTCAACAGATTAAAACATTGGAAAAAGATCTTACATTTGAAGAGCCTTTGACTAATATCAAAAATATATTATGGACCAATATCATTGATTCAACCAATGATATTTAGTCATCAATTCAAATCATTTTTTAACAAATTGACTTAGTGAAAGTTGCTCTTCAAGAGATTGAAAAAACCAAGGAAGAACTAGGAAGTAAGCCTAAAGAAGCTATCAGACTAATAAACTTTCTAAATAGTAGAAACAGGCATCAGTTGGAACAATTAAACATTGAGCATAGGAATGCTATCATCCTCGAAATAAAGAAAGTATTGAACAAAAGGAGTCTAATGCAAGGCCTCGAATGCAAATGTCAAAATATGCAAGAAGACATAGATGAATTTATGGAGAAATTTGGCATCTTAGCTTAGTCATCAATGACAAGCTAATGTTTCAGAATGATTATGTCAACAAATTACATCAGCAAGCTAACAGTTATTCAGTTCATCTGTAGTTAAGACATTGCCCATAGGGATATTTCTCTATGATAGTCTGGAGAACCTTTGTTACATTGAGCATGAAGTGAAGCACTTATTTCCAGTGCAACCAAATTTTGTAAAATATATAAAATCATATGAAATCTACAGAAAACTGACAAGGATAAGAATACCCAAAGATGATTAGTGGACTAGCATGACAGACATCTTATGATTTACCATGGTAAAAAGTGAAGAAAATTGAAGTATTTACCATAGTCAATTTTGGTAAAAAGGGATGAATGATGGTAAAACACGTAAAGAGTATCAGTCACAGGTAAAAGAGTATCAGTGAAAAGCTAAAATCAATCATCCAACACAAAATTACGTTCAAGATAGCAAGATGCATATTCATAGGACCTGCCTCCAACTCCTTCAACAAAAACAGGGACAACAACAAGCAATTCACATTCAGTTTCTACTTTCGAAACCATCTGTCTCTATATTCATGTAAAAGATATTTAGTTTTCTTAGAATGTATCTCTCTTAGTTAGGAGATATTTTGATGTAAATTTTGTATAAGTACTTCCTTATTCGAAGTACTGGAGGTGGATTCTTAGAGATTTCTATAGACAATGTACTTTTGGAATTGAAGTGTTGTTAAACAACTTCTGTATCGCTAGCTGGAACAAAGTAATAAAGCAAAGGAATTTTACAGGATACCTGTGTCAGACGAGAAACAAATAAGTATTCTATATCTTTTGTTTTTATAGTTTTTCTGGTTTAATCAATATTCATATGTCTTTCATATCTGAATGATAAATGAAAAGTTATATTTCAGAAAGAGATTTACTGCATTCAGTCTTTAAATTCGTTTATTTTCTTAATGTTTTCTTCCAAGATATTATAGGAAGGGAGTTCTTAATTTCTCCCTGCTTTCATAGATTATCATTGTGACCTTTTAACACAAAATACTTAATTTCTTTTTGTTAATGAGCACCCTCTTTCTTTCATATTGGATTTTGTTGAAGGATTCTTTATTGCCCTTCCTCCTTGTTCAAGACCATTCCACCCATTTTAAGCTATCATTTGTCTTTTGTTTAGTTATCTTGCCTAGTTAAATTCTCCTTTGTTAAATCAACCTGATCCAGTTAAGCCATCTTCAGTTGACTCCATAGCCCAATGGCCTGAAATACCTTGTTCTATCCATCTGCTCCTGAATTCCACCACCAAACAAAATCAAAACCTCCCAAGCTTTCATAACTAGCCTAATATCCCATAAACAAAGCTAAATCATAAAGAGAGAGCTCTCTCTGAGTATAGATTGGCTAGATTCTATACTTAAAAGATTGGTTTGTGGTTACCTCAAACCCCTTTCCTTCTTCTAACAACTTCAAGGAAAATCTAAGTGATAACAGGTTTTAACCCTGTACAGAAATTACCTACATACAAATTTTAAAACATAAAAAATAAACAATGCGAGAGCATAACACATAAAACACAGATACACAGAGATTTTCCCCTAGATCCCAAAACATGGACTACCAGATTGATTTTTTCATTATGTTCCTTTCAATGTTACAATACATATTTATACATGCTGAAGCATCCAATATCATGGACCGAAAACCATTGCATCCAAAATCATGTGTGAAATCATGCACAAAACCATAGGTAGGACCCCATAAGTGGATGTTACCTGCACCCATCAAACCCCCCCTTTTACCCCCCCCCCCCCCCCCCCTACGCAATTGACGCAACGAAGGGGCAGCTCCACCCCCCTTCTACCCCTTGGTTAAATACGTGGGCTAGTCGTGGAAAGAATATAACACAACAAGATGAGGGGGCAGGAGATCCTATCAAAACCTTTCTCAAAGAAGCCCTTGAGCGACAAAGAAAAGAGATGATGGAAAAAATTTCCCAGATCCTTTAGCGACTACCTAGGGGCAAAGCATCGGCTTCCAACAGCTACCTTGGAAACGCCACACCCTTTAAGGTACAGGTTGACTTTGAAATCCCCATATTTGAGGGTAAGATAGATGCAGATATTGTAGATAAACGGTTAAATATACTAGAAGGGTATTTCTCTATTCATGATTTTTCCAGTCGAGAAAATATTATTTTCGCTCTTCTCAAAGTAGCCCCCCACGTCAAGGATTGGTGGGAAACCTACTGCAAGCAGAAGGATGAAGGTACGGGCTCACTATTTTCAGCCGCACCCACTTGGAATTCATTTCGAGATGCCATCAAGGAGCAGTACTACCCTATCAAAAGCTATGAGGACAAATACATAAAGTGGACCATGCTGCGGCAAGGAAGGGACCAAGATGTGCTAAAATTCACAAACATTTTTCATACCCTCCACACACAGTTGGGTATCAAGGATTTTGAGCTGCATTTGGTACTCAAATACCACGGCTCCCTACATAGATACATCCAAGATGAGATGGATTTCCTGAACATCTCCTCACTCGGCACATACTGATACACTGTCAAGATTGAGCATAAGTTTAAATAGAAGAAGCGAGACTTTGGATCTACGAATCCGAAGACCAAAGGACAAAGCCAAGGCGGGGTGACTCAAGACAACTCGTCGAAGCCACAAGAAAATAACAACACCACGCAGCTAAATAAGGACATAGGAAAGTGGTGTCAGTTCCATAAGAGCCCCACTCATAATACAATTGAGTGCCAGACCAAGCAGTCGCTGGTGGCCGAGTTGAAGGCTTCAAAATCATATGCATGTTCCGACCCTCAGTCAGAACCCAATAATGGGAATGACAAAGGGAAGAAAATCATTGATGCGAAGCCCAACACCATTGTTTCCACCGCCAAGATCCATAAGAATGAGCCCGAAGATCCAGAGGAGGGGGAGCAACTTTTCCACTCACAAATGTGGGTGAGTGGTTCGCCGCTATAATTCATTGCCGATAGTGGCATCCAAAGGAACCTCATTTCAGTAGAGGTCATGAAGCTGTTGGGTCTATCGACTATACTACACATGCAACTGTACAACTTTAGTTGGCTTCACCAAGGACGAGATATTTGAGTCTGTTGGCTATGTCTCCTTCCCTACAATATCAAGCCCTTCACAGATGAGGTATTGTGTAATGTTGCACCGCTTGATGTTTGTGATGTATTATTAGGCCAACCATACTTATGAAGGCAATATGTTGTGTATGAGTCAAGGCCTCACATTGTTATTATTTCTTTGTGTAATACATTATACAGGATACCGGAGGTAGCCCCACTTACTGCCACTTCTTTGATCTCGGCTAAGAAAGGTAGCAAGCTCATCTCCTAGACTAGGACATTCATTTTCTGTCTAGTTCACTCCCAAATTAAGGGGAAGATAGTCGCCACATCCATGACCCCTGCGGAGGGTTCCTCCATGTAGTAGCAGAAGCAGAGGGATACAGTCATCTTCTTCTCACCCACAGGGGTACCGTTGCATTGTTAGGGCAAGCATTTGGCCGATCTGACTTCCAGAGCACCTCTATCCAATAGGCCAATCTATTGCCACTCCATTCTAGAAAATTCCAAGTAAAAGCAGTGACATGATCAACATCGAGTTCCACACAAGTTTTGGGTGGGTGACAAAGTCTGGTTGCATTTGCAGAAAGAACACCTTACAAGAACCCATCAGAAGCTCTGACCACTCCGATATGGTCCTTACACCATTATTAAGGTTGTGGGAAAAAAATCTTTCGAGCACAACATTCCTCCATTCCTTCGCTTGCACCGATTGTTCAATGTGGACCACCGTCAACCATGCTTCCCACCATCACTGGACACAACAGAGGTTGCAGAACAACTCACCAAGGACCAAATTCAGCAGAAGTTTCCTCATCTCATGGAGGAACTCAAAGAAATGGGGACCATTGCTTCCTAAGGGGGAAGGAATGATCTAGGTGGATGATGGTGGCCACCCACCTATCCCACTTGGAACCCCACAAATGTCTCTTTCAGTTTTTTAGTTTCCTTAATTGTAGCACAATTTACTATTTTTAGCAGTTTTTTCGGTCTAAACTTTGGGAGTCATTTTGGGGCCCTAAACGACCTTTTTTGGGAAATCTAGGATCAACATGGGTCCATCCCAAAGTTGTACTCCTTGGATAAATCTTTCTAACGAGCTATTATGCACATCAAACAGAGATCGTATGCCAAAGTTACGACCCCGAGAAGTTGATGTACTAATTTACCCAAAACGGGGCCCATACTTTGGCATTTCATCTCCTATGGTTAGGTTTTTGAATGTTTAAGATTTTCCATTGTTTCTCAACAATAAATAGGCCTTCAAGCCTCATTGTAACACAGTTCAAAGGCATGTAGCCGCCCCATCTCTTCTCAAAGATAAACTACCATCGCCCTAGCTGGTTTATTTCCATTTATGTTTGTAAGCATATTTCAGTATTTTATATTAATGAAATGAAGTATTATTTCTGCTACATCTCTGTATTTATGGTTATCTCTATAATTTTTTGCGTTCCTACTTAAATCCGAATCAAGGTTATAGAGCCAGCCCAACAACTAGCACAGAGTAGAGAGTGTGAGTAGTGTCATTGATCACATGCAAGGTTTCTTAGAAGCATGGATCTCATTATGCATACGCATGCGATCCCACCTATGGCCACACTCGCCAAGACAAAGATAAGAATCAAGTCTAACCAAAGTTGAACATGTATTTCAACAGGTTGATGCACATAGTCACCAATGCAGACACTATGCATTAGTATGTTGCTAGTCCAACTTCACTCAAGACGATGATGCACATGTTATTAGATGTGTTGGACAGAGGATCCATATCAATGTACCTAGATGCAATGGAGGCAAGAGTTCGCTTTCAATAGGATGTCACTATTGAGCACACAGACACCATCACAGATGACCAAGCTTGGCATCAATTCGCCACTGTCGATCATCATGAGAATGTCGAAGAGTTGGGATTCCCACAACTGTCTAAGTCTTAGTGATAACTTGCATGGCTTTCTCAAGCCTATTTTGTCTCAAATGGTTACATGTGCAAATTCTATATAACATCTTGTAAAGTGGAAGTCCAAGTGCCAATAGTTGAATGTAACTGTCATGTAGTAGGTGAAGAGTCATGAGGGATGTGAAGAGTCACAAAGGGGAATGTCAAGGGTCACCCCACCCTTTGCTATTTATAGAACCTCATAACTCATTGTAAGGGCTTTTGGGTGGCCTTGCTTCTGATGGGATTATCTTAGAGAAAGCTTTGAGAGTATTGTAACGAGCCTTGGCTTCTCCACAGTGCAGAGCTAGTATATCTCTTTGTAGGAGCAGGCGTTAGTGACTGTAACGTTCTGTTATCGAGACTAGTGGTTGGTGATGGTTGTACTATATGTTTGGAACTTTCACTTCTTAATATAACAGAGCCAGCACGTTTCATGCATATGTTGTTATTATATTTCAGTTATCTTGGTTACTTTAAAGACATGTATCTATTTTCTTACGCATGTATGTATAGACTCCTTCTATATATGTATGTATGAATCTTACTGAGATGTGCTATTGGTTTAACCATCACTTTGGATTGTTGGTTCGTGTGCCTTCTAGTTCATGATGCATCTTTGCTCATGTGTTCCCTTCCAAGCTGTGTGTTTACACATGTTTCCAAAGGGTGCACTCATTCCACCTTCCATGTGTTAGAACCATTCATGTGCCTTCCTTGGCTTTCTATGCATGTCACAACCTTGCTACCAATAAGGACATCTTACTTACCTCTACACGCAACTGCGATCAAGGCGATATTGTATGACCCACTATTGGGACTCCTACACCAAACAGTTTGAGGTCTAGTTGGGACTTATTATCAGGGAGATCCCCAGAGAGGAATATGATGAAACCATTTTTACATGCACTCAAAAAAATCATATTCCAATCAAGTATCATTTCCTTAGAGAAAAAGTCATCAAGTAAAATGTCAATATGGAATATATTGGCACCAAAGAATATATTTTTGGCATCTTTACCAAAGCTCTTCCCAGAGAAACTTTTGAATATCTCAAACAAAATTTGGGAGTGATCTCTCCTTTATCTCAATAAAGGAAGCACAGTGGGAGCACCCTTTTCTATTGATGCCAATGGGGGAGAGAATGTAAATAGGAGGGATAAATAAAAAGTATGAAGATAATATATCCAAGGTGGGAAGTCATCTAAAGAAACATATATCAAAGTATTTGCCGTGAATAAAAAATGGGGAGATTGTTGAAAATGGTTTTTATTGATATCAAAGATTATCAAAATGAAAGAGGAAATTACATAGTCAAATAGAATATTTAGAGACCTTTCCAATGCTATATGGAACTCCCTCTAATTCCATAACATTGACAAGGTATGAAATATTTCCTTAATATGGCCCAACCAAAGTACAAGTAGGCCCCATTTGGATACCCTATCTTTAAAGGAATTTTTACTCCAACTAACTAGTTGAAACAGAAGCATGGGATATATGGCTAGAAAAATTATTCTAAGACATTTCCAATTATATATGGCACTCATAACTCCTCACAGTTAAGGAGGAATGAATTTTTGAATATACATTATACATTTTGGCGAGTTGCACTAGTCGACCCATCCAGTGGACAAGTCATCCCTAACCCAATATCCAAATGCACTATAAATAGGCATGAGAAGGAGTATTTCTAACCACTTGACTCAAGCATTTAGTTTCATGTTTAGGAGAGTGAAGGAGCAAGTCTGAATTTCTTACCTCATGAACCAAGAAGAAGTGAAGTGAAGCCAAGTTGAAACAATTTTTTATAGAAGTGTTTTGGCACATCTTCTAAAAGGTTTTTGGCATTATTCTTGGGAAGGGTTTCTGGTTTATTTGAGGTCTATTTTTTAGAGTTGATTATAGGTATCTTTAGAGACCATGTAGACCAAGTTCTAGTGAGGAGATGGTCAAGCTTCAAGCCTATATTGAGGGTTGAATTATGTGCCTATGGAGGTTGAGTTTTAGGTATGACTTAAGCCTAAGTTATAGTTATTTTATGAGGGCCAATTTCTGTCCCTGTAAAAGATGGGTTTTAAGGATGAGTATTGTTATTTGAAGAAAAAGTCTTAGGGGATGAGTTATGTTGTTTAAAGGCCAATTTTGAAGGTTAAGTTCTGCTATTTGAAGATCTAGTTTAGGGTTGGTTTGAAATCCAATTCCAAGTGTCTTAAAGGTTAAGATCAAGCTTGATTTAGAGTCCAGGTCCTGGTGTATTAAAGTTTGAGTTCAGGTTAGAGTCTAAAATTACAGTAATTGGTGCTTATTAAGGATTGGTGTCCTCATATTCTTGACAATTTGGAGCTTACAATTTTTATAAGTTGGTTCTTATAGAGGATTGGTGTCATGACTAGAGATTATAATAAATTAAAGATATGCTTAAAGTACCTTTTTGAAATTTTGATTTTCACTTTACTCTATGTGTTCATACATTGTGAATGATTGATTATGTGGCGTGAATTGAGTTTCAAAAATAACTAAGTGAAAATTTGTCAAAAGTAACATAATATTGACTCACCCCCAATATTTCTAACAATGAAAAACTTGGTGGTTTGATGTATAAATACATCAAATATTCCATTTCTAGACAAAATTGTTGTCCTTGAAATTATAGAAGCTTGATTTGATGGTGCAAGTTCCAAATCAATAATTTATATGTGTGTATTACTATCTAGGATATAGTTTTTTCTTGAAATATATGGAAATCTTAAAATACTCTTCTCTTTTATTTCTACTATAATTTTTTCTCAAATTAATCATTTTAAGAAAAAGCTATATTGTTCCTTGAAGACAAACTGAGATTAAGAAACTAAATAAAGAGAATAGTTTGATAATGTTAAAACTCGTTTATATAACACAAAGAAAACGGCTAATAATTTTAAGGGTATAATGGGTTTGATAATTTTGAAAATATTTAATGTGAAAGTATTTTAAATTATCTATTCAAATTAAAATATTGTTATTTTTTCCTATTTATATTTTTTTTAAGAAAAAACTGTAATTTTCATTAATATTGAAAATTACATTTTGAATATATCAAAAATAGCACTCAAAAACCAGCCATCAAAAATAGTAAAAAATAGGCTGTCTATGCATGATTTCATTAGTATATACCACATGAAATTATTAGTATATACCACATGAGAAAATTGGGAGGGGCACTGCATGTACACATTTTGGATTTGTCAAAAATAACACTCAAAAACCAATCATCAAAAATAGTAAAAAAAAGTTGCCCATACATGATTTCATTAGTATATACCACATGAAATTATTAGTATATACCACATGAGAAAATTGAGAGGGGCACTGCATGTAGACATTTTGGATTGGTCAAAAATATCACTCAAAAACCAGCCATCAAAAGTAGTAAAAAAAGTTGTCTATGCATGATTTCATTAGCATATACCACATGAAATTATTCGTATATACCACATGAGAAAATTGGGAGGGGCGCTAGAGTGGAGCTATGCCACACCTCGAGAAGACGGTATGTAAGTTCATAAGTAATTAAGTGTGAGGATGTGCTCTAATAGTTTAATAATTTAGTAGGGAGGTTTAGTCGGGGCCTTTGTTTGGACAAAATGTATGTCTCAACCCTGCTCCACCGTGATTGGCATAATTTCTTCGGTTGACAAATAGTAATTAATTTTTATATTTAATTTTAATTTTAATAATATAAAGACTTAACTATTTTGATCTTTGTTATGATATTTATTACATTTAATTTATACGTTAGTTTGACAATGTGGCATAGGTGGTCTAATTTTGCAGTTTATTCTAAATTGACAAAGTAGTTAAATTTAGCTGTGGTTCGAGTCGAAATCCCA
>APFE030083883.1:0-138883 GCA_000404065.3 Pinus taeda
CCTTGGCTTTGTCCTTTGTTCTGTGGTTTCGGGGCACCTTTCCCTTGCTTTGGATTCGCGGATCCAAAGTCTCGCTTCTTTTGTTTAAACTTCTGCTCGATCTTGACGGCATATCGGTAATCTATGCCGAGAGAGGAGATGTTCAGGAATTCCATTTCTTCCTGGATGTACTTGTGTAGGCAGCCACGGTATTTGAGTATCAAATGCTGCTCCGAATCCTTGATACCCAACTTCGTGCGAAGGGTATGGAAAAGATTGGTGAACTCCGGCACATCTTGACCCCTTCCCTGCCGCAGCGTGGTCCACTTTATGTATTCATCCTCATAGCTTCCAACAGGGTAGTATTGCTCCTTAATGGCATCTCGGAATAAATTCCAGGTGGGTGCGACTGAAAATAGCGAGCCTGTAATCCTTCTGCTCGCAGTAGGTTCCCACCAGTCCTTGACGTGGGGGGCTGCTTTGAGAAGAGCAAAAACAATCTTTTCCCGACTCGAAAATTCATGAACAGAAAAATAACCCTCTAGCAGAATTAACCATTTATCTACGGCATCAGCGTTTATCTGACCCTCGAATATGGGGATTTCAAAATTAACTTGTACCTTAAAGGGTGTGGCGTTTCCAGAGAAGCTACTGGAAGCCGCTGCGCCGCTTCTGGGTAGCCGTTGAAGGATCTGCGCAAAGTTATCCTTCATCGCGTTCCTTGCCGCTCGAGTGCTTCTTCGAGCAAGATTTTGATAGGATCTCCTGCCCCCTCGTCTTTCTTCTCATCCGCCATGGGAGGCCGTCGGGATTTGCGAGGCTGGTCTTCAAAGGTTCGACCAGTTCAAGCCCTAACTCCTTATATCCCGACCTCGTTGGGGACATGCAAAGAAAAACAGAGAAAAAGCAGACCGCTCTGATACCACTGATCCGGATTTAAATAGGAACGCAATAAATTACAGAGATAACCATAAATACAGAGATGCGATAACCATAAATAAGGAGATGCAGCGGAAATAACACTTCATTTCATTAATGGAAAATACCGAAATATGCTTACAACCAGAATTGGAAATAAACCAGCTAGGACGATGGTAGCTTATCTCTGAGAAGAGATGTGCGCTACATGTCTCTGAACTGTTCCGAACTTGTGTTACAATGAGGCTCGAAGGCCTATTATTATTGAGAAACAAAGGAAAACCCTTCACATTCCAAAACCGACCCTTAGAAGATGAAACGCCAAATTGTGGGCCCCGTTTTCGGTAAATTGGTACATCAATTTCCCGGGGGTCGTAACTTTGGCATACAATCTCCGTTTGACGCGTATGATAGCTCGTTAGAAAGATCTATCCGAGAACTACCATTGTTGGAATGGGCAACATCGGTCCATTTCATGGAACCATGTTGCCCTCAGATTCCCAAAAAAACGTCGTTTAGGGCCTCAAAACGGCTCCGGAAGTTCAGGACTCGAAAAACTGCTAAAAATAGTAAGTTGTGCTACAATTAAGGAAACTGAAAATGCTGAGAAAAACAATGATGGGGGTCCAGATGGACTTGGCAGGTGGCCACCAATATCCACCTGGATCATCCTTGGTGTCTTTTGTGTTAAGTGTAAGATTTTAAATTTTGTGGTAACATTTCTCTATTGTCAAGTGCAATTAATGTTTTAAAAATTATATTGGCGATAGGAGAAAGATAATTAATTCTAGATCTGGGTTATTGAAGAAAATCATTTTTAATCTAAAATCATTGTTTAACATTTAATTTTCATAAGTTTTCATGGGATTTAATTGCTAGATATATTGCAGTTTTGAGCATTCACACTTAATTGTTCATGATCGTCGCTTTGCCACATATATAAATTACTTGGGATATCTTGTTTTTGTTTAGTCCATGGTTAATCGAATACTAAAGTACTGGTCTGTAATCATTTCTATCCTGTAGTTGTGTCTTGTGTTTAATCTATCCATCTCAGTTGACCAAGATTTTTTCTACATTCGTCAAGTTTTCCATCTTTAAGTCTCCTAGAACTTGTGTTTCACAGGCTATCCTCATTCATTCACCCCAGGGACTACCCCCTTGACTTGTCTAGGAGAGAGTTTAAACAAAGTGAGTAAGGATTAGAGTGACAACCCTTACTCTGAGCGTTGTACGGTGCCTAGACAATTTATGCGACAATAGATGGTATGGAGTAGATTTCTGATGCTTGATTTTATATTCTTTCACTATCTTTTGCACTACTCTAGATGTAAATTGCTTTCCTTGATATGTTAAAATTTCTCTTGGGACACCAAAATGAGTAAAGATATCCTCAAAAATAAATGAAACTACAGCATTTTCAGTAGCAAAAGAAAATGCTTTAGCTTCTACCCATTTAGTAACATAATCAGTGCATACAAAAATATATTTTTTTTGTTTTGAAGAGGGATTAATTGGTCCAACAAAATCCAAAACCCATTTTTCAAAAGGTTCAATGAGTACCTGAGGTTGTAGTGGCATTTCATTTGAAGGAACAAGTTTCCCCGTTCTTTGACAGCTATCACACCTTTTAACATATTCCTTGGCATCCTTCAAAAGGGAAGGCCAATAATATCCTAAGAAGAGGACTTTATAAGCAATTCTTTTGTCAGCAAAATGACCTCCACGTGGTTTATCATGGCATGCTTTAAGTATCTCAGGTATTTCATCTTCTCTTACACACCTTCGAATGATGAGATCTGGTCCTGTCTTGTATAATCTTTTATTTATCCATGAATAAGATGCACTTGTTTGGATTATTCTTCTCTTTTCTCTAGGAAACAAATAGGAGGGTAACTTCCCTGTAACCAAATAATTAGCAATATCTGCAAACTGGGGTGATTTAGTAGATACTGCAAAAGATACTCATCGAGAAATTTATCATCTACAGGTGTATCATTGTTATCATTTTGAATTCTAGATAAAAAGTCAGTAATTGTGTTTTGTTTTCCAGGTCGGTCTAGAATGGTGATATTAAATTCTTGTAATAGTAATAGCCATCTTGTTACTCTACCATTAGTAATTGGTTTGTTCATTAATATCTAATGGCAGAATGGTCTGTATGAACGAAAGTTTCATTGCAGTGATGTAATGTCTGAATTTGTTAATGGCATAAATGGCAACTAAAAATTCTTTCTTAGTTACAGTATAATTAAGCTCTGCACAAGTTAAACTTTTATCGGTATAATAAATGGCATAAGGACTGAAGATCCTTTTGTCCTAACATAACTCCTAGAGTTGTGTCTGAAGCATCAGTTGATATATGAAAAGGCAATTTCGAATTAAGTCCTTCTAAGATAGGTGCTTTAGAGATCTTCTTTTTCAAAGTTTCAAAAGCCTTTTGACAATTAGAGTTCCAATTGAATTCACAGTGTTTGGTGAGTAATTTTAAGAGTGGAGATGAAATCTTTGTGAAGTTTTCTATGAATCTTCTATAATATCCAGCGAAACCAAGACAACTCCTAACATCTCATTGACAACTTGGGACTGATAATTTGGAATTAATTTCTACCTTAGATCAGTCTACTTTAATTTCATTTCCTGAAATATGGTGACCTAAAACAATTCCTTCATTAAACATCATAAAACATTTCTCATGACTTAACGAAATATTTGCTTCTTTGCATCTTATGAAAACTTTTTCTAAATTTTCAAGTGCTTCTTCAAAAGAATTTCCATAAATTGTAAAATCATCCATATACACTTCCACACAATCATGAATAAGATCAAATAAAATTCCTAGTACTGCTCTTTGGAAGGTTGTTGGCATATTGCATAATCCAAAAGGAAGTGCTCGGTAAGCATAAGTCCCCCATGGACAGGTGAATGTGGTTTTGTCTTGATCTTCAGGTACTTCTTGAATTTGATTATACCCACTAAAACCATCCAAGAATGAGAAATATTTTTTTCCTACTAATGTATCTAAAACTTGATCTATGAAAGGAAGTGGAAAATGATTTTTCAAAGTAGCTTTATTCAATTCCCTGTAATCAATGCATACTTTCCATTTTCCATTTTTCTAAGAATGATACTAGGGGTGAAACCCATTCACTGTTTGATATGGGATAAATGAAATTTAAATTTAACAGTTTCTGCAATTCCTCTTTAACAATTTCCTTTTAAGTTTAAATTCATTATTCTTTGTGGTTGTCGAACTGGTCTAGCATTTTCTTCAATATAAATATGATGCATGCAAGTTTTAGGATTAATTCCCTTCATATCAATGTATTCCCATGCATATGCAGAAGTGTTTTTGTAATATTTCTACTAGTTTCTTTTTCTGTAATTCTTCCAGGTGTTCATTGATATTCAAAATTTTCCCTACAAGAATTTCGATTGAAGAGTTTCCAAATTTTTCCATAGAATGTAAAGACATTTGTCTAGATGATAGATATTTGATATTACATTGTTCTTGAAAATCTTGACTATTGTTACAATATAAAGAGGGTTCATTATTTTCTATCAAATTTAAAATTTGATCCTCTTCATGTATTTGTGCAATAGTGAAAACTAGTTGTATATCATTATCATCTATCTATTCTTCATTTTCTACTTCTATCATTGTTTTTGCAGGTGGGTACAATGTAAATTTCTTTGTCGAGCTTCCATTTGAGATAAACATGTGTCCTGATCTACAACTAATAAAAGCATCGATTGTAGCTAGCCATGGCCTTCATAAAATTAATGGATGTCCTCCTAAATTATTCTTGGGTGTTAAAATCATGAAATCAACAAGATATTCCCAAGAATCTAAAGATTCATATATGTCTTTTAACACACCATCAGGTTTAACTACAGAGATATCTGCTAATTGCAACAACGTTGGTGTGTATCAGAGATTAGAAAGCTTCAATATATCCATAGTTTGTTTGCTCATTATGTTTATGGCTGCTCCTAGATCAATCAGTGTGTTTGGTATTCCAGTCCCATTATGTGTGTTTTCACAATAGGGCTTCCTGAATCTACATATTTTTGAATTGTTGTCTTCCCCATTATGATATCTACAATTCTCCCGACTAGTTGAATTCTTTTTATTTCTTTTATTTTTCTCCCTGATCGTTGAGTTCTCAATTCCTTAATTGTTTTTGCAAAAATTGTTATTTCTTTTATTGCTTCTAATAAAGGTATTTTTATACAGACATTTTTCAATTCATCTAACATATCATAATTAGGCAATATGATTTGTTTTTCTTCTCCTTTATCGATTTTCAACCTTTAAGGAAAAGGTGCTCTTGAGACAGATATTGAAGATTGTTCTATAATAGGAGTATTATTAGAATGTATAAGACTTTTTTCTGTTTCAATATTTTCATTCTGAGCAAGGAAAATCTCTTCTTCAGAGTCATTATTATCTTTTTGAGAATTCTTTTTTGTTTCCTTAATAACAACAAATGGTTTCTTCCTTTATATTACTCCACCAAACCTTAATTGAACATTATTCAGATCTAATGGAGTTATCATATAAGTTTGAGGATTCTATCCTGCTAAGTTGTAAACAGGTTGTGAAGTTTTATTGTTTGGATTTGGGAGTGATTGAAGGGGTAATTGATTTGGTCTTTGTGGAATTGACATGGAAAGTTATGGATTTGCATTTTGATCTTGAGTTTGAGGTAATTGGTTGGGTTGAGGGAAGTATTGTGGTGGAAAATTTGGATAAGGTGGTGGATGTTGTTGATATTAAGAATATCTTCCACAAGGATTTTGCCATCCTTGATTCTAAGATTGTGGTTGAGCCCAAGGCTGCCATGGCATAGGTGGATTCCAATTATTTTGTGAAGATTGTGCAAATTGTTGAGGATTAAAGCCTTGAGTTTGATTTGTTTGAGGCATTTGCCATGGTCTTTTGGCAATAAAGTAAAGAGGGTCTACCTGATTTGGCACTCCTTCACTGAACACAACCTTAAGACCTGGTATAGAGGAACATTCTTTTGTATCGTGATTTTCTGCACAAATAACATAGGTTTCTATGCTTTTTAAATCTAAAGAACATTCTCACAGAACATGTTTCTTTCTACACCTAGGACAAAAGATGGATAATACAACATTTTCGATTTTTTGCTTGTTCTGTATTTTAAGGGTGTCAATCTGCTCACTGGGACTCCATAAAATATTTGTCTTAAAATTATTAAGCAAACTACCTAATTCTGCCCTACTTACTCTCCCGGCTGAAGATTTATTTACTCTTGATAAAAGAGGATCCCTTGGACTTTTGCTTTACGTCTTGAAATATGTACACATAGATCACAAATATATGCAAATGGTAACTGAGAAATATCTCATTTTCCCATTAGATTGAGAAGATAAATCCACTCATCTTTAATGGATTTTAGTAAGAGAGCTTTCAAAGTTTCCTCATCTAAATTATTCATTTTTTCCCTTTTGATATTATAAACAAATCTTTCAACAAAATCTTCAAGATTTTTATCTTCTCTTTGTACCACTTTAAATACTAATCTTTAATGCTACGAGGCATACGACAATCCTTGTATTTCTCCAAGAATGATTCTTTCATTTGTGCCCATGTTCTTATAGAATTCATTCCTAAACTCATAAACCATTTTAATATTGAATCCTTTAAGGTGGTAGGGAACAATTATAGTTTTTGAGCATCCTGCAAATAATCATATGATCTACATAATACTTCAAATTCAAAGAGAAATGTCTCTGGGTCTTCACTTCTTATTTCATGAAAAATAGGGAGGATAGAAGGCGAGATGTTTTTCATTGTTAATGTTGTATCCTCATCAAAGATAGGGAATCCAAAAGGTTTTGGATCTCCTCTTCCTCTACCTCTACCACCTCCTCTTCCACCTCCTCTTCCACCTCCTCTATTTCTTCCTCCTCCTCCTCCAATCCTATGTTGTTCACCATTGACATTGTGTACTTCTCCTTCTCTCTCTTCAGCAATGACAGATTCCTCAGAATAAATATTCGATTCTACAACAGGATTACCTAGCTTTTCCTCTAGTTCTTCTGGTTCCTCTATCAATGGTTTTAAGTAGGTTTCTTCTTCCTCTTCTTCAATAGGAACTTCCAACTCTTGAGCTAGACATTGCTCTCCAGTTGAAGACAGGAAAATTATTCCTGCTGTTGGGGATGTAGGATCTACTTGGATTACAGCTTCTGTTGATTAAGGTGGTGAACCTTTAGGTTGAATTTTAGATCTCAAGACTTTAGGAAGTCTATATTGATCGGCTATGGATATAATTCGAGTTTGTGTGGGTGGTGTGGCACTACATGGTCATGCTGGAGTGCGTGATGACGTGGGAATTAGACTTCTTCCTTGACCTATAAACCTGTCTCTAGAGTCTCTTTCCCTATGCATATTATGTTTTTATTTGATTTTTTTTTAAGGATTCTATTTACACTTTCCTGACAACAACACCAAAATGTTTGGTCAAATTAACGTTCTTAAATTGCAACCATAAATTATCGACCTAACTTGGTAAACTTATGAAGTGCAAGTGCACTATATATGCTAGAAGCCTTTCTTTCAGTTTGTAAGATGATGGTTATACTTGTTTTGGGGATTTTCGTTGTTATCTAGGTTTCTATTAGATTAGAATTAGATTTATACAAATTAATGAATGGAAATTAAGCTATCGTTAGACTAATCTACTAGGTCATATCTATATTGAGTATCATTCTAAAACATCTTATATTAGTCATTCTAAAATCATGAACCTATCCTGAACATCTTGCTTCTATAAAACAAAGTATTGAAATTCAAACGATTCTAAGAGCAAGAAAACGATCCTTTTAAAAGTTGCTTGCAAAGTATGTATAAATTCTGATTCTAAAAAGCATGAAGGTAATCTTCTAATGTTGACTACAGATTATATACAAGTTCTAATTCTAAAAGCATGAAAACAATCTTTTAACACTGACTGTAATTAAGTGAAAACCACTAAAGAAACTAAACCATAAAACCACTGTGAAGAAATTTAAGTGCAAACAAAATAACAAGATTTAACTGAGTTATAATGAAATGACGAAATAGTGAAGTAAGGAAACTAAGCTAGAACGAAAAGACAATGTGATAACAGAAAGAAATGAAATGAAATAAACTAACCTCGATTATCTGCAAGGGCCCTCCGCATATAGTAGGTGTAAATCACGCTCACATATGCATCGAATAACATAAAAGTAACTTTAATTCAATATGAGAACAAAGGTCTGTTTCACACAATTCCTTCAGAGATTAACTATTACTTCCTTTCTTCCTTTACAGAGGATACATGTTTATATATAAAATTTGTGCTCAAAAATTTGAGACTTCTATGCCTACAGGTCTTTTAATCAATCCTTATTCAAATTTGAAACTTAAACAGTAAAAGTATTATCTCGATGATTTGTTGTTTGGAAAGAAAATCAGAGAAACGTGATGCATTCAGACTTCTGCTGCTACGTGTTTGATCCATGCCTTTGATCGTGCCACTGTATGATTCCTTCAGTGAATTGCCTCGAGCGAATAGGAGAAGATCCATGAGGGGATTGATCCTCAACTACCCATGTGTTTCTTTGCTTCGTTGGCGCACCAAAACTCCACAAACCATGGAGATAGCTGTAAATTTGTAAAATAGATGCAGAATCATGTTAATTTTGTAGCTAATGCAATCTTTAACATAATAATAAGGCACATCAATGAATATGAAAAATAAGACATATAAGAGTTTTTACCTTGTCAAAGTCTATGATTTTACAACTTTTATTGAGTTGATAGCGATGATGAAAAGAGGAAAATGGAGGAAAAAGAGGATCAAAACAAAACGGTTATGGAACTCTACAAGGGATTTGGACAATCATGGGTTCTTGAATGATAAAGGAGGTTCATCTAGGGCCTATGGAACCAGGGTGATGGCCATGGGTTGTGGTAGAGTTCATGTATTGGCTTTTGTCCACGTTTTAATTATTTTGTCCCGACCATTTTTTGCATTTTGCGGTACAATTTCCTGTTATATGTGGCCAATTATGCTTTTTCTTTTTCTTTTAATTGCTTCAACCTCTAGGGCATGATTTTAGGCCTGACCCAAGGTGGGGGCAAGGGGATAGGGAGGCTAGCCCTATGTGGACCCAGAATGGGAATGTGGACCCAGGTGGGAGAAATGATGAATGGGGGTATAGTGAGTGGAAAGGGAGTAATTTGTGTCGGTAGAGGAGCGGGACCACGCACCCAAAGTCGGGTTTTCCAAAGTAGTACCACCCTAGAACTGAATGGTCAATAAGGGAGATCCCACGGGACTAATATTCTAGGGTAACAACCAAAAGAAATCAAGGAGACAAGAGTACAAACTAAGCCCACTATTTCCGCCAAATCCCCCCATCAATCCATACCCAGAAGTATCCATGTTAAGTAAACCCAATACTCAATTGTCAAATGAAAAGACATATGTTTAGATTCGAGGGGCCCACTTTCAAACATATGATCAATACAGGTGGGTGAGGGACTACATGGCTAGCTCAGGTGGCACATAAATGGCACAATGAGCTAGTAGGAGGCATCAAAGCGTTTTGGGTTGTCATCTAAGGTTCATCATGGAGAAAAAAAATCTTGGGGATATCACCCACAAAGTGGTGGGTAAGAAGCCCTACAATGTGACCAAATCCCTCTTAAGTTGTACTTCGTTGTGCATTCTTTTGATTCACTGTCTCTTAAAGTAGCTCAGACACACTCTGATACCACGTTGAATTTCCACGATCCTAGTGTCTAGGATAGAATCTTAAATATCTGACGTTACCAAACCAATAATCTCAACAAAGCTACTTTGCACAGCAAAACAATATAATGCAGTAAATCAATCACAACACAATAAAAACAATGACAACAATATATGTAACCCAACTTCATTATATTATCAACATATAATACAACATTCTAGGGCTCCTGTATGAGGGATAATGGCCCTCAAATATCCACAAGTACAAGAAAACAAGATAGAATGACAATTTTGTTGCTCTAGTGCACAATCACAACCTCTATGTCATATCTCATCCTGCCGGTCCGTCGCTCCTGATCTGCTCTCAAGCTTCCCCTTAGTCCATCAAAGAACAACACATAGAGACTCCAGGATGATTGCCTCCTATCACTGCTACAAGTCACTTTTGCTACAATGAACATGGGCTCATTAATCTGCTCCTTTAGACTGGCCAATACCTAAGCACCAATCTGCATTCTTAGTAGCTTCCTTCATCCATCAAAGAGCTACACATAGGCTCAAATCTTCACCCAACACACAATTTTCAATGTCCTTCTTGTCCACCTGTTCAAAGGCTACTTTGGGTCACCTACAGGCTGCCCTCCAACAGTCCAAAGATGCCCAATACTTCACTATAGAACCTTCTCCTAGGAAAGGGCTTCTAACCACCCTAGTTATCCCTCTTCCACTTGGCTTGCACAGGGTACAAATTGTCCACACTTGGATACCATCCAAGTAGCAATCAACTCAACATAAACTCATCACATCAATACATACTTATGGTTGTGCATGTTGTTGTAGTTTCTTACTGGTTAGGGAACCCAACAATACTTGTTACAGCTCCATAAACTACTTCAACAGTTACCTAGAAATTTGTGGCCTCCCTTCCTTTATCTCCTACTCTCATACACTGGCACTTAGGCTCATTTCTAGCCTTGAAAAAGGTCTAACGACACCCTCAGCCATTGAACAAGGATCGGCCCTTCTACAATAATCCCACAGACTTCAGCCTATCAAAACATGGAGAAGAGACCCTTCAAAACCCACACACAAACACCTAGGTCTGCCTCAAGGCATGCGGTTGCCTCCTACTCAAACTCGGACCTACATGGAGATAATAATCACATGAAAACAAGCCCAGATTTGTCCTCAAGCCTGTGGTTATCCGCCTGTAGAACCTCAGCCTTATTTTAGATGCAAAACTCACCCAACCAAAGATGCAAACACATTTTTCCTCCTCTTCTAGAGATCGACTGCTTCAAATGAGTAATATTATGAGTTGATGCACATTTGGATGATTGAAATGACTCTCCAACACCTTATATTTATACTAAACATAAGGGCTCCAGAGAATTACTTAAGTGTGGGCTCCAACGTGCCTTTTGGCACTTCGACAACTCGAGCCTACATGACTTTGTGTGCTTCAAAAACCCCACAACACTAAAAAAATTCATATCTCATTAAGGACAACTCAGATTTCGATAATTCTTGACGTGTTGGATTCTTCTCATCATCCTCTATCATCTTAATCCATCACACGTCCAAAATGCTCCATGGTTTTGGCAAAACATCAATGGGTGCAAAACCCCAACCTTGGGTTCCAAGCCCACAAATGACTTTTGTGGTGCTCCAACCTTCAAACCCCGAATCCTAGGGCTTGGAATACCTCCCAAGCTATCAAAAATCAACATTTCTCATCTTATGGGAAACCTCAACACCTTTAGCGACTTGATTCATCGCCCCACATTATACGCAAGATGATGCACTTGGACCAGTAGTGCCCTCGACTGGGTTAGCAATATATACAAGTTTTTGTAGATAATTTGAGGCCCAAGAGGACGTTTGTCTCATCCTTGATACATGGGAGGTAAAGAACCATCTTTTGTGCGCTTATTTGGCACAGTCTATGTGAAAATTCCTAGACTTGAATGAACCCCTATTGCAACAAATCTGAATCTACTTCACCTACTTGATTTTTAAATTACATTCATCAAGTTATTCTTTTGAGTACTGAAGCAGATTACTTCTACAACCTACACTAATTAAATATTTGATCTCATGAAATAGAAACAGAGCAAAGAACAAGATACATAGGATGCACTTATTTTTTTACACAATAGTCCCTGGAAAAAACCCAATGCGGGAAAACCAGTGCAGCAATTCTGAGGGTTTATTATTATACAGGAGAAATATACGAATGCAAATCTAGGATGCTCATCTAGCAATCCTTTATAGAGAAAATATTGGTAGAAAATCTGAGTGAGTTTTACCTCACTTCACCAAGCAAAATTTTGGCTGATCTAGCACAACCCTAGCTAACCCCGACTATTTCTGCGTTGGACTTGCGTAGGCTCTACGCCAGCCTTGTGTCAGCTTCTCTACCCTTTGCATCAACTATCCCAGTTGTCCCGGCAGTTTCGATAGTTCTGGATTCTGCGTGACAGGCAAATTTTTTACTCTGCATGGGCCCAGACTGGCCCAATGTCAACCTTTCTCGGCTACTGCACTTCCTCTCTGCAAGCTCTCTCCGCCTCTCTATCAATATTCTCCGAAAAGTCCTCTTCAATTCTCACTGCCTCTCCTTTGTTGGATGATCACTTAGTTCGAATTTCTCAGCTTCCTAGCCCCAGAAATCGAACCCTAGATCAATTCCCCCTCTCTCTTTGTGTTTCCAAATGAACACCAAGCCTCCATTTTATACTTTTCCTGTTGAGAATTCAACGACCGAGATCAGTGTTGATAATATCGCCGAAATATCGACGATATTCATAAATATCGCGATATTTTCGGCGAGCCAAAATATCACCGAGAAAATATTGCGAGATCAGTGTTGATAATATCGCCGAAATATCGGCGATATTCATAAATATCGCGATATTTTCGGCGAGCCAAAATATCACCGAGAAAATATCGCGATATTTTCGGCTCCCGAAAATATCACGATATTTTTGAAATATCGCGCAACGGTCTAATTTGTCCCTGGGAGACAGTAGAAAATATCTGTGTGGGTTATAAAATTCAAATTTTGGTTTTTTATGAATCATTTTCATTTCTGATTACTGGAGAAGGAAGGGGAGAGCTATATGCTTGTTGCCAAGGAGGGCTTGAGCATTCCATAGCTATTATCGCCAGCAACAATGAAGATTTCATTGATCTAAGCTTCAAGAACAATGAGACAATTTCATTTCTTCCATTAACAGGTATGTTCAAATAAACCCCCATTTTAATGAATTTTTTGTTAGTTTTAGGATTGTTCTTGCTTGCCTATTTGCCTACAATCATTTTGCTTGATTTTTTTTTCCATTTGAAAAGATTTTCATGCTCATGAGCAAATGCAAGGGTTTTAAGTTTTTAAGTTTTCAAGTTTTCGCCATTTTTTTTGAGTTCATAGCTGCAAAGGCTATTTATTAATTTTATTATATACTAGGGGTTCATCTCTATAAAATTTCTTCACCTTAGAAATTAGTTTCTTATTGTGCAATGTGAACAGTGAGGCAGGTTTACCGTTTGCCTATTTCTTAAAGTAAATTCTATGTATGAATTTATGAAATTTCAAATGAATTTATGAATTTTCAATTGTCAATTCACATTGCAAAATTGCAAATAATGTAGCAAAAAAACTGTTTTGTAAAATGATGTGGTTATTACTTATTAAGTTACTAATTCCATTTTTTTTTTCGTGCCCTAGGTTTGAGTTAGCCCACTACAAAATACAAATATGCCAAAAGCCTTGGACCCATTTTGGGAGTATGGAAACCCTGATGGTGGGACAAATTGTGCATATCTTACATGCAAATTGTGTGGGAACAGGATGACAGGCAGGGTTACACGACTGAAATACCATATTCCTAGACTCAATGGACATGATGTTGGAATTTGTACAATTTCTAGTCCGAATCTTATACAAAAAGCTCTTGAGGCAATTGATGAAAAAGATAGAAAGAAGGAAGAGACAGAAAGAAACAAAGTTGAACGTGCAGGTAGATCTTTCGGGATATCTTCTCCTGATTTTGATGTTGAGGGTAGTGGGAGGGGCTCCACAGCTAGCACATCTTCACCTGCTACTGCTAGTGCGAGGTCATCATTTTTTGTTCCACGAATAGGACCTGGAGCACAACCTGGCATAAAATCGCTTGTTAAAAAAAATGAGAAGCAAGAAGTAGATAGAGTCATGGGGAGGCATATTTTTTGGAGCGACTTACCTCTCAGCATCACCAAGACCAATCGATTTTGGCAGCCAATGTGTGATGTTATTGTTGTTGTGGGTGCAGGGTACAAAAGTGCCACATATGAGGAGTTGTGGGGGCCAATTCTTCAAGCAAAAAAGCGGGACATCAATATAGATTGGCGGAGTTGAAAAAGACATGGGAAGTTACTGGATGCACAGTGATGTCTGATGGTTGGACAGATAAGATGGGTAGGACCCTTCTAAATTTCTTGGTACATTGTCCTAAAGGTACTATGTTTATTAAATCGTTGGATGCATCTGAACATATCAAAGATGCAACGACGATATGTGAGTTGTTAGATGGGTTCATTCAGGAGATTGGTGTGCAGAATGTGGTGCAAGTCATAACAGACAATGCAGCTAATTATGTGTCTGCTGGCAAGATGCTTATCGAGAGGCATACCACATTGTTCTGGACTCCGTGTGCAACACATTGTCTCGATTTGTTGCTTGAGGATATGGGGAAACTCTCCTTCATCAAGGAGGCGGTTGATATGGCTAGGAGCATCCCCAAGTTTATTTATAACCATGCTTTTGTTCTTAGCCTCATGAGGAGGTTCACTAGAAACAAGGAGTTGCAGTGTCATGCGATCACACGTTTTGCCACAAACTTTATTACTCTTTAGTCTTTGCTTCGATGACAGTTCGAGTTGAAGCAAATGTTTATGTCTGATGATTGGCATAATTGTAGATACAACAAGAGATAGGACGGGAAAGCCATTGCAAAAATGGTGTACTCTGAGACATTTTGGCGTGGAGTAGAAGAAGCATGCGCAATTAGTGAACCTATAGTAAAGGTTCTTAGATTGGTGGATGGGGAGAAGCCTGCAATGGCTTATTTGTATGAGGGCATGGATAGGGCCAATGAGGCCATTCGTTCTTATTATGCAGACAAGGGTTCTGTTGGCCTTGATAGGCAGATGATGTTATGGGATGTGATTGATAGTCGATGGATAGGGATGTTTCATCGACCCATTCATGCAACAACAATCTTCCTCAACCCCGCATTTTCATACAAATGTGGCTTTGATTTTGATGGCGAGGTGATGGAAGGGATCCATTCCTGTATTCAGAGGATGGTACCTGATCCTGAGCTGCGTTGCAAAATCAATCGCGAGATACAGTCTTATCGGGATTGTGTTGGCCTATTTGGCTTTGATGATGCTATTAGGGAAAGGACCCTCTTCATGCCACGTAATTGACAAGTCATCACTCATTAGAAATTAGAATTTTCAATTTAGAATTTCCTTACTTATAATTCTATTTTTTTAAAATTAAATTATGTAAATTTTATTTGAAAGTTTAATTATGTTTTAAGTTTTTGAATTTTTTATTTCATTATTTTGTTGTAGATATTTGATGGCGAAGCTATGGTGCAAGGGCACCAAATTTGCAGAAATTGGCCATACGAATCTTGAGTCAAACATGTAGCTCTTCAGGTTGTGAGTGCAATTGGAGTGTATATGAGAAAATACACACAAAAAAACGCAACAAGGATAACTTTGAGCTCCAGCCTTCAGTTGAGCAATTACACTTCTTGCAATTTTAAGTTTTTAATTTATGACCTTCAAGTGTCAAGAGTCAAGAGTCAAGACTCATTACTTTTTTCGACACTCTTACAGGTTGGAGTTCGCACGCCTCAACGCTTTGGTGTATGTGCATTACAACGTCTCACTTCGAGTGAGGCAAATAGAATCACCAATGGATCTAGATGCCATTTCCTTAGACAATATTGATGTATTGTCTTAGTGGAGGGTGGAGTCTGAGGAGTCCATCTTGGAGGAGTCACATTCATAGTTAGAGCCAGTGGTAGATGATCCATTATAACAGGCCCCAGGGGTAGAAAGAGGAGGAGGACTCGGAGGAGCAACAACACTCAGAGGAGGAGCAGGAGGAGGAGGAGGAGGACACTGTGGGAGCATCAACATCAACACAATCTGCTATAGATATAGGAGAGCATAGCCCCATACCTAGAACTCATTATTTGACATTAGGTGTAGAGGCAGGGTCAGGGCCTTCTACTACTAAGGGCAGGCCTAGCAAACAACCCATCATGTTTTCCCCTAAAAAGGGGAAAGGGCAGTGATTTCAGATATATAGCTGCTAGTTTTATTTGTTATGCTACATATAACTCATGATGATGAGATACTTTTATATAAGTGATGTTATTTTGTATTGGTTCTCCACATTTGAGTCCTTGAATGGACAATTATCAGGGATCAGCAGGATTTGGTATCACCTTTGATGTATCATTTCTATTTGACATCATATATATCAGTGCTTTCTTCATATTTATGTGCCAATGTGTTTATTTCATGTTGTTATTGCTTTATATGTTTAAAAATCTGAAAAAAATGAATATATTATGCATTTTTTATGCTTGCCAATATTTGCCGATATTTTCGCCGATATTGCGAATAAGATATTTTCTGGACCCTCGCCGATATTTTCCCAATATCGATATTTTCCCGATACCGATATTTTCAACACTGACCGAGATTAAGTCTCTAATCAACGGCTAAGATTAAAACATGAATTGATCTGCCTTCTAGATCATTCTCACGCATATTTTGATTAATACCCATTACTATTTTGATTTCCCTAAGTTTAGACTTAGGAACCCCATTAAAAATATTAATTATTTTAATAAAGTACAATCTGGGTGGAATTTATCCAAATAGTTTCTGGGTTATTTAGAATTCACGTGCCTTAGCATCTCCACCAATTTTCAAGGGTAGAGCACTTTCGATGCTACAAAAAACTAACACTCCCTCTCAGCAAGGAAAGTGCTCTAGCAACAATGTCCACTTGCATCCTGCTTTGTTTTTGAAGCACCCCCTTTTTGCACTGTTTCTGCCACCAACACTATGCTACTGCTACTATTGTACTGTTGCCCATGAAACTTCCACTGCCACTGCTACATCTGTACTACATCTCCCTCTCAGACGCTGCATCTACTATGTTGCAAGCACTCCCACTGCTAACACTGCATCCTTACTGCAACTTAGTTGCTGAGAGAAGCAACTGAAAAACATCCAAAATTAGTTGAACTTAAATGTGTTCAACATAATACAATGAATGTTGGAATCTGACTATTATTGATTCTGACCCTCTGAAACTTCTGCACTGTTGCGTTGTGCCAATTGCACTACTACCAACCTTGCTCTGCGCTGATTAGTCTCTGGTCCCCAGCTACTGCATTTGTCCTCCAAACACTCCACTGTATCATCTAACACTAAGTCCATCTTGCTACTGCTGAATCTCGAGCTCCCGTAGCAAGGAATTGATCCAAGAGATGGACTCCTCAAGGATCCTACCCACATGTAGTCCTCCCGACTACAACTCAATATCGCCCCATCTCCTGCCTGGAGATGCGTGAGCACTGAGAACTCATGGCAAACTCATCCTCGTCAATCTTTGCTGAAGCAACCTTAGAATCATGTTTCTCATCCTTGTATTTTTTGTTCAAGGGACATTGGTTATGCATAGCGGCCCATCTTGCGACAACTGAAACATTTCACCTTCGAAATGTCCTTTTTCTTCGACTTCTGTTGTCCCTTCAATGCTAGAGCTACGTTCTCCTCCTCCTCGTTCATCTTTGTGCCACTCCCATTGCTTCCATTGAGGTTGAACTTCACTAGGTCCCTCCTTAACTCCTCCTATTGAATTGCACCCACATCTCCTCCCATGAAGGTAGATTTTCTATGCCAAATATGCTTTGGACAAAAACTTGTCATTCATCCCAGACTCCATTTAGGGCTATCCTATTAATTTTAGGTATGTTCTATGCTTAGAGCAATTTATTTCAATTTTCACAGTTAGCTCAATATCTTTTCCAGATTAGCAATCACATCAGCATTAGTAAATTGCAGATAGGACATAAACATAAATCGCAGAAGACAAGCCAAGACAAGAGGACACAAGATGTGGTGATAGCTAGGGACAAACCCCAATGTGGGGAAACCCTTGATTAATTCTTCTTCTATGTTCTTCAATAGTTCCGCAGAGAGAGAGATAGTACATTTACAAGAGAAGTCAACACTTTGACTTATCTAAATAAGATCATAGATCATCTCTAAGAAGATGATACATGAGGTAGCTAAACTCAGTTGAAGACATGTTGCTTCAACTGATTCTCCCAAGTGACTCCATCACCATGCTATACCTATCATTGTGTTGCTCCTCATCATCATGCTGCACCATGTTTCCACACTACTGTCTCATGTGGTATGCTGAACCATGTTGTCATACAGCATGTCTCATGTGCTTGCAGCACCATGCTTGCCACTGCTATCCCATGTGCTCGCTGAACCATGCTTGTCATGCTTTCCCAATGTGCTTCCAGCACCATGCTTCTTGTTGTCCCATGTGGCATGTTGTACCTTGTTGTTGTCCTAATGAGTTTGCAGCATCATGCTTTGTTGTTGTCCCATTGTAGCCTCGCTAGCACATGTCATTACAATTGTCCCAATTGTGCCTCTTCTGCCATGTCATAGTTGTTGTCCCAATTGTGCCTTTGCTACACCATGCTAGCCATCCATTGCTACTCCTATGATTGCTTTTTGTCCCACTATTTGCTGCACCAAACACCATGCCTAGTTGTCCCATTTATCTAGCTGCCAACATACCATACATATATGTACTAGATCACTATTTTAAGGTCAATTTGGTTGCAACAAACTAGGTCTGGTTAGGGCACTCAACAGTCCTTAACCATCCTTCTTATTGTGCCCAAAAATACTCCCATGAGATGCGAATACACTTCTTTAAGGGGCCGAGGGTGGCTACTTCAATTCTGGGTTGGCCTAGCCCGTGTCTATCCTCAGCGGCACCCTACATCAAAACTATGTAGGGTTGCAATTGCCTTTCCATGGATTTGCACCCCTCCAAAGTGCCCTCAAAATAGTCCTATATTTGCAACTCTTCTAGCAAGGGAACTCGACCCTCCTTCACCTAGAAACAGGCCTTAAACTAATAGCGTTTAGCCCTTAATGGTTTGGCCTAGCACACCACATACTTGACCTCCATTAGGGCAACTCAAACCCCAAAAGTTCAAAACAATCCTCCTATTCCACGTTGTTCCAGCCTCCTAATGTTGTGGCTAGGGCATGTTATACCTCTCCTTGACTGTGGCTAGGTACAACTCGTTTAGGGCCTCCTCTATAGCGTTATTTCTCCATCCTAGAAATGTGTTAGGGAATCCTCCTTAGGACTGCGCTAGGGCTTGTAGATGGCAGCATGTAGGCCTCCTTCCCTCCTACGTTTTAGGGCTATTTCCTCCTAGATTTCTCTAACACTAAAACCCAAGACAAGTGGAAAGAAATCAAGAGAGAAGTGTGTGTGAAATGACTCTCAAGTCATCTCCTTTTATACTAAGACGTTGAGCACATGTGGGGTTTATTTGGTTGCTGACCGACCTTGACGAATTGTCTATTAACACAAATAAATTCATAAGTCCATGAATATTTATTGGAATCAGATGATCTTTAGATCAATCCTACACCTCTCAATGAGAGGGATCCAAGAGAAATATCAGCTTCCATAAATAAGATGACCCACATGGAGTTTGGACCTAGTTTCCAATTTTAACACTCCCTCTCAACTAGGGAGAACTCCATTCGCTGATCCATCGGCCAGACTGTACTATCTCTGCCAACTGTGCCCTGCATTGCTTAGCTCTGCTTTGTTGAACCATGAAGAAGAAGAATTGATTGAGAATGTCTCATACCATTCTCTACTGACCCGAAGTCAGTTCCATATGAAAAGAGTGTGTCATACCACTCTTACTGATCCCAAATCAGTTCCAAGAGAGTGAGTCATATCACTCTTACTGACCCGAAGTCAGTTTCATTGATCCCAGATTAATATCACAAGAGAGTGTCTCAAACCACTCATACTAATCCCAGATCAATGGAGGTCATCCTAGCATAGGGAGTACGGTAGATACAACGATGCGTCCATCGATAGTACTACTATGGTCCCTAACCCCATTTCCCTGCACATTGGCTAGATGAGAGGTACTTCCCATGAGTCCCAGACTGCATGGGTAGGATGCCTCGATAGGAGAACTACTCATCCTGTCCCTAAGTCGCCACGGGTTATCACAGGGGAAGGTTGAGCCATTCACCCTGTACACAGCGCACCATTAGGGGAGGGTGAGTCGCCCTATGGTCGCTTGTTGCTCCAAGAAGTACCCCAAGCCCCCCTGAGCTCCTAGAGCTCAATGCATGCATCATGCAGGACACTCATAAGAGGGTCTCTCAACGACTCTAAGTTGTTCGGGAAAGTCACAAATTTGACCTTTCCCCGAGGCTTTGACAGAATGTCCACGACCTCTACATCAGTCTCAATCCGATGGAGCCTCCTCGCTCATCGATGTACCATATCCCAGATAAAGTAGTATCTGATGTCTATATGTTGGAGCAATCATAGAATATGAGATTCCTCAACAATCAAATCCCCCCTTGGTTGACACAGAAGATCACGGTGGTATCCATCATGTGTACAAACAACTCACTGAAGAGCCTCCACAACTAGGCAGCTTCACACGAGATCACACTCGTAGCTATGTATTCGAACTGATTTATGCTTCCTACTCATCCAGGATATCGAAGAAGAACCCACAGAGAACCAGCACTCAGAAGTGCTATTGTGGTCCTCCACATTGCCTGCCCAGTGAGCATTCGAATAATCATGCAGCTTCACATTTCCGGTAGTGTATCTCAATCCATGTGAGATTGTGCCCCGAAGATATCTCAGAAGTTTCTTGGCACCAATCTAGTGAGGCTCAACCATATATGAGATCACCATGCTAACTATAAAACATATATCTGGACGGGAGTTAACCAAGAACATCAATGCTAGTATGAGTTTGTGAAACTCAGAGGCATTTCCCAAATCAGGTCTAGTACCCCTATCACATAACTTTTGAAAGTTAAGCTCCATCGAGGTAGTCACGGGCTTGTTGTTCACCATTCCAAATTCGGAATCCAACTCCCTCTTACTTTTGAAAATGAGAGGGTCTGCACCTATCAGAAAGAGGTCGTCCTCAGAAGGTGCCGGTATGAGAGGTCTATCATCCACAACCTTAAAGCAATGGTTTGGATCGGCTTCATTCTCAGCTTCATCAGGCAGCTATCAATCCTCTCTTAAGCCCGGGTTGTTTTGCTTCAAGTCGTAGAGAAATTTCTTCCACCTGCATACATGAGATTCCTAATCATGAATCTCAAACCCCTCGGGTTGGTCCAAGCCTGTGGACCTGCTACATGAGGGGAATGGTCCCCTTGTAAGATTTTCCTTCGGTACATCTCATACATGTACCTTCATGCTCCTTTTGAATTCAGGCATCCCTGTCACCATCTAACTCACATCGGGTAGGGCCCCATAAACTAGATCTCCGGTGCTATAGATGAGATATATCAATTGACATGATCCCCAATGGACCATCCCGCAACTTGATACAAATTGCCAACCCTGAACCCATGAGCAAAATCATCTTTGAAAATTTCATTTTCAAACACGTACCTTTCCATCGATGAATGCCACCCTGAAACCTTTGAGTTCCATTGCCGAAATGGACATTAGGTTATTCTTGTGATCAGTTACACAAGAGATTCTTGTAAATGAATCGAGTTACCCTCATTCAATTGAGGGGTAACATTCCCTACACCCTTTTCCGGATAGGTGGCATCGGCTCCAAGTATCATCCCACGATTGTTTCCATCTCTACTAAATTAGAGAGAGCACCCTTCTATCCGATAAAGTGCCTTGAAGCACTACAATCAATAAGCCAGATTCTCATAGAATCTGAAGGAGAGAGCCAATACAAGATAACACTTCTTTATCTTATCAAAAACAACATTTGATTCTTCATACCTGGGGTTCCTTGCTTTCTTTGAAGAGTCGGCCATTTCCTTGATGACCTACATTACCTGTCATTCCTCTGATCATTGAAGATGTTCCTGGAATGATTGTTATCATCAAGTGATGTGTCCCTACCATTCAGACACTACTTCATCTAATGATTGGACTTATTACAACCAAGACATATGCTTTTCCTTCCACCCTTAGATCTGGACTTCCAAATGAAGTGATCTTTAGGTAGGCCATCAAAAGCTTTCATTGCACCATTCTGATAATATATTCTGCTTCGACTTCATCCTTGGTGAATTTTAACAGGGATGAGGAATCCACTGATCCTATTGTCCTTTCCCAACTGTCTTCGGTGATTGCTCTTTCACTCTTGCTTGGGCTTTGTCTTCACCTCAACTCTGATACCATGTTAATTTTAGATATGTTCTATGCTGAGAGCAATTTATTTCAATTTTCACAGTTAGCTCAATATCTTTTCCAGATTAGCAATCACATCAGCATAATAGTAAATTGCAGATAGGAGATAAACATAAATCACAGAAAACAAGCCAAGACAAGAGGACACAAGATGTGGCGCTAGCCAAGGCCAAACTTGAATGTGGGGAAACCCTTGATCACTTCTTCTTATATGTTCTTCAATAGTTCAACAGAGAGAGAGAGAGAGAGATAATATATTTACAATAGAAGTGAACACTTTGACTTATCTAAACAAGAACATGGATCATCTCTATGAAGATGATACATGAGGTAGTTGAACTTAGTTGAAGACATGTTGCTTCAACTGATTCTCCCAGGTGACTCCATCACCATGTTGCACCTACCATTGTGTTTCTCCTCATCATCATGCTGCACCTCACCATGCTGCACCATGTTGCCACAGTGCTATCTCATGTGGTATGATGAACCATGTTGTTATACAACATGTCTCATGTGCTTGCAACACCATGCTTTCCACTACTATCCCATGTGCTTGTTGCACCATGCTTGCCATGCTTTCCCAATGTGTTTACAACACCATGCTTGCTGCTGTCCCATGTGGCATGTTGTACCTTGCTGCTGTCCTAATGAGTTTGCAGCAATCAGGCTTTGCTGTTGTCCCATTGTAGCCTTACTGCCACATGTCATAGCTACTGTCCTAATTGTGCCTTTGCTGCCATGTCATAGCTGCTGTCCCAATTGTGCCTTTGCTGCTGTCCCAATTGTGCCTTTTCTGCACCATGCTAGCCATCCATTGCTGCTCCTTTGATTTCTTGTTGTCCCACTGTGTGCTGCACCAAACACAATGCCTAGCTGTCCCATTTATCTAGTTGCCAACATACCAAACATGTATGTACTAGCTCACTATTTTGAAGTCAGTTTGGTTGCAACAAACTAGGTATGGTTAGGGAACACAACAGTCCTTAACCAACTTTCCTTTTGTGCCCAAAAATACTCCCAAGAGATGCAGCTGCCCTTCTTTGAAGGGCTGAGGGTGGCTACTTCAACTCTGGGTTGCCCCAGCCCATGTCTATCCTTCGACCTACCTCTAATTTACAGCGGCACCCTACAGCAAGACTGTGTAGGGTTGCAGCTGCCTTTCCATGGATTTGCACCCCTCCAAAGTGCCCTCAAAACAGTCCTATGATTGCGGCTCTTCCAGCAAGGGAACTCGACCCTCCTTCACCCAAAAACAAGCCTTAAACTAACAGCGTTTAGCCCTTAACGGCTTTGGCCTAGCACACTGCATACTCGGCCTCCATTAGGGCAACTTAGACCCCAAAATAGTCCTATTCCACGTGTTTCCAGCCTCCTAATGTTGCGGCTAGGGAACGTTATATCCCTCCTTGACTGTGGCTAGGTACAACTCATTTAGGGCCTCCTCTATAGTGTTATTTATCCATCCTAGAACTGTGTTAGGGCATCCTCCTTAGGACTGCGTTAGCGCTTGTAGAGGGCAGCGTGTAGGCCTCCTTCCCTCCTACGTTTTAGGGCTACTTCCTCCTAGATTTCTCTCACACTAAAACCCAAGACAAGTGGAGAGAAATCAAGACAGAAGTGTGTGTGAAATGACTCTCAAGTCATCTCCTTTTATACTAAAACGTTGAGCACATGTGGGATTTATTTGATTGCAGGCCGACCTTGACGAATTGTCTATTAACACAAATAAATTCATAACTCCATGAATACTTATCGGAATCAGATGATCTTTAGATCAATCCTACACCTCTTGATGAGAGGGATCCAAGAAAAATATCATCTTCCATAAATAATTTGACCCACATGGAGTTTGGCCCTAGTTTCCAATTTTAACATATCCTCACCATCGCGGTTGGCTAAGGAGTGGACCCCACTGCAGCGAGCTAGTCTCTAGTATGCTAAAGACATTGAAGATAGAGGCTCACCCCTTCTCCTTTTTGCATCAAAGTCCACTGCAACTTTTGCTCCAAATACATCTTTCGTTTTTCCGAAGAGCCTTCATACAGAGAAGACAAGTCTTCCCACATCTCTCAGGCTGTATCCTTGCCCTGCAAGTGCGAGACCACATGATATCGAACTCCATCGAGAATGAGCCTCTTTGCCTTCCCCTGCTTGGCCCTGTACTTCTTCTTTGATCATTGTCAATAAGAACAACGACAAAATTTTTGATGTAGGCCTTGAGATCATATTCCTCCAGAACATCTAAGATTCTGGTCTTCCATATGACATAGTTGGAGGCTCCATCCAACCTATCCTGATCTTTGAGCCCATGCGATGCCATCTCACCCAACTGTAGAACTGACTCCTCTAGTCACTGCTTAGCACTGCTCAGCTACTCAACAAGTGAGAAATTCAAACTTTCTGGTGGAAAGTTTGATGAGGAGAAAATTTCCCTTATACGTGTCTTCGTTATTTTCCAGCAGATTTCTGCCCTGACAAAAAATATGCCCTTAAAGCACTTCGTTGAGGCTCTGCATCACTCCCTTTGTCTCTGCAAACTCACAAACTGGAAATTGTACCTTTGTCATCTCACTCAGAGAGAGATTTCTTAGAATCTGCTTCTCGGCAAGCACTACACAATCCCTTCAAGGGAATTCGAATTACTGCCAAGTGCAGCTTTTGGCCTCACTGCTCAGCGCTTGATCTACTCTTCCTGTTTCAAAATCAATGCTCTGATACCATGTGAAAATTCCTATACTCAAAGGAACCCCTACTGCAGCGAATCTGAATCTACTTCACCTACTTGATTTTTAAATTACATTCATCAAGTTATTCTTCTGAATACTGAAGCAAATTACTTCTGCAACCTACACAAATTAAATATTTGATCTCATGAAACAAAAAACAGAGCAAAGAACAAGGTACATAGAACACACTTATTTTTGGACAGAATAGTCCCCGGAAAAACCCAATGCGGGAAATCCGGTGCATCAGTTTTGAGGGTTTATTATTATGCAGGAGAAATATTTGAATACAAATCTAGTATGCTCATCTAGAAATCCTTTACAAAGAAAATACTGGTGGAAAATCTAAGTGAGTTTTACCTCACTTCACCCAGTAGAATTCCGGCTACTCCAACACAAGACTGGCTGGCTAACCGTGGCTATTTTTGTGTTGGCCCTGCGTAGGCTTCATCGTGTCAGCCTTTCAGGCTCTGCATCAACATTGTGTCAGCTTCTCTGCCCTTTGCGTCAGTTATCCCAATTGTTCTGGCAGTTTTGGATTCTGCGGGAGAGGCATCTTTTCTATTGTGCATTGGCTCTACTGGCTCTGCGTAGGGACTGCGTGGGCCCAGACTGACCCAACGTCAGCCTTTCCTAACTACTGTGTTGCCTCTCTGCAAGGTCGCTCTATCTCTCTGTCAGTATTCTTTGGAAAGTCCTTCTCCCGGATTCTCACTACCCCTCAACTACAGAATGATCACTTAGTTCAAATTTCTCAGCTTCCTAGCCCCAGAAATCGAACTCTGGATCAATTCTCTCTCTATGTGTGTTTCCAAATGAACCCCAAGCCTCCATTTTATACTTTTTCTGTTGAATCTTCAACAATCGAGATTAAGTCTCTAATCAACGGCTAAGATTAAAACATGACTTGATTCGCCTTCTAGATCATTTTCACCCATATTTTGATTAATACCCATTAATATTTTAATTTCCCTAAGTCTAACCCCATTAAAAATATTAATTATTTTAATAAAATACAATCAGGGTGGAATTTCACCAAACGGTTTTTGGGTTCTTTAGAAATCATGTGCCTTAGCCTCTCCACCAATTTTCAAGACTATAGCACTTTTGATGCTACCAAAAACTAATAGTCTACAGGCTCATTATTCATCAGGAGACCCATGAGAAATTACGTGTGCCCCAATGCCACTTTGGAGCACCACATGATCATTTGCGTAGAGATTAAGGGACCAACCCATTGACCATCATTCATGGAGCCCTCTCCTTCATTATGGCACCTTGAGGACTCAATTCAGCATTCCAACGACCCTTCTACATTATGATTTCATCATTTCGACTCACTTATAGATGACTTCTTCATCACTTTCTGAGCTACTTGGTCACAAAGAACATGTTATTTGCACATTAATTTATTACTGATGGGGCTATTAATCTAATTCGAACTATTAGAGGATCATATAAATAGACGAGACTCTCATTTGTGAGAGCATCGACATCACTTCTTGGATTCTTTCTCTTGTACGAACTTTGCACTGCTTCTTGGATGTCTGTTGGAGATCTATTGATGCATTTCGATATATTTGGGAATTGAAATTTCCGTTCTAGCTTGGAGCTACTTCTTGTTCTATGGTTGGATATATCTCTTGTCATGTTGTAACTGCTATATTTTATTAGAGATCTATCTTGAATAATGTCTAATATGTGGAATCGTTGCAATTAATTAATGATTTTTGTGCCCTAGTTTTATTGAATATCATTGTTAAAGGTTATTTGATTGGAAATTTAACATGTATTGATTTTCTTCCATGAAAATCCATAGAGCTTGGGTGGGTAAAGGTTAAAGATGGTTGCTAGGGCATCGCCTTTTAGCCTCCTTGAAGACGATTTTGTCATAATTTAAAATCACCATAGACTCCATAGCCCAAGGATTAGGAATTGATATAAGTAAAATTGGTGGTCACCTTCTCCTTACCTTTCCTTTTCTCTCTCCTAAAATTTCGGCTTTTCTCTGAAATGGCCAACTAGGGCTGCCTACGAATTGCAATAGAGGAGGTGTCTTGCAAAAGTAATTTGACAAGAATCTTCGTTGGTGTCTTCTAGAATGGCTCTCCAAGTTTGGAGCAATTCCCATGATTGGTTTGCAGGGAAACTCAAGCCCTAGTTGCATCTTTGGAAGCCCATCTTGAACGTCTTGGGTTGGTGGTCTTATTGAGGTTCATGTGCACATAGAATTCAAACGAATTGATCATTCTTGGCCCTCTCCCTATGCTAACTTGACCTAGTGAGCACATTGGAGGAATTCCTCCCATGATTACTCATAAACCTTAGGTCTCGGATAGGATTCTTTCTAGGTCTCTCTAGTGAAGTGAAATTCCCCTTTCAAGTGGAAAATCATCTTGTAACGCTTCTAAAGAGGCCCTATATCATCTTGAAATCTTGATTCTAGGCATACCTAGCCTCATTGTATTATCTCAAGCCCTAGGTCTTGATTTCAATCATAGGTCTTTCTTGGAGAGCCTTCCTTGCACCAAGCGTTAATTGAGCCTCTCCTTGAATGGGATTAGTGGAATCACTTCGTGCAAATCATTGATTCTTCCCTTTCTAAGTGATTCCTTTCTTACCGGGGACTCCTCCCTATTGAGAAATCTATAAGGCAATGAATAGAGTGATTTCTCTATTCTTGATAATTGTTTGTGATGTCTTTTTACTTTTTCTTACTTATTAGCTTCTTTACTTATTATTATGTTTGTATATCATCAAACAACTACCAAAACAAGAAGGAAAATAGTACATAAGAACACATAATGTAGGTTGCAAGACAGGGCCAAAACCTCTCCACTTGAGAGGAAAACCCGCAAATCTCTTCTCTTCTTATAGATTCTTCAATTGACGAATTCCGAGACCTCTAGACTAAGACCAATACCCTCCAAGGCCAAGTGCAACCCATCTGGATGATGTGCTTCTTTTGTCCAAGTCAAACCCAATCAAATCTCTTCTAGTAGCACAAATTCGACCACCAGCTTCAGAATTTCAGCCTCTACTGTAGGTCTGAAATTTTCGGCTCTTCCTGCAGCAACTGTTGCCACACGTGTGAGATTATTCTGACCTCCCATAACTTCTTCAGACCTTCGCTTGGCTTTCTCTTCCTTTTGGTGCCTGAGGATGGCCTAATGTGACCTTCGCTGACCTTCTTTCTCTTCCTTCTTCAAGATCGAACCTACAGAAGAAAAACCTTAGACTAACAACAGAAACCCTAGCCTGCCTTTGCACATGTGAGAGAGAAATAGACCCAAAACATGTTTTCTTTGCCCTCTTCCTTCTTCATTGCTTTCTTCTTCTTCCTCCTTTTCTTGAATGAGTGAGTGATGAATGTGTTCCAAGGAGTTCGAGTTTCCTCCTTTATATAGGCTTCTTAAGGTGGACGTGGTTCCTCAAATCAGGCTGACTTCCCAGCTGCCAAGCCGACTAGCTCTTGAAGGGTATTTTGACACTTTTAATGACAAAAATAATTTTCTTTACAAGTTGCAATGTGCTCAATGTGGTCTTCAACTTATGACAATGACTCTTTTGACTTCTTGACCTAGGACAAACCCTAGAAGCACTCAATGGGTGCTTGACCTATAAAATAAAAGACCTTGAGCATGAAACCCATGCCCCAAAAATAATAATAATAATTTTTCTTTCATTTTACACTATACAAGAATTAAAAGTACATTTCATATTTATGAAGACCGAACTTAATTACACTTTTTTCAACACTCCCATTGGTGAAAGTTTGTAAAGAGCAGGGAACACTGGTTGAGGCGACAGTGGATCTTTGTCCCATTGTTGTCATTTGGTCTAGTAATTGTCCCTTAGGTTCCCCTCCCAAGACCCCTGGTAGATTGTGTGGAAACAGATATCTCAACGCATGCGTTGTCGAAATCTAATGTACATGCCTCGGTTCCACCTGGAATTGACTCACAGCATTAACTCCAACGTAAATATCCAGATTGGTGTTAACTAGATACATCAATGAACCAATCAATCATCGATACATTGAGGGATCCACCAATATGACTCAAAGGCTCTCATCTTCTTCAGGTTCGTCACCATGGGACTAGACATGGACTTGCATTCCATCATCCCAAATCTCTAAAGGATCATAACCATATGCGTCCCTTGACCAAGGAAGATCTCCCCTAGCCTCTACCATATTTCCAATCCCAACTTCCAAGTAGTGATGCATCAGGCCTAGATCCTTCATATCGAACTCATAAGTCAACTCCCTCTTACATTGATCAATGATATTCTCTGCTCCTGTCAGAAACAAATCATCAGCATATAAATCATAGGTTCACCTCTAGCAACCTTATAGTAAAGGTTTGGATCAGCGTTACTCTTGGTGAAACCAAGACTCATCAAATATCCATCAATCCGAGAATACCAAGTTTGAGGTGCTTGTTTGAGTCAGTACAAAGCTTTCTTCAATCTGCAAACATGATTCTCCCTCTCATGTACCTCAAAACCTTGAGGTTGTTCTATGTACACTTCTCAAGTACATGAGGTCCATCATTGATCAAACTTGGGAATTTATGTTCTACCACAAATGCTAGATGCAAATGCATCCCATGAATTAAGTAGAGCATTAAGAGCTGTATTTACAAGTTTTGTTTCTTCAACGTTTTCTCCAATAACCTTGAGCTGATCTCTCGATTGAGAGATCCTCATGACATACGCATCCACCGTATCTTCTCTAGTCATATGAACATCACTAGATTGGTTCCTCAAAATCATTTTCTTACCAATGGTGTTGATGGTATACAATCCTACTAGGGCATCATACATTTGTTTTGAAGTGTCTAGCCCTGAAACATCTGGAATCAAATGATCTCTGATGGATTCAACGAGAATCCTCTTGGCTGTGATTTCAGACTTCTTGTACCTAGCTAGCTTTTCCTTCACTATCTTGTGGTTCAATAATATTTCCCTTCACATAATCCATAACATCATTTTATTCAAGGATGAGATCAATCCTTGCTTTCCATGCCCTAAAATTTGTAGCACCTTCCAATTTGGTCTTTGCCTTAGTAGAAGAACCCTTGGTCAAAGATCTAGTCCAAATTAAATTGCAGAAGTAGGTGTCTTCTAAAAGTGATCTTAATGCCCTTTTCCTTCACCAAAGCTCTGATACCATGTTGATTTTTAAGTGCAATAGATACAAGCACAATTCCTTAAATTGATAATTACTTCTAATCTATGTTACAGGAAACGCTAGGCCAGAGTGCATTCCTGGCAAAAGAAGGAACCGAAACACTGAAATGCGTTTGGTGCGGCCTTAAAATGTGTTTCAAGTCGTACTGACACGTTTCACAAAGCTAAAATGCGGCCCAGTATGACCTGAAATGCGTTTCAAGGTCATACGACCATGTTTTAGCGATAAAGTGACTTTTTTTTCGGGATTTTATTTTTATTTTCGATTTTTTTGGATGTTTCCAGATGGCTCTCGCAAGTTATAAAAAAGCTCTCACTTCATTCCTTCATCACATGAATTGAGCATGTCATTTCACTTGGAGAGGGGTGATTTTAGCAAGGAGAAAAGAGAAAGAGAGCAGTGGTTTCAGCTAGAGCATTTTCAATAGTGCGCAAAGGAGATTTCAACAGCAAGAGAAAGAGATTTCACAAGCAAATTTGGAGTGGGGAGTTTCCGGGTACGACATTCTTGGTTTTTGTCTCACTTACAACCATCTTTCTCTTGTCTTTTGTGGAATTTTGGGGTAGCTTCAGCTACAAAAAATTAACTAGGGTAAGAAGCATTCATTTTCTTAGTTTTTTTTCTACTTTTTCTTCTATTTTTTGAGGGTTTATGCTTCCAAATTTTGAAAAACGTTTTTCTTTACAAATTTGTTTTTAATTTTTTTTTTTTTTGTAGCAATGGCTTCCAACCAAGTTCCAAGTTCAACCCCCGAGTCCAACCCGAGCGCTGACTATTATATTCTTTGGAGGCATGTTCAGAAACTTCAAAGATGTTCAGGTGGTGGCTTATGGGAATGACGATGTAATTTTTGAATAATTTGTACAAGGGCTCCCTACCCAAGAGTGAAGGCACATCATTTGCATGTGGAGGACAGGGGATTGCAAGTTGCACAAAAACAACAGACCCGATGGTGAGGAGTGCGTATCAAAGATAAAAAGATTAGGTAGATGGACTTAAAAGAAGGCATGAAGAGTTTACTCAAGCTACTCCTCAAGCTCCACCAAACATTGAGCCAAGGATTGTAGTTGAAGCAAGGAAGAGGAGAGCCACTCAACAACAAGAACAACCACCATCCAAAAATACCAAAGGGGAATCCGCTTCAATTCAAGGTAGCAGAATTGCTAAATTGGTGAATGTGCAAGCGAGAGAAGAAGTTGACTCCAGAGTGGCTAGGTGCATCCATGCATAGGTATCCCATTCAATGTTGTTCGCTCTCCTTACTAGCAAGAAATGATAAGGGCAGTTAACAAAGCTCCCATAAGGTACATGGGGCCCAACTATGAGAAAGTCAAAATTCAACTTCTCAAAAATGAGAAGGAGCTTGTGGAGGATATCTTATTAGAGATTTGTTCTTCCTAGAGTAGCTCTTGTTGAGAAATCCAAGGTGATGGTAGCTAAACAATTTCTCTTATTATGAAATTATCTTGTGATGTTTTTCCTAAGTTGCAGGAAACGTTGGAGAAGGGTCCATTTCTGGCGGGAAACAAAACAGAAACGAGGAAACTCGTACCATACGGCCTAGAGTCAAGGAAGGTGTATGAGAGGTTCTAACATAGGTGGGTTGAGATGAGGGTGAAGGTGAGTTCCATGTTGAAGGGAATCAGTCCCAACTTGGCTAGGAACACACAACACATGGGACATACACAGCTTCTGGTGGCACAATCCACTCAAATGCGGTAGTCACAACATACAAGGTAAGATAGCACATACAACACTCATGGATGAGTCCAAACGAGTGAAATAGTTTTGACAATAAGGTTCATGTGAAAGGTCTGTCTCATGTTTGATAGAGTAGTCGACACAGACGAGATATCATTAACAACGTATACAACACATTTCCATTAATAGATTATGCATTACAACAAATGAATCAATTACAAGTGTTAAAGATCAATCTTACAACATATACAATACATGTGTGAAAACGTGTTGGCTATTATTATATAAAGAAGTGAAAGTTTCAACCATACAATACATCCATGTAAACCTACTAGCCCCAACAGTGGAATGTTACAGCCACATCTGCCTGCTCCTCCAAAGAGATGAACCAGCTCTGTGCAGTGGAGAAGCCAAGGCGTGTTACAATACTATCCAATCTCTTTCCAAGATAGTCTTATTAGAAGCTTGGCTAACCAAAAGCACTGACAATGAGTTATGAGGGACTATTTATAGCAAAGGGTGGGGTGATCCTTGACATTCCCCTTTCTGACAGTTCAAATACCGTCATGATTCTTCACCTACTCCATGGCTATTACATCCAACTATTGACACTTGACTTACACTTGAAATGACTCAACATTACAATGCACATGTACTCATGTGAGACAACATGGCTTGAGAAAGCCTTGCAAGACATCACTGACACTCAATTTGCGGTGATGAGACCAACTCTTTGATATGCTTGTGATGGTGAAGGCGATGAGATAATGCCAAGCTTGGTCATCCGTGATGGTGTGCATGCACCTCATGGTGACATCTTTCTGAAGCGAACTCTTTCCTCCATTGTAACCAGTGCATTGGTTTGGCCTCTTCATCGAACTCATCTGCTAACATGCACATGGTCTTCTTGGTGTGGTAGAACTGGAAACACACTGATGCATAGTGTCTGTGCTGATATTCAAGTGTGTGTTGGTGGTCATGTGCAACAACTTACCGAAGTACATTTTCAGCTTCAGTTGGACTTTCTTATTGTCTTTGCCTTGGCAAGTGTGTTGAATGGGTTGGATTTCATGTGTACACCCAATGACATGCATGCTATTGAATCCATTGTATGCGATCAAAACTACTCACCATGTCTGCTCTGTGTCAGCTACTGGAATGGATCTTTAACTTGTACGGGTACAATTTCATCTGTGAGTGCACGTTGTGCCCATTGTTGTTCCTGATCTTGTTGCAACTCATTCGTCTGTTTGTGAAACTTCATTTTCTTCCTTAAGTTGTTGTTTCAGCACATGCAACTCCTTCTTTGTTCCATTCTCTGTCTTTACGTGACCTTCATGTCGCATCGTCACCTCATAGCCTGAGTCTCCAAAGTTCATTTCATTATAAGTGGATCTGCATGATCTTTTAAATTTTTCCTGCCTCTGTGTTGTCAACAACCTTCCCCTTACATTTGCTACATTCATCCCATTCGCTACATTTGCTATGCTACCTTCAACTGCTGTTCATGATGTTACGTGCTGTGATGCTGCTGTTGTCATATGTTGATGTCCTTGTTTGTGAACAATTTGATGTCTCCATGAGTAGGCAAGCTCATAGAAAATTGATCGACTGCATCTCCAGGTGTACTCTGGATGATGTCTTCAACTTTTCTCTCTTGGAAACCATTGAACCTGCACTGCTGAGAGGCAGATGAGAACTCACAATAATTGGGGACATGTAAACACTCATGGCAAGCAGTTTGTCAGCCGAAAACCAAAATGTACTTGAGAACTGACTTGCAACATACCTGTGTGACTGATCATGAAGGTTGTGCACTTTTAGCCGGGAGGGTGGGAGAACAACTGCTGAGATTGAACAAGGCATAGTATGGGTTGTTGGGAGACTGACTGACTACTGGAACTATGCAATGCACAGTCTAGTTTGGTTGTTGACTACTAGGATTGAGCAATCCGCAGTCTCAGCTGGCAATTGTTGGAGGCTCACTGACTACATTACTCAATTTTCTTGGCTGGTAGTCACTGTCCCTTAGGATTGCACAAAATAGGCTAGGGGAATAGCTACTAGGTAGAAATGTGCATTTCTAGGGAGAAAGCTAGAGCCTTCCCTCTCATGATTGCGTAATTCTATCTTAGTGAGGTAGAGTCCGGGTCGAGGTTGGCTAGACTCGCCAACAGGAAACTGAAAGTGAAAGTGAGTGAAAATGCATGCTTATACTAAGTGTAAGAATAAGTGAATGATCATGCATGCAAATGGTTAATGATATATTCAAAAAATGGAATGGCATGCATGTGGGTGAGGCAAGTCGTTAAATCAGTGACCGTTCGCAGAAAACTGTTTCATGCATGTGACAGTCGTGAGATGTTGACGAAAACTTAAATGACGCTAGGAAAAGATAATATACATGTAAAGGACAACATGCGTTCAACAAAATCAAGCAAACAATACTCATACAAGTGAAAAAATGAAAATAAACAGAAATGCAACACTAGGCATGGGAAGCAGGCTTACCCTAAAACAACTGAGCTGAATATGCCGACTATACCTAGATGTGATGTGGGATGTCAGAGCTGCAAGGATGATGTGAGGAATGAGCTCTGCAGCATCCGGTTGATGAGTTTTGATAACATCAAGGTTGTGGCGCAAATGCAAAAAATCTAGGGAAGTGACACTTGGTGGGATGTTTATGAAATGATCATTGCATGTAACCTCAAACTTCTAAACATAGATCCGTGAAACAAGGGATGCCTTTGCATGCTGCCTTGGGAGAAGCAACCCATGCATGCAAGTCAGTTTTTCTGGGTCCCAAGGGGAATCGGTCCACTCAGCTGCACATGCAAGAGACTGCTCGATTGCTGGATAAAAATGCTCATTTTTGGTAGGGAGCTGGGCTGGCTTCCTAGGAGATTTGTACAATTTCTGGGTACAAATTCTGGGCTGAGTAGCCCTGCTATCGAAAATTACACAATTCCTGCTGGGAGTGTCGACTGGCAAGATCGCGTAATCTTGGAGCCCAGTAGGTTGCTAGATAGGATTGCTCAATTTCTTGAGGGAAGGCTAGTTTCCCTCTATAAATGTGTAATTTTCTTGGGGAAGCTGCTCAGCCTATAGCTGGACCAAGTCCAAGTGAACAACCTATGAGGGGATGGATCAAGTTGTGATCGATAGGATGCCTTTTTGCAAGAAAGACATTAAATCTCGTGAACTTGATGAAGTAAGGCAAGCTGCTGTGAAGGTTGGAAGGAAGGGCTCCAAAACAAGGCTAAGGCAAAATTTTGGAGGGTGGTTGTAGCCACTACAACAATTTCCTAGGGGGTATATATGGTGACAAGGAAGAAATTGGTTTTGCGTCCTCTATGCTGATATTTTCAATCCCCATAGTCAGCTCTTATTCATCTAGGTCCTAGGTTTTGTAGGCCACTTATTTTTATCCATATGACCATTCTATCTGATCTCAGTTGGAATTTCGTGTGGTGATTGCTGAACCGGGGCTTGCTATGGATTTTTCTAGTTTTTCTCTCCTACTGTGGAAGAAATATGTTTTGGCCTCGACGACCTAGGTGTTGTGGTAGGGACTTGTGGTGTTGTTTTCATCTTGTCAAGGCTCTCCTAGAAGAGTTTCTTCTGCCACTCAGACAAATCTCCCTCAAACCCAAGCCCCTTCTGCAAAATCTCCCGCTATACCTCTTGCCAATCTCCTCCAGACATATAACAACCTTCTATGGTCAGACTTAGACGTAAAATTGCAAGACAATCTCTTTGGAAGAAAAGTATACGAATGTGGAGTAGGATTTTGTATTTATAGCCCTTTTTGAATTCAAATACATTGATTCCCTCTAGATCTCACTCATTAATGCTCTTTTGGAAAAATATTTCCAAATATATGTTCCTTAAATGACTTTCCCCCACTCCTTTTAATGGAAAAATATCCATCCAATCATCTACAATGCTTCCAACAATCAATTTCTAGCCAAGCTGCATGAGACCCACCTTTCTACTACAACTCCTTCACGCAACTCCCATCTGTACCTTTCTCCTAACCATCACGCAACCCATTTTCTTCGGCATAGTTTTCTCTTGGCAGAGTGGTTTATAGTCTCATACTTCGTTCCAACTGCCTGAAGTACTAAGATTGTCCTACATCAATGTAAACATTGCACAAGGGTGGGATCACCCTTGTATAACTTCAACGGACTCCCATTTGTTCTTCCTAGAAATAGCTCCCTATTCAGCTTCATGAGCTAAACTACCCCTCCATCCATAATATCCTTGATGATTTATGGTCCCAACCAAAGCATCTGAAACCTTCTTGGGAACTTAGTAAACTTGCTATCATACACCAACACTAAATCACCATTTTTAAAGGTGCGCTACTTAATGTGGCGATCATGCCATGCCTTTTCTCGAGCCTTCTGCATCTCTTGATGAAAACCTACCAAGAATTGATCACCTTCTAACTCAAGCATCTGTGTGAGGTGTTCTTCCATTATATCCCAATCTTCCATCTCTATGACTGCAACAATCCTCAAAATGGTCACTATGTACTCCATTAGCATCATCGCTTCTTGTCCATAAACCAATAAAAATGGTGTGTGTCCAGTCAACTTATTACATGTAGTTATATATGCCCAAATAAAAATTGGTATGAGTACATCCAATCATTCCTATTCGCATTGTAGATATTCATCAAAGCATTCTCTAGGATCTTATTAAAAGCTTCAACTATTCCATTTTCTTGAGGGTGGTATGGCGTGCTTTTCTGATGATACATCTAGAATTCTTCTAGCAAAGAAACAATAATTTCATTTAGGAAACATGAACCATTTTTTCTCATCAAAATCTTAGGAAAACCAAACCTAGACAGAATATATTGAAATATAAACTTCACAATTGTAGCTGTGTTCCAATCCTTCATGGGATGCACCTCAACCCACCTAGTCAAGTATTCTGTCACCATGATGATATAACGTGTTATTGTCTTCCTTCTTGGTGGCTAAATAGGTCCCATACAATCTATTTCCCATTTGTTGAATGCTTGTAATGAGACTTGTGGGTTTAGAGGTAGTTCATCCGTTTGTGATGGCTTCCTGGTCCTTTGAAAAACATCGCATGCCCTATAATACTCCTTTGAATCTTTGTGTATGGTTGGCCACCACAACCCAGCTCGTAGGATCTTCTGCGTAGTCTCTCTTCCAGCATAATGTCCTCCAACAACTCCTCCATGTGCTTTGGTGAGGATAGTTTGTCTTTCATAATCTGGTGTACACCTACGAAAAAATTCGTCTATCCCCATCTTATACAAGCAACCAGCAATTACGGAGAAATCCATGGCCTTGGCCACCAATTCCTTTTTTTGTTGCATCGTATATCCTTCAAGAGTGACACTTTTAGACATGAATTGTATTATATCCGTAAAATTTTCTTTTGCAATGTGCACAACAAAGAGCTACATGTCAAGAAAACCTTCATCAATACTTGTAGGTTCTATGATATTCTCAATCCACAAAAGGTGATCGAGTCCAGCATTTAATCTTCTTGGCTTCACAATTACTTCAAATTTATACTCCTGAAATAGTAGTAACCACCTACAAATCTCCCTCCCCAACACAGGCTTGTTGACCATGTACTTCAAAGATGAATGGTTCGTATACATTTTGAAGTGCGTGCCAAATACATAGTGCCTAAACTTATTGTTTCTGGGAAAGCTAGTATCTGCTAGTCCCACTAAGATGGGTAGCTATCTTAGAAACAAAAAAATCAAAGTAACTTGTGTTTTCCGTTATGAGAGATAGATGAGAGAGAAGCAGAGAGAACCAACCTTAGCCTTTTGCTTGGCTCCTTGCTTGTTTCCTCTCTCCTTTGATAGAGCTTTCACCACTCCTTTCTCACTTGTCTTACTTCAAAGGACACCTGTAGAGTCAAAAGCCGAAAAATACCATCAAAGCATAGAGATCTATAACCATAAGAAATGTAGAATCAGATGTGCATTAACTATACAAATGCATACACGAATACAAGATTAAGAAATATACAAGTATATGGAGGAAAAATCAAATAGCTTTATTGATCGAAGTAGTAGAAGAGAGGATTACAACCCAGCTGTCTAATCCAATTCCATCCTCCCAGCATGAAAGCCCTCTTCACCTCATGAAAAGCTAGATCACCCAACAATACAATATCTCAAAGAGAAACCAACAACACTTCCTTACAAATTACAAAATTCTAGCCTCTGGATCTCTAGGATGAGGGATCCATATATAGATATTTTCAGGGGGGTGAGTTAGCTTCTGGGATTTTGATTAGTGTCATTTCACTAATAGTTCTTGGTTCCACTTGGATATTTCATGATCTCTTACTCATCCCTAGGCGAATTCAGAGAGGCAAGTGTCATATGAGCAACTTCTAGAAGATTCTTTGGGTTTCCATCTAGCAAACTGCCTCTGCCATTTGTATGCTCTTGCTCATCGTACCCTACAGAAGGGATTTTTAGTATGCATCGCACCTATTGTGTGTAACAGGTGATATGCATTGCACCCTTAGCATGGAGTAGTCTGTATGGTCCAGTTTTGACCAGTCATGAGTAGTTTTTTAGGGAGAACTTCTGGGAAATGATGTAATCAGCTAAACTTGATCCTTTAGGGTATGAAACAACAGTTTGATGGGTTTAGAAGCCCTTGGTTTATGGATATATGTATTTGGGGTTGCAGTGCCCAAATATGTCTATAATAGTTGCCCCCTAAGGTATGAGGTTGTAAATCTTCTGATGTTGGGTGGAATGCTTTATCATGAGGATCCAAGGTTTTTCGAATTGGAAGGTGACCTGTAATAAGATACAATACAATACATTATCTTCATAATATTTTCATGATCTAGCTGAATCTGGAATTCCCATTACTTAGCTTTATAAATTCATTTTCATGTACATAGGACAAACAATCATCTGTGTGGCAGACTAATGATTATGGTAGAGCCATCATCCTTTAGCTTGGATGATTATCTGTGCAACTATGGAGTTCATTTGATGTCTTTATTTCCCTAAATATATCGCAGCTCAGATGGATGAAACTAGATCCAGGGTCTTCAAACTTGTTCAATCTTTGCTTGAAGTACAAGTCAATCCATGTGAAAAGATGTTCTGGTGTCGAACATGGAAATACATCGCCTGATTACCAGCCAATGATGCAAGTTGTTAACAGGCGCGAGAGGAATTATCATTAATGATAATGACCCACAAGGTACTGTAGTAAAATTCACGTGGTATGAATACATTAGTTGATGTCGAACACCACGCAAAATATTTCGGTCGAAGGCCATGTAAACCTGTCGCCAGAAGTGAGAAACTTGCCATTGAGGCATGCAAGCTTCAAAGTACTGAAAGGGTTGTTCCTAAGTCAACTTCTTGGATAATGAGCTGATGTCGACAAGAAGTGACCCATCGTAGGAGGTCCTTGATGAATCCCACATCTACGACACGGAACGGAGAAAATGATCTTTTGGAGGTGAAAATGATCTAATGATACAAGGTTCAGGGTGGTGGTCATGAAAGAATGGAGTGTGAAGGTATTGCAGCAGATGAGGCGTTAGCTGGGTTGGTGAATTCTCTAAGTGACTTCTCTTGAACATATCAAAAAAACTGAAATGGTTGGTAGCATTAACCCCAAAAATGGATGGTATGGAGGACAAATGGTGATATGGTCGGTGAATGGAATAACCCAACCCGACTCAATCATGGTGACGAACTGAAAGTGTCATGTTCAAGAGTGACCTGCTACCAATGAATTTCTCCAAGTTTTCTTCCCTTTTTCCCCAGTCATTTCTAACCAGTACCTCTTTATTTTTGTCAAGCTTGAGGAGGATAACATATGCTTGTTCTATAATTTTCCCTTCGGGCAAACTTGTCACTATGTTTTAGGTAGCCTAGCGACAGTGATACTCACTCTTTTCCGTATGGAGAAGTTTTTCGCTATTTTTTTAACGAGTTTAACGACAAAGATAACTTGGTCCTTTTTAGTGTTAGAGAATTTGAAAAGAGACGGAAAGTAAACTCCAGTAGTCCTTTTTCATAGTATAATCCCGTAAGTCCGAAAAAGTATAAAATAATACGAAAGGGATGAATTTTCTGATCACTTTAGCGAGCCGAAAAAGACAAGCGCCTGATATTTTTGTGTAGTGATCCCTCAAGTCCAAAAATATTAAAATAAAGATGAGGGATGGCACTTCCAGTCACTTTAATGAGTTGGAGAGGCTAATTGCTCAGCAATCTTTTTATATTTTACGAGTCTAAAAAGAGCTTAAAAGAGACTTGTTTTTGAGGAACGAGTGATGTTTTCGGGTAGCAGCTGGTTCTAGGTAAGTTTGGAACTTTTCAATCACGACAATGTAAAGAAGGTGGCTAGCAGAATCACTCATCACAGCTGTTCCTCAAAAGGGTAAACAACCAAGTGGAGGCGTATGATCGGCTAAAAAGTGGAGGTGATGGTAAGAACATGACCAAGGCTCAAAAGCTGATAGCAATGCAATCACAAAGGTTATTTACCAAAGGTGGGTTCATTTTTTAATGAGATTGAACTCTGGGGGAGCATATGCTTATTGCTAGGTTTATTTTTTAACAAGCTTGAACTTCGCGGAAACATGCTCGTGATAATATTAAGAGATGATCAATTCACCATTAACACTATGTTCTTTTGAAGGTTGTACTACCTGTTCGATTGCTCCATCAAACTAATTAGAAATGTAAATACATGCTTGAAAAATGAGTTAAAAACCAACATCTTACTTGAATTACTTGAATAGTAACATAAAAGTAGTTTTACCTCTCATTTTACCATTTCATTCAAATTTGGGATTGTTGGAGCTCTGGAGGTGCTTTCCCCCTCGATTTTCATCAGCTAATTCTCAGAGATTTGGTGGACTATTTTCGGTGCCGTCTAGACCAGGTAGGAGCTAACCCTGAGCTCTTCAATCACATTCTTTCCTTTTCTGATTATGAGCATCTTTTCCTGTTCTTCTGGGCCTCAGGGGTTTGAACAATTCGTTATCTCCCCATCGCACCTAGTATACATCGAAAGGTGCGATGCATACTGAGCTGGCTATTGGCCGGTTAGTATGCATCCCACCCTGTACATAGCTAGGGTGCAATGGGTGGAAGGAGGAAAGTTTATGCACTGTTTTTTAATGGAAATTTTGCCTGTTTTTGCCCAAATCAGGAGCCTAATTCTTCTCTTGTTTTTTTTTCAGAGATTCATCAGCTCAAGATGGTCGTTACATGGCGTGAACATGAGCATGAAGAAGAGAATATGATTTCCTTACATGATCCGGGTACGGTTACTGCATTGCAAATCTGTGGCATGCTCAAATTCTTCTGCATATCTAGCATGAGGCAACAAATCAATTTGTTGCAATATCTTCTCAATGCATGGGATCCTACCAACCAAATTTTCCAGATTAGAGGTAAATCCATCCCTTTGATAGTTGAGGATATCTATTTCTTGACCGGATTGTCGAGGCGTGGTGCCCCTATCTCACTTTCAGGATCCGCCTGTGGGGGAAAATCCGTGAGGGATTACATTCACCAATTCAGTAGAGATGGATCTCAGCCGAGCAGGGACGACAAGATCAGTATTCGAGATGTCACTGACCGGTCCTTGAGGACTATCTTATTCACCTTTGCTAGATTGGCTGGCAGCACGACTCTTCACTTGGCTAACAGGTCCTACATGCAGTATGCCTTGGAATTCCTTGAACCAAAGGTATTCAACTGGTGTGATGCAGTACTTCTGGTTATAAAAAAACAACTTACCAAGGTGAAGAATGGTAGATCTAAGAACTTTGGTTATGGCTCTATTCTAACCGCTTTCGCCTTGGAGAGGATAACATTGATGTAGCCACAGTACATTTCACTCGGACTGCCAGTGCCGAGGGAACCACGGATGTAGAGATGGGTTGATCTCATGGCCAAACATGCTGGTCAGTCTCAGATTTCATTCTCTGATGCCTTCTTTGAGTGGTTGAACCGTCAGGAGATGGTCTTCACCAAGTCATATGTTGGGATGTATTTCTGGGGTGACTCGGATTTGGTGCTGCCGGCTGGCGAGCAGTGGGGTGTTATAGGTAAAAGATCTTTCCATATCTTTGTTTATTGCTTTTATAATGTTCTTGTGTTTTTTTAAATGTTATCAAGACTAATCAAACCCATATATTTGTGCAGATATTGGACCAGTGCAACCAGTAGTGCACCTGAGGGTAGCAACTGCCATTCCAGCAGGAGAGGTTGTAGGGAGGGCTGTCTTTCACGATCTAGATGTAGTCGAGACAATTGCAGTATTGCAGGATCAGATCAAGTGTCTCACCCTTGGTATCTAGGATGTGAGGACCAACGAGTTACCTCTGAGATTACAACGCCATACCACTGGCATGCCGAGTCGATGGACTAGGCTCTTACATATGATTGCACAGGCGGTGACTTGTTATCACTATTACCATTAGTCTAGGGTGCTTCCTGCATTTTTAGTTTTTGGGTCATATGACCAATTTTGTCTTGGAAAAAGAGCATTTTGTAAAAACTATAAACAACTATATATTTTTGATTTTTGGAGTTTTATTTTGGTTAAGTTATATGATCCTAATGCAAATGTTGATTAAAATGGTTTTTCTTTTATAAATGCTGCAAATGTCTATCTAACACATAATTTGCTAATGAATCAGTTAATGTGTTTAAGTTTCTGGAAATGTGTTGATATTGAATAGAATCAAAATACCTTTCCAAAATCCTGACCCTTAGGAACATATGACAAATAGCTGGATTTTGAATGGAATAGATGCAAGTAAGTTGTAGGATGATGAGTTACGAGTCTAGCCTGACAACAAGTTGGCATATGCCATGTGCGATGGCATCAGAGAGAAGCTCTATCAACGTGCTATACTCAGCAATGTTGTTCGTTGACCGACCAATACATACCCCTCTGAAAATCACTAACTCACCGCTTGGATAAAAAATGGCCCAGGCTGCAGAAGATAGGTTCCATGTACTACAACTAGCTCTGTCGGCGTATCCAACAAATGATTCCAATAGGTCTGACATCTGCAACAAATGCAAAAGTGTATTACCTAACCAAAATGATCACTCTTGATGAAAAAAAAATGTAACAAAAACATATGAAGAGATTACTACACTTCGTCAAGCATAGTAACGCTTAAGGTACAACTCGTTTCAAGGTTGCGACAGTGGAATCCCATCGTAATCTACTAGATCATAGGCTCATTTTTCTAATACTCACTTAACAATGTAGGGACCCATCCACAATGATTGGAACTTACTTTCTCCCAATTTATCGGATTCCTGATCGTAAAGTAAGACCAGGTCACCTTCTGAGAAGACACTAAGTTTGACATTTTTTTCAAACTGCGCCTTGACTCATTTCTTATGGGCTTCGTTATCCATGGCAGCGTCATGACGGGTTTCATCCAATTAGATTAGTTCCAAGAAATGAGCCTCTTCCTCTGAAGTTCCGGGGAGAAGGTCGACTGCGAGCTTGAGAGATGAAATTTCACATTAAATCGGTAAGACCGCTTCCAGGCCATACACCAACTGAAAGGGTGTAAATCTAGTTGCATTTCTCATCAATGTCCTATATGCCCACAAGGCTGAGTACAATATTAGGTGCCAACTCCGTTTGTGGACTCCAATTATCCTTTGCATCATGCGCTTTAGGACCTTGTTGATGGACTCAACTTGTCCGTTAGCTTGCAGATAATACAGAGTAGAACTATCATGGGATAGTCTTAATTTGGCAACCAATTCAATCGTCATGTGATTGCAGAAATGTGATCCATGATCTGTGACTATAGCTTGTGGAACACCAAATCTAGAGACTACATGATTAAAAAATAAAAGAGCAGATGTTTCACCGTTGTTGTTTAATGTAGGCATCGCCTCAGCCCATTTTGTAAAATAGTCAACTGCGACTATGATATACCCATGCCCCCTGGCCGAGGTGGGGTTACATGTCATGAAATCTATGCCCCATTTGGTGAATGGCCCAACAATAGCTACTGGATGCAGAGGTGTGGGGGGTAGTTTGGTTTTGTGGTCAAAGATTTGACAAGCATGGCAACTTCTGACTGCGATTATGCAATCTTTGAACATGGTAGGCTAGAATTAACCTACTCATAAGATCTTTTGCACCGTAGCATAACCAGATTGATGTCACCCACATGCGCTTAAATGACAATCATTCAGGACTTTTTCAGCGTCCTCATGGGTGAGGCACCTTCGCAGAACTGTATCGACACCACGATGGTAAAGGATATCACCGATGATCATGTAGTCTTTTGCTTGGTATCAAGTACGTCGTTGTTCTGAGCGAGAGGTATTAGGCCTGTATGTTTGGGTTTGGAGATAGATCAGTATATATCCATAGCACGGATCACTTGATGATATCAGAAACAAAGATTCATCCATGATTGATGCTTTGGATGTTGAATCATTGGACGACGATGGGAAGTCGCATAGTAACTCCGCGAAAACCAGAGATTTCTTTGATTTGGATTTTACAAATTCTAGATTAAACTCTTGCAAAATGGCCATCCATTTCGAATATTTTCCCCCAAGTAACTGACGGGACAAAATGTAAGTGATAGGGTTGCAATTTGACAAAATTTTAGTTTTGCGAAAGGGGATATAGTGTCGAAATCTCTGTACTGCTTGAACAGCTGCAAGGGCCAACTTTTCAACATAGGAGTACTTTTTTCCTGTATCATTTAAGTTTCGACTTAAATAATAGACAGGATGTTTGATTCCATTGTCTTCTTGAACTAAAACCATTGCGATGGTCATATCTGCTGCAGTTAGATACAAGTTAAAGTCTTTTTGATAGTCAGGAGCGTACATTAATGATGCTTTTATTAGGGATTCCTTTAGAGCATCAAAGGAAGCTTGCGCAACCTGATCCCAGTTAAAGGGTACTTCTTTTTTCAAAAGACGTGTATAACCTTTAGCAAGTTCGGTGTAATTTGGAATGAACCTCCTCATAAAGTTTGCTTTCCCTTAGAGTTTCTAAATCTGAAGCAAATTTGAAGGTGGAGGCATATCGATGATTGCCTGAACCCTACATGGGTCAAGTCGAATTCTGTCTTTAGAAACTACGAAACCAAGTAAACGACTAGAACTGACACAAAACACACACGTGCAGATTGAGTCATATCTTGTAGTGTCGGAAATGTAGAAATATAGCTCTCAAATGCTGCAGATGGTCAGTCCACTTTCGCGAATGAGCCAGTAGATCGTCGAGATACGGTTGAACGATGTTCTTGATGTCATGGAAGGCGTAGCTCATAGCCCTCTGAAAGGTTGCCCCAGTGTTCTTTAAACCGAAAGGTAGTTTGCGGTACGTGAATGTGCCCCATGTACATATAAATGCAATCTTCGACTGGTCGTATGGGTGGATATTTATTTGATTATACCCAAAAAATCCATCCATGAATGAAAATCTTTCACATCCAGCACATTCATCAATTATTTGGTTGATGAAGGGTGTAGGGTAGTTGTCCTTTAGACAAGCTTGATTTACATCCCTGTAATCAATGCACACTCTGATCATTCCTTGCTTTTTCATCACAGGAACAATATTCGATACCCAATCAGTTAGAGGAGTCGGGTAAATGAAACCAGCATATAAAAGTTTTTCAACTTCTGCCTTGATGGTAGCGGCTTTCTTCAAGTGTACCTGCCGAAGCCATTGTCGTGCAGGTTTGACATCTGGATACATCTTGATTTCGTGTTCAACTATGCTCGATTCTATGCCAGGCGTTTCTTCATTTGACCATGCAAAGACATCTCTGAACTCGCGAAAAAGAGCGTAATATATTTCCAGTTCTGAAGAATAGTAAGATTTGCTGACATGAATATTATCTACAACGTTTGGTTTGGTCGAGATATTTATGGCAATAGTTTCTTCAATATTGGATAGATTTCGCTCAAAATCCACCGTATTTACAATATTTGATAGAAAATAAAAAACTAAAGGATGATTAAGGCAACTGGAATAATCTTCGTTGTAATCCGAAATATGGGAATGATGGTGGTAATCTTCCCATGGTGCCTCTCCTGTCATCATTGATTGAATGACTCTTTCGTCTGTAGAATGTACATGCGACCAAGGATCTGAAGAGGTGCCATATTCCTTAGACCTATCTCTCTAGACACTCAATGAGCGCTGATTCGGGTTTTCTGCCCAGACCAAGAAAATTGATTGCTACAAAATTTCTATTGGGCTTGGAGGCAAAACCTGGCAATGATCCATGCTATCAAAATGTTCGGAAATCTTCTGAATCTTGTAGATATAGAAGATATCATATTACAAGTTTCCACCATGGCCACTTCCACCAGATTACTTGGGGGCGGTAGGGCAAAAGTACCCATTAAGGCAGGGTCTTTTAGGAGGCCTACTCCTCTATTTTGAAGTGATTGAGAGCTTCCATGGATCATTGGAATGATTCCCGTAACTTGTGAACTGTTGGGGAGGAAGGTTTGCTGGTCAACGATTGTAATTCCTCCTTGGAAGGGAAATGCAATCTTTCTAAAATATGTTGACACAATAGCAGCCATAGCATAAATCCAGGGCCTTCCCAGTAGGATATTGTAATCGAGGTTTCCATCGATAACTTTGATGTCAATTTCTACTGTCTTCCCCCCCAGTTCAACTTGAAAGTTACTTAAAATCCCGTATGGGGTGTATGTTTAATGTCGTTGATGATCTTAACAAGGGTGGTGATGCTAAAGTTTTCTGGCAACTCATTGACATAATGCAGGTAGATTCCCCCTCATCAATGATTGTTCGATGAACAATTTTGTTGAGGGCTTTCACTCATATGAGGAAAGTGAGTTGAGATGGTAACTGAGGTTCATATCCTTTATGATTAAATACCACAAGATTGGAATCCGTTGGGTCAATCCTAACTATTGCTGACAATAGAGCTTGCTTTTGGGAGGAGCAATTTTGCAATACTTCAAGTGTCGACATAGTAGATGACGATTAGGCCAGATCCTCTACTATATTATAATTCTGTACTACTTGAGCATGAGGATTAAATGTCGATTTGTGTACTACTCCCTTTGGTGGCTTTATTGTTAGTTCAGGAATGATGGGTGGCACAACTTCAGTCGAAGTTGTTGTCGAACTACTAGGTTGATCTGCAGCCTTGTTGTTTGGCATTTGTGGAATCCCATAATATTTATTCCTTGTCGATATCAAAGCATCATTTTGGTGTTTCGAAATGGATAACATAAGCACTTGGGACGGGGAAGCATTGTCACTAGCAACTAGATTAGTTTCTGGGTTTGGAAACGGATCAATAAACACCGCCGAGGTATTTGAACTCTTAAAGAACTTCTTAATCTCAGCTTTATGAGGACAATATTTTGTCCAATGGTCCTCATCGCATATGAGACATGGCTGATTAGATTTATTTTGCCCAGAAGGGTTTCCAGAAGATTTTTCAGGAGTCGAAACTTCCTATTTCTTCTTTTTGTTTTTCCCTTTCTTCTCACCCCCTGGTTGCTTCGGTTCTTTGCCTTTGTTGGTCTACACAACATTAACCTCTGAGGCAGGAAGTTTGTCATTTTCCTTTTTATTGGAAACTGCAAGGGCTTTACTAGATGGGGCCTTTGCGGTTTGCATACTTGAGGTGCCAATCACACCGTCACCGACATGAGAGTCCGTGTTTGGTTTAGGAGGGGGAGGAACGGAAAATTCTGGTCTATGAGCATTAGGAATTTTGTCATAGAGCATGCCAGACTGAGTGTAGATGAAGTCTAGATATTGTGCATGAGCAACAACTTGCTCTTCAGTGACAACTCCTGCCTTGGCCACATCTTCTGTAATAGAAGGTAACAATGAATTAATAAACCATTCAACTAGAAGCTGATCAGGAACAGATGCCTTTGACATTCGACGACAATGTCGCCACTCATGAATATGATCAGATATGTGAGTGGCTGTTGTTTGTTTAAAATTGGTAAGGAGCTCTGTTCCTATTTTGTACCTTATGGGTAGCTAAAAATGGGTTAAAAAGGTGGTGGCGAGGGTGTTGAAGTTATCGAATGAAGCTCTAGGCAACTCGATGTACCATTTTGCTGCCACACCAGTTAGAATTTGCTAAAAAAGGTGAAGCCTAATTGAATCATCATTGAGGGTGTTGGACGAACACCACAAATGAAAAGTCATCACATGATTCGATGGATCTTCACCTGGATTTTAATTGAATTTAGGAATATTTGACAGAAGTTTATGAGGAATTGCGGGCCACCAAGGGGTGTAAGCAATTGGATCATTTGTTAACGGATTTAGATCTAGTAATTCTAAAGTTGCTATGAAGGGGAGCTGTTGATTCAGGTTTGGTGAAGCATACCCAGGATAAGATGGGATCGCCTAAGTAATGGGTATTTGCATACTAGCATAATGTATTTGATGCTGATAACTTTGTTAAGGTTGATGGTCATAACCATTATAATATGATTGTTGGTGACCGTTTTGAATATACGGCTGCCCATTTCCTGCAAAGTTTTGTTGCTCAGGTCCTCAGTAAGCTTGCTAGAATTGCGGTTATTGATATTGCACCAGCCATGGTTGTGAGACTTTTTGATGTTGTCCAATACTAGGTGTTTGACCAAAATGAGGGGTGATAGTATCCGTTTAAGCCTGAGTTGCTTCAGTTAAAGAGCCACTAATCGGAAATTGTGATTGAGTTGCGGAGACAAGAGGCTATTATATTACGACCTGAGAGACTTGAGGTTGACATACAATAGGCAGCACTTGTACTTGTGACACCGTCACAATAGCCGGTGTAGTGGGAATGTTCGACACATATTGATTTGGTTGCATTGAATATACAACTCTTGGCTGTTGAGGCAGTATTGGTACCCAACCATTGGATGCAATTCTAGTTTGACCCGAATTTTGTTGTGAACTCTCATATTGTTGCTCTCTCGGAGGGAACAATGAAAAGGCATAGTGCCCTCCATATGGTAGCAATCCAGTGTTCAAAGGGTAAATTGGTCTTTGGAGACTAGACTTCCCAAATTGATACTAATGTGAAGGTTCAATTTGCTGAGTCTCAACATAAGAAACTCTAGATAAGATTCCGGATGAACAAATAGGAACAGAACATGCTATTGAAATAGCCCCTGGGTGGACTCCATCTAGTGGTTGAGAACTAGTTGGGATAGATGGTATACCATTGAACATTGTTGGAGTAGCAGTGAGAAGTTCTGCTGCTGCTGTGTCTGATGACACAGTCCTAAGTGTAGATGGTTGTTTAGACATATTGAATCTATCCAAAAGATTTCCTAGCGATTCGACAAGAACTTGCAATGAAGGGTGATCAAAAGAACTAACTTCTGTTGTAGAAGGATATAGGTGGATCCCAGTTCCAAAATGAAATGGGGTATTGGATGGAAGATCCTCCGCAATATATTCTATAGCAACCAGTCCAGGTGGAAGAGGTACACCATCAGGTCCGTAAAATATTTCCGGTGCCAAAAAAGGTATAGACTCTACAATGATAGATGCTGGAGGGGTGACACCTTCTGAATCAGTCCTAGATGGAACTGGTTCAGGAATAGAAGTGTTTACCATTACACTAGGATCAATTCTAATGTCCTCTTGTAACTACATAACTTCTTCTGTAGAGGCAGGGATATCAGAAATAATTGGAGTAACTGGAGTCTCTGATGATGTTGAAACACAAGTTTCAAATAAACTAGGAGACTTTGACCCAGTTAAATGAGATCGCTTGGCCTAGAATGGTTTGTCTCTGGAGTCAAAGACAGCTAACTCGTTAGTCTCTAAGAACAATGAGGTTTTGATTGACTTTCTTCCATGATTGCGGATTACATGATCAACTCAAAATTAAAAGGGGAAAATGTTATTTCGAATTAAATGAATTTTATGACGCTTTGACACAACTTGCTTTTTCAATCTTTAAGAGTCGAGAAAAAGCTAAAGATGACTCTAGTCTCCTTCAATTTTTAATGAGCCTGAAGTGACAAGTGCTCAGATGGACCTTTTCTTTTAAGGAGTCTGAAAAGGAACGAAAGTGACTGCTCTAGAAGTATAGACATAGGGATTACCAAACCAATCACAAAACTGCAATTACACCTCGGTGGTAAATTATAGAGAAATTACCGAGGATTTTACGTATGGCAGTCAATCTTCCCGAATGTTGTGTTTAGTCCATTGCGATCGATAGGGCAGCAAATACGGCTTCCTGAGGATAAAGGATATCAGCCTATTGTGGTCTCCCAATATATACTCGACGGTACGTGGGAGCACAAGTCCGTACTGGCACTTGTCGTATCAAAGAGGAGGAATCACCCAACCTATGATGAAAACGATAGTTACCAAGCTTTACAATGCTGGAATACGTCTCTAGCCTAGAATTCTAGATGTTGTGTGTTAGGTTCCAAAGTGTTTTTATGTTCATGGAGGTTTATTTTATAGTTGATCTTTCTTAAGAAGTTTGCCTTTCAAGGTTCACCGCATGATGTAGATGTACAATTCCTAAATACGTAATCTAAGATGATAAATAGTTGTTTATTCTCTTTTAGCAATGAAAATCCTAGCTACTAAGGAAAGAAGAGTAAAATTCTTTCAACATAGAGCAGAGAGCACACACTAAATGCACTTTTCCTAAATCAATTTCCGCATGCAGTCTAAATGCAAATGCACATGCATGTATTTGTTTTTCAGTTTCTTTAATGTGAAAATGACAAAAAGAAAACTAAGTACAGATCTAAACTACTTTCTTTAAAGTGACACCTTAGCTATTTATTTTCAAAAAACGAAAGGAAGACTAAGATGACACTTTCACTTTTGAATGGAAAACTATTTTCGACACTTCAAAGAATTGATAATTCAAATCAAATACAATGGAAAAAGTACAATCGACTACCTAAAAGAGGAAGACTTTATGACACTCTTTTTCTTGACTGAAAACGACAGTTGCGACACTTTCGAATCAAAAGACGATAGTTCGATTAAGCTACTTTTTGCAAAGGACGACTGTAAATGATGAAAAATACATAAAAAACATTCATAATTCCTTATCAATGGAGGCTGAATAATATAAAGGAAGATGGCTTCAATAGTGATATATTGATCGTAGACAACAAAACTACTGAATAGAGCTGAAAACAATGAGGGAAAACCAAAATCTGGAGAGAGGAACAGTCTCACTCAATCATTGCACCTATCCTTAAGGGAAACAGGGATGCATCTCACCTGCAGCACATAGAAGGTGCGATTCATCCAGACTGCCAATGAGAGATAGTGCAATGGTCCAAGGACGAGACTGAGCTTGGTTTTCACTCACAGTTTGCAGCTAAGTTCAGGGATTTAGGCTGAGCTTATGATAGGAAGTAAACACAAAGTATAGGGGCTGATCTAATGAAGTTATTTGAGCTACCACCAGGGTAGTTAGGATGTTTTCAAGTCAGATTTTCAGTTCATAAACAAACCCAGAGATTGACTGAAGCAACGTTGATCTACTTTGCAGTTGCATAGCAAAAGCAGTTCGAAGGCTAGCTGGATTGAATTTAAGCTTTGTCTGTAGTTTATAAAGCAAACAAATAGAAGCAAACAAACAAACTATTTGCTCCCCAGAGGAGTCACCATTTTGTTTCTTGAAAACTAGTGTCTACTCAAATCTGCTAGTCCCACTAAGACGGGTAGCTATCTTAGAAACAAAAAATTCAAAGTAACTTGTGTTTTCGTTTATGAGAGACATATGAGAGAGAAGCAGAGAGCACCAACCTTAGTCTTTCGCTTCGCTCCTTGCTTGTTTCCTCTCTCCTTTGATAGAGATTTCGCCACTCCTTTCTTTCTTATCCCACTTCAAATAACACCTGTAGAGTCAAAAGCAGCAAAATACCATCAAAGCGTATAGATCTATAACCATAAACAATGTAGAATCAGATGTACATTAACCATATAAATGCATACACAAATACAAGATTCAGAAATATACAAGTATATGGAGGAAAAATCAGATAGCTTTATTGATAGAAGTAGTAGAAGAGAGGATTACAACCCAACTGCCTGATCTAGCGCCATCCTCCCAGCATGAAAGCCCTCTTCGCCTCATGAAAAGCTAGATCACCCAACAATACAATGTCTCAAAGATAAACTAATAACACTTCCTTACAAATTACAAAATTCTAGCCTCTGGATCTCTAAGATGAGGGATCCATATATAGATATTTGCAGGGGGTGAGCCAACTTCTGGGATTTTGATTAGTGTCATTTCAATGATAGTTCTTGGTTCCACTTGGCGATTTCATGATCTCTTACTCATCCTTGGGCGAATTCAAAGAGGCAAGTGTCATATGAGCAGTTTCTAGAAGATTCTCTGGGTTTCCACCTAGCAAACTACCTCTGGAATTTGTTTTCTCTTGCTTGTCACACCCTACAGAAGGGATTTTTAATATGTATCACACCCCTTGTGTGTTACAGGTGAGATGCATTGCACCCTCAGCATGGAGCAGTATGTATGGTCCAATTTTGACCAATTTTGAGCAGTTTTTCACGGAGAACTTCTGGGAAATGATGTAATCAGCTGACCTTGATCCTTTAGGGTATGAAACAACACTTTTAGGGGTTTAGAAGCCCTTGGTTTATGGACATATGTATTTGGGGTTGCAGTGCCCAAATATGTCTATAACACTTATGGAGTGCATATACCATCACCAACCCTTAATGCTTCATGGTTGAATAATTCTTCTCTGCCTTAGACAATTTTCTACTTGCAAATGCATGGTTGATATCTCTTGCACTTGGTTGGGTTAAAATGACTCCTAATGCTATGCGGGAAGCATCCACATGTACATGAAATTATTTCTTCCAATAGGGGAACACTAGAATAGGTGCTATAACCATCTTTTCCTTCAAAACATCTAAGATTTTCTGGAAATCATCATCCCAACAAAATTTCGCATATTTCTTCAATAATTTTTTCATGGGCACAATGATTTGCACATTTGCCTTAATGAAATTCTATAGTATCCTGTATGGTCCAATGTTGCACACAACCATTTTAAATTCCTCGAGGGATCCAAATTGATAATTAGCACAATTTTAGTAGGGTCCACCATCAACCCTTTCTTACAAACAACATGGCCCAAAGTATTCCATATGGTATGCAAATATACACTTCTTCAGATTTAGGGGGATCTGATACTTCCTACAAGTATCCATCATTAGGAGAAGACTTGAAAAAATATTTTTAACTATCCCGAAGACTGTTCAATCATCAAAGTAGACCTCCACAAGCTTTTGAATAAATTCGTTAAAGGCTATGACTACCAGCCTAGAAAAGATTGCATGGGAATTCTTAAGTCCAAAGGGCATAATTATATACTGAAAGAGCCCCATTCTATGGTGAAGGTAGTCTTGCTTTGATCTTCTAGTGTGATCTTGATTTGGTGATAGCTTGAAAATCCATCTATAAATGTGTATGCTTCTTGACCACCAACCTTTTCTAAGACGTCATCTGTGAACAACGTAGGGAATGGATCATGTACACAAGCATCATTCAACTTCCTTAGATCTACGTAGATCCTGATTTCTCCCATTGTCTTCTTCTCCTTAACCACCATAGGACTAACCCAGTCTGATTCTTCTACAGAATCAATAATCCCTACTGCGAGCATCTTATCCAGCTCTTCATGCACATTTTCCTTGTATTTAGGATTCAATCGGTATGGAATCTACTTTACCGGCTTCACATCTGGTTTCAGATTGATCTTCATAACAACCAGATCACCTACTATCCCCTTTAGATCAAAGACATTTTTGGGAAACAAGTCTTGATATTCAGGTAACAACTCCATGACCTTGTCAATTATGTCCTCATCAGAGTAATAGCCTATTCATGAACTTTGGTTGTGCTTCCAACCCAATGTTCACTTGCTTGGTATTCAATGGTTTTGAAATGTTAGGAACCTTTACCTCAGGCCCAGTGACTTCGCGTTGTCCCTTTGACTCAGGGATATTGATATTCCTGGGATCTTCCTCACCTTCTTATGTGGTAACATTGTAACACTCCACAACATGGCACAACTACATACTTTAGTCAGGTTGTAACCATGCGATAAGATCTACAAGTGTTTTGAATATCAAAGCCTTGATTTCCTATAATGCTTCATAAATACATTCGAATCCATCTTTAAAACTGAATGTTAGTAGAAAACTCTCCTTCAGAACATCCCACTCTATGGTTCCATGTCGCAAATCTGTTTCTATGTTTGAATTCATCAGAATAGTATCCAAGGTGTGGAAGAATATACGTACCCATTTAAGCTATGGTTCATCTCCCCATGCTTTCATCCAATGAGCTAGATGATTGCACGGATCACCCTTCCCTGTATATTTTTCACTAATGCGGGTATTTTCATAGCCAAATCACAAGTTCATCATCCCTCAGTACTCCTTCTAGTCTCCAAAACTGTCCTTATGTGTACCCCACAATGTGGCAAGCATAGCTCTTTGCATGGTTTCCAATGCCTATAACCGATGCTCCTCTAGTACATCCCTTTCATATTTATCAAGAAACAAGTTTACATATTCTAGGCCATCATAATATGGTAAATTGTGTACCTTAGTTCATATACACTAGAATGATTTAGTAAGTCTGTTACATCGCAACGCAGATATTTCTTGCAATCTATTCTACCAGTGCTCGAGCTCCTCATCTGAATCTGAGTAGCAGGAGTTGTCCTTTTCCCAAGTAATTATTCCATCTACCATAGGATTGATCCAATCCTCATTCCACATAGCAAGCTTATAGATCTATTCAATACCATCCTCCTCATAGTAATCTTAAACTAGTTTAGTATACTGCACACCTTTGGCCGGATCTAGTGGAAAAATGACTCTTAGTTCCATTTTCGCAAACGTCATGCTGCGCTTCTTCAGGTTGATGATCAGATTCAAATCAAACACCTAATCGATTCTAAGCAATGATAGGTAGGGATTACTATCATTCACTATTTCAATTACCTCAAAATCAACTATACCACATGCCCCTTCAATGTCTAAAGTTACACCATGTGGGAGTCCCATAGGAATAATCTTATGTTGGTTCGCCATTCACAACTGAATTGGGACTACTATAGCGTCAACATTCCCATTCTTTCCCAGGTTTGTTTATGAAAAAAATTTGCATCATAACTCAAATCTCAAATCACCTGGTCCATTTCAAACTCTCTGATTTGTGCAGTCAATCTCATCTCCCGACCATTCCTTTTCTTACTTTTTTCTACTTTATGCACTGTGTGTTGTTCAGGCAACGACTTACCCTTTCCAATGTAGTTTTCTATTAACTCTTGCAGTACATCCACTGCTTTCTAGTCCCTTAAGATCTTCATGCAAGTTTGCAAGAAGGATTTCAATATTGAGGGATCTGTTTCCTGCACAACAATGACCTCTTCAAGCTTCTCTATTTGTGCATTCTTATTCTTTGATGTAGAAGCCCCTGAATCCACAAATCTCTTCTTTGCAAATAAAATTCAGTATCTTTGTCAGCAGCCCTGTGCACCCATAGATTCTCTTATGGTTGTTTTCATTTGGATTTATTTTCCCTAGTATTTATACCTCTTTTCATAACTATATTAATGCTTGGGCCATCCTTGCATGGTTCTGACCTCATCATCTGGATGTTCTGAGTGGGCTGTTGGTTCTTATTCTCTTGCATCTTTGCGATGAGTATGGGACAATCTTTTATTACGTGGTCAAATTGTTGGAAATACTAATAAGAGGGGTGTGTCAGGTTCTAACGATCACACACATAGTGGTATGGTTCCCCAAAATTGTAACAAATAACCTGTCTGTAACCTCTTCTAGCTCCTCCCCTTCATCCTCTTCCTCATCCATGGAATCATGGAAATTGTTATTTGATTGTTTTCCTATTATTTGGAAGATATCTCTCCATGGCATTACATTGTTACTTGATCCAGAGGAACTTTCTGGCTTTAGGGGGTTAGGACCTCCCCTAATTAGATAGTTCTAATATACCAGGCAATGATCCTTTTCATGACCATTCCCTTTGCATTTTAAGCACCACAATTCAAAAAGAGTCCGATTTTTTACCTGTTTTCCCTTTTTGAGATCCTAAAACTCCATGTGCAAGCTAGCCAGCTGTGTCTGAATCTATTGCATTCCTAGATTCATATCATGGATAGGCGAAGCCTCCAATTTCATAGCATTTTCCAACACTTCAGCCTGCAATCCAAGCTTATTATGTGATAATGGTAATCTCAAATGAGGCAACATCGTAGAAATATACCATTCCTTATGTTTCTTGTTTGGAATTTGTATATTAGCCTATTGTAGCAGACATTTTAGTGTTTGATCAATATCCCATGCATATTCATTCACCGTTTGCTTAATTTCTTTGACCTAAGTCACATACTAGGCATGAGACTTTGGATTTATGAATTCATTATTTAGTGCATCCTCTGTGTCTTTCAATGACACAGGTGGATTAGTCATACAATACTTAATATACCAACTCAACGCCTTATCTTGAAATTTTGTGACCATTCGCGCTTTCTTAGTATCATCATCCTTTATCTATTTTTACTTCCACACAACATATGATACAAACTAGAATTGGTTAGGATCTTATGTCCCTAGACCCCGGAATATAGGCATCTACATAGTGTTCACTATACTAAATAGCAGAGGCCGTGGTGGAGGTGGAGGCATAGGTGTGTGAGGTGGAGGTGATGGTAGAGATGGAGTGGATAGATGTGGAATTCCAGTAGTGCCCTGATCTACCTATTGGGTGTGGAGCATGATTATCTTCTTTATTAAAAGGTATCATCGCATTGGACCCAAGTTTGTAATGGGGCAACAACATCGCCTGTAAAATATACGCTACAGGGGGGGTCTACGGGGTTGCTGTGACCTACAGGAACCCCCTCCCTGGCGGGGAGATTAGGGGAAGCACCCCCGAAGCTAAAAATAGATGTAAAGTTGCCTTGTAAAATGTTGTAATTTTGTAGTCAATCTGGGTTGTTCATTAGGCTGAGATCTGATGGTAGAAGTTCTGTTTAATTTAGTTTTTTTTCCCTAGAAGGAAAGCCCTCACTATATATGAGGGAATTGTATTGCGTCTATGGAGATCTGTATTCTGAGCGAGAAGAGTGAGGAGATTGAGTGAGAGAGAAGGGGAATTACAGTGGATCTATTGTAGGTTGTATCTCTTCAATTTGCTGGATAATATAAAAGGAAGGACTGGCTGTTTCTCCGTGGATGTAGCCCAAATTGGGTGAACTACATATATCTGTGTCTCTCTTGTTTTATGTGTTTTCTATGTTTGTATTTCTTAAATATATTTATGTGTTCCATTGCTCTGTAATATATAATTTTCTAACACTACCAACTGCATTGCACCTTTGGCCATCTTCAAACTATTTCTTTCTTCTTCACTATCAGATGCTCCCAACAGAGGACTGTACTCAGCAATTGTGTCTAGATCTTTTCTGAACTATTTCCTAGTTTGTGTAGCTTCCATTGAGTCTCTTTTAAACTTCAATTTAGTATAATAACCCATTTCTCGCACAATAGCATTTTAATCCGAGTTTTTAGAGACTTCAGATACTTGCCTCTTGGTCCTTTGAAAAATTGGCGTTCAACTTTGGTATAACTAAAAGATGTATCAATTGCGAACTCAGTAATAAATCCGCCAAAAATATTATCAATCTAGTAATTGAAAACCTTCGTGACCTTGTATTATGATCCTTCCAGGCGCTTCACTAACTTTGGAGTCCACACAATAGGGTTATCTAGCTTCTATGTAGGTTGACCATCTACTAATTTAGCCAATCATTCATATAGTTCACACGGAAAAGAGCGAAAGAAAACTTCATGTTCCTTTGTATACAGATATCTCTGCAACCACTCTTCTTTCGACAAGCCCAGATTTCTGTTTTCTTGAGCTGCAAAATCGTGCAACTTCTGATCTAGCTACTTTTCAATCTCCTTCTTTGTTGGTTTCCATAGACCTCACATCACAGATGCCTCAGATAGATCCCGGTCCCAGCAATGGACCCATTTGTTGGCTTGAGGTGGCTTGGACCTAGGTTCAGAGTTAGTTGTGCTAACCAAAAAAACCCTACACTACTGACCCTTTCAACAATAGCCCATGTAGCGTAGACTATAGTCTCATTGGAGGCAGTATTGGGAGATGCTACAACCAGATTTCTGCATCTAGAGGGCTATGCGATGTGTTTTATGTGGCTTTATGATTTACCTTTACCTTCGTGAACCCTAACCCTTAAAACCCAAAAATTATAGTAAATAATAGTTAACATATTTATGTCCTTCACCGATTGCGCTAAACATTCATAACAACATATAATTATGCAAATCTACATTTTCACGAATATATTAAGTACTTTTCCCGATTAAATGCATTCGACAGTTCATAAATACAACAACTTTAGAGATAAACAATAATATATAGTTACACAAATATCACTTCAAAATATGTCTTTATTATACTTCATATTCTCAGATACAAACTCTTTCCAACCATGCCCACATAGCTATAGGGGCTTGCGCACTTGGTTGTGGACTTACCAAGGTCTCCACGCACACAGCTACAGAAGCCTTCCCCTTCGTTCAAGTATAGAATAGACAAATTCAGACTTAATTCATGTACTTCCTATTTCCTTAGCTTCTCTATGACTCTTTTATGACTTCATTTTATACTCTTCTTCATTACAATACCATGGTCCGTGAACCATGGGCGGGTCTCAAAACAACTTGGCTTTAAAAAACTTAAGGGGCTTTGACCTTCCTAAAGACCCTTTGACTCCTATTGACCTATTTTGTTCACACTCCACTCCTCAACATGCACAAACTTTGCAATATCTTTACAAACTTAACAAAACTTTAAAAAAATCTAGCCCAGGGGACCCCATCCCAATAGTAAGACCTTCAATTTAGGTTTTCTCATTTAGATTTCCCCTTCTCTATTTCTAGTAGTTGGATAAGCTTGAAAACACAAAGCGGAAGAATGAGTACAGGCATGGGGTTCCCCAGTTTGGACACAGCTTCATGGTTCGACCAGAGCTTCCCTCACAGATGGATCATATTGTCATTCGAGACTTAATCGACCAAAAGTTACAACTAAGAACATAAATGTTGAACACAGGATTGACCAAGTGCTATAGTGTCACAAGACTCAATGAACTTCAGGAATATACTTATTCAAAATCCAGAACATAGTGTAGGAAAACACTTATTTACAAAACAAAATTGCAAGACATCAAAGAAAATCAAAGAAAAATGAAGCAGAAACAACAAAGTAAAATAATAGAACAAGAAATAAACATATTATGTACATAGTGCAGGGTGTGGCTCCATATCATTAAAAATAACATTTTAAATCTTGGCCATTGATAGGAAGGTTGTCAATCCTTCCGTCAAGTGGTTGGAGATGGTATGTGTGTTGGTTTATCTTTTCATGAATCGTGAAAGGACCAATGCACAGGGACTAAAACTTTGTATGGTTTCCTTCGTCTTCATGGGGTTTATCCCACTTCATGACTAAGTCACCCATATTGAAGTTGGCGTTACCTACATAATTTCTATCGAACCATCTCTTCGTACGGTTTTGGTGGAGTGTAAATTTTTCTTTTTCTTTGATCCTTTCTTCCTGTAACTTGTGTAGTGTGTCCATCCTACACTGAACCAATAAACACGGCTTGCCTTAGATTCTTGGGATAGCTGGAGAGTAGGAAAGTAGATATTTGGTGGGAGGATGGCTTCTTTTCCATATACCAAGAAGTATGGAGATGTGTTCAAAGAGGGTTTGGGTGTGACATGGTCAACCCATAGAGAATTCACCAGAGCAGAATGCCAGTTTCGCTATTAAGAGTAAATGGCCTTTTTTATGATGCAAGTAAGACTTTTTTTATATATTCAGCAAGACCATTTCCCTGTAGGTAGTAGTTAGCTGAATGATTAAAAAAAATACCATTTTTCAATGCAAAGTCCTAAAGTTTTAATGAAGAGAATTACATGGCATTGTAAAAAACAAGTGATACAAGAATGCCAAAGAGTGAGATGTTGATCTGCTGAAGGAAGCTGATGACTTCCTAGCCATTCACTTGTTTGAGTGGAACTACTTTTTCCATCATGTGAAGTAATTAATGACATTTAGGATGTACCTATTCTGCTTTGATGAATGTGGAAAAATCTCCCCAATGATGTCCAAACCCCATTGTTGGAATGGTTCGTCCACTGCAATGGGGTTGCTAACCTTCGATTTCTACTGGCACATCTCTGACGGATGAGACACTTGCAGGCATAAGCATGTGCATCTTTGAACAATGTGGGCCATTAAAAACTGGCTCTCATAACTTTGTACATTATTATGTTACCTGCGAAGTGACCTTCAACTGGTCCATCATGCAGATCACGTAAGACTCTCTCTAAATCCTATGCTTCCAAGTACTTGAGAAAAATGCCATTGTGGTGCTTTCTGTAAAGCACTCCATGCACCAACTGGTAAGATTAGGTTTATATTCAGAGTGCCCTCTTCTTTTGCATAGAGAAGTGTGAGGGAATGGTGCCATGCTCAAGTTACTGGCGCACTTCTTCATACAAAGAGTTACTATGCAAAGTGGGGGGTGCTCACTCAACATTATACATGTCGATTTCTTGCTCCCAACTGGTGAGCTCTTCTTCTTCCTCTTGTGCATGCACTGCTTCCACTGGTAGTATGAAAATACCATGACCTTTGATGGTGCAAACTAGCTTGATGTCAAGATCATACTCTTGCAGTCCTGTCATCCAATTCACACATTTTTCACCCAACTCTTGTTGAACATCCAGTGAACTGATTGTTGGATGCGGTACAAAGAATATGTAATGATTCTTCAATAGGTAGGGTCTAAAGTGTTTCACCACCTTGTATGCTTGTTTGTCCATGGTGGGATAGTTGAGCTCTAGTTCCTGCAAGCTCGCACTCATGAAGGAGATGGGACATTCATTGTTGAGCTCGTTCTTGTGAGTGAGTATTGTAGCGAGTGAAGTGTTGGAAGAAAATGTGCAGAGAAAGAAATGTTTATTAAAATTTGGGTTGTACATCACAAGTGCTTCTACTATCGTCTATTTAATATGGGTGAACACGTCCTTTTCCTTCTTCCCCCAGTTGTAAATTGCACCCTTCTTGATCATCTCTTGTATGGGTTTGACAATCTGTGCATAATTTGAGATGAACTTCCAGAGAAAGTTGATCTTACCCAAGAAGGACTGCATGGCGTTCTTGTTCATGGGATGCAAAATCTACGTGATGGTCTGGACTTAGTCTGGATCTACCTTGATCCCACTCTTAGATATGATGTGCCCAAGGAGGTTCCCCTTAGACGCTACACATATGCTCTTCTTGGGATTCAAGGATATCCCATGCTTGTGACATCTCTCAAAGATTTATTGAGATGGCGTAGGTGGTCTTACCATTTTCTAGAAAAACTTGTTACATCATCAAGGTAGACCACCATGCTTTGTCCAATGAGCCCGTGAAAAGCGATGTCCACTATGCGCTGAAAATTCACGCCTGTGTTTACCAGCCCAAATGGCATACTTCAATAAGAAATGTACCCCACTTGGTAGGGAAAGTTGTTTTTAGCCTGTCATGTTTTGCTACAAGAACCTAGTTATATCCCGAAAAACTGTCTAGTAGAGAAAACATTTCTGTTCGAGATATTATTTGAAATATGTACTCCATAGATGACACATGGTAATTTTCTTTGTCCAAGGCATGGTTGAGGTTACATAAATATATGCACAGGCAGATCTCCCTAGACTTATTTCTCACAGGAGCTAAGTTTTAAACCTATGTAGAATGATGAACTTTGTAAATGATCCAAGCATCCAACAACTTAGTCAACTATTTCTAATGAGGGGCGTAAGTGACAAATGTACTTTTCTAAGCTTCTAGTGAAATGGTTTGGCCCCTTCCTTGATTGGGATGATGTGTTGGATTATTCGCTTGGTCATATGTTTTCAATTAATCATACATCCATGCGAATACATCATGGTACTATCTAAACAGGTGGACAACGACTCACCGCTCTTCTGGTGTGCAACACGTACCGAGATTTACAAACTTCAGATCTTTGTCTATTCCTAGATTAATCTGTTCGTGCATCACAGTGGAACAATGGGTTTTAGTGTTCCTGGGTCCCTGGAAGTAGTTATGCAAGTCATATAGCTTCCTGAGTGAAACCACAACCTTGGGGATGAGGTTTCCTTTACTTGCATCAACTGTGTCTTGCAGATACTGCTCGTGCTCATCTTCATCTATTGCTATGTCTTTGAAGATGTCAACGTTGACCATGAAATGTAGTATATGTTTATATTCATAAAAAATGTGTAAGTTAGTGATGTTATCAGGGATATATGGCTTATACAAAATTTCAACAGAAAATCTATCCCTAAGCGGTGTCATCCTAGCAACTGCATTAGGAAAGGCATCTGCAGCTGTGTTATGCATTCTTGGTACATAAACAATATTGAAAGCTTAGAAGTTAGAGATAAGTGACCATACCTCTTGTTGGTAACTCTTAAGACAAGGTGAAACACAATGTATGGTGTTATGTACCTGACGTACCACGATCTCTGAATGACCTACCACTTTAAGCACAACAACGTTGAGGTTAATGGTTTTCTGTAATCCCAAAATGAGTGCTTCATATTCAATAGTGTTTTTCATGCACTTTAACTCCAAGCGGATTGCGAATAAGTGTTTCCTTTGCCTTGGATCTATCAAAACACACCCGGCCCGAGAGCCATCCTATGTTTTGGATCCATCGAAATACAAGGTCTACATGCCATTTGTACAACGACCACTTGCCGCGCTAATACTACTAACACTATTGATACTACTATTATAATGTACTGTACATGCTTAATTGCAGTCACTTGGGCAAGGAGGGAAACCAAACTGTGTGTTTGGTGGGGTGTTTCTTGGGTAGGCAAGATAACACCCCAGCTTCATTTCCAAAAAGCAATTACTGAACATGTGTTCTGCAAAAGCCAATAGTTCAATTTCACCATTCAAGGGAGTAATGTTATGTTTCATATATGTTTCCGACAACACCAAGATCTGGTTTTTTCTAAGTGTGACCAGTCCATAGCAAAGTATCCTTGCAACTTGCTGGACTAGTCTCTGCTGAGTAATAAGCCATATGCTTCCAGGATGACCTTGATCACAATGTTAATGCACTGTTGAACTCATTCATTCGATGATATTAGGATGATCACATCTCGGAGTTCAAAAATGGTTGGGACACACGTTCTATCAAGTTGGATGATCTCTATAGTTTTACTACTCCATTGAGCGTTGATCCACTTAGCAATAGAGAGTAGAATGACATTGATTGACGCGCCATAATCAACCAAACAGTTGTGGACATTGAATTTGATATTTCAAATGATAATAAAAATAGTGGGCAGAGAGAGTTCACTTCCTCCATGCGAAGTGCATTGAGCATGGATGTGAGTGAGTCAGGAATCTTGCTTGGTCCCTTGCTAGACGAGGCAACATTATCTATGGAGGTTTTCTCCAGTGCATGCAAAATAATATCCTGCTAACTCGTGAGCTTAGTTAACTCGTAAAGAGAGATGTTTGCACATGTATTTTTCATGTCTTCAACAATGTTGTAATCCAGAGCTAGAAGACTCACCAAGTTGTCTGGGGGTAGAATTGTGTTCATGTTGTCTGGTTGGTTGCTTTTGTATTTGTTTCTCATGACATACTTTTAGTTGTAGCTATCTTCCCAGACTTTCCTTGTACTTTCTATGTTGAAATGATTGATGGATCCGTTGTTCTGAGTAGATGTTGTCTTATGTTTTCTCTCAGTATCTCAAAAATAGTGGGGGCCCCTTAACTCCACAAACTGTATTGATTTCTTTTCTTTGGGGCCGGATGGTCACTCGGAGGCTCCTTCTTTGTGGTTGTCTTCTGGGAAACATTAGCACATTGATACATGTTGATTACATGCCCAACACTTGGAGCTTCATCAAATGCAACAAATTCCTGTTGATCTTCATTCTCTGGCTCAACTTGCTCACTGGCCGCCATAAATTGATTAATCAACTATGTAGATAGTGTGCTCATCCCTTGGTTCCAACCTTCAGAAGTCCTCTCTGAATTTCATTTGCCATGGAACTTACAATAATGATCTATCAAAATTTCATCCATGGTGAACACAAGGTTAGAGATATGAATTACAAAAAAAAATGCATTACAAACATTCAAAGAATAGTCTTACAAACTGATACAAAACATGCGTGAAAATGTGCTGGCCTGATATAGGCTTCTGAATTAGGAAAAAGTTCCAAGACACATTTGTACACCATATATCACTAGTCCTAGTAGTGGTACATTGGAGTCGCTCCTCACTCCTCAAAGAACATACTACAAACTATTAAGGCTATGTGGGAGGAGCCAAGGCTAAAAGTCTTTTCCTCATACAATGAGGGGTATATATAGCTAAGGGTGATGCTTGACCCTTGTGACTCTTGGACTTCCCTCATGACCATTAAACTTCCTATGAATTTTCAACTAACGTGACTCTTCAACTTCATATGTGCATCCATTGATCTTAAACTTTACATTACTTTTGATTACAAAAAGTATGGCCCATAGTAGCAATGTGGCTGAGACAACTCATCACACAACTCAACATGATATTGCTGACATGTACTGGCTGACTGTAGTGCCCATGTCAAGCTACTGTGCTACCGAGTGATGGATGTGCTCTCGGTGTGTTGTGTCTTCCCCTCTGCATGGCAAAGTGTTGCGAGGTATTTGATGGTCTTGGTCTTTGCTTGATGGTTCAGTGCATGTATCCCTTTCGCTTGATGCTCAATTCACTTTGTATGACCATTTAGCTGTGAGAAAGTCTCTTAGCATGTTCTCCTTCTTCATTTCATTTGTCATCACACGATTTTCCACCAATGTACCTATTCCTGAAATTCATTAATGACAGGATGACATCAAATCCAAAAATATCCTAGTTTAACAAGGTGCATTATTTTCAGTTTCAGGTCTAGGTGACTGGGAGGGAGGGGCTCCAGAACATTGTCAGTAAAAAATGCATAGAGGTCATAGGGAGGAAAAATTGCATAATTAGGTATAGTAGTGAAAGTTGCAAGGTGGAACCCAGCTGGGTAGAACTACGCAATTTCTCTGAGGAAGATAAGGGAGGGTGTTGGGGGGAACTACTCGACAGTTCTATGTATTTTTCAGGATGAGGAATGAGTGGGCTACTCAAGATATAGCTGGGAATCTGCGTAATTTCTCAGATGGAGACAAAGTAGGGAAACATAGGGTATCACTAGGAAATTTTACACAATTTTCCAGAGCAAGGCATGATTGGGTTGCGGGGAGCTTCTTGTCACAACTGCGCAATTTTGAGGGACAGTGCAGGAAAGGAAGTAGGGGCCTTCCCATTGATTAGAAAATGATCCAGGACTTCAACTACAGTCGAGAACTAAGGTTAAAGACCAAAGGTAAAGAACAAAGGGGTAAAGGGTTAAAAAGGTTCATATTAGCCTTAAGCGCAAAAGCTTTGTTAAATTGTTAAAACCTTTGTTATGCGCTAAAACCTTGTTAAGCGCTAAATTCCTTGTTAACACGCAAAACCTTTGTTAAAGCGATACAAATTTATAAAGTGATTTTTCATTACATCTGAATAAGGCACGTGGGTTGTATTGGACAAGCAGTAAATGGTATATCATGTGGGTGAAAGGCTAGAAGTAGTATTCGACCCAAGGCATGCAATTCCATTTAGCAGGCGACACATAGGAGAGAAAAACTGCTTTTCTCACGTGCCCTCGGTTAGATAACATTCGTGCAGGAAATCTACATGATATGAGTGATGTCCATTGGATTGAACAGGGTCACATCTATGGTGGAGATTGTCCAAGCAAGTTGGTCATCGGTCGATATGACAACAATTCAATGACGAGATAGATCGACGGTCTAGGATGAACCCAATTGCAAAAGCTCAATGGCCGAATGTCCCTAACCGTCGGGGTTATATCGCACATATGTGCGCCCAACAGTTGCAGTAATGCTAACAACTACCTTTGATGGTCAACCTGGCGGATAGGCTATAGTTTAGTAGCTTTCACTAAGTTTAGTTAAAGTCAGGTGCAGTCACTAACTTTGGTAAAATATATCAAATAAAAGTAGAGATAGAATAGTTTTACAGGGAAGCTGGGGAGCTGGAGGATTCCAGGGGAAACATAGTTTTTCCAGAGAAGCATAGGCAAAGCCCAAGAGTTAGTTTTAACTCAAAGAGAGTGAAAAAAACCTTCTAAAGCTAATGGATTGATCCATAGAAGTTGAAGAGGTCATCTTCATGGAGAATTCCATCCAAGAAGATTGATTTTGGAGTTTAGAGCCACCAGAGATTGGAGGCAGTTGCAGGAGCTAACAAAGCTCATTCTCAGCGATCCAATAGTCAATTCTGGCTGTAAAGGACCTTTTGAATCCATTGAATGTATTTTTAGAAGCATCTAAAGACTTCTAAGGGCCAAGATGCTACAGTGAAGTTTCAGAATAGGAAATGATCAAATGATCAAGTTTGTTGCTAGTGTCTAATGTGTGCTGAAGACAAAAGAAGGAGTTCCAGAGACAGTTAACATAATTCTGAGGGAGTTAGTGCCATCCTAAATCTCAATTCTTATTAGTGTACTAATTGAAGGAATCTAGTCTAGAGAAGCCTAGATCTGTTTGCAAAGTAAGGACAACTAGGGATAATATGGTATTCTAAGCCCATTGGTTCAGTTCTAAACCTTTGGAGTTGAGTGTGGAACTTGTAAAAGAAGTTTTACCATAATCCCAAAGAGCCAAGTCAGGTTGACTAGAGCTCAAGGAGATGTAGCCCATGATATTAAGGTGAAATCCTATATGATATTGTTGTCTATTTGTTGCATTTTACTGTTACTTGTCTTTAATATCAACATAAGCAAATAAGCACTTAAATAGTATAAACAAGGACATACACCTAATCCATGTCCTTAATTCCACATTTGTCAATTTAAGCTAGATCATTCAGTTGTTAAGCTTTCGAGTGGGAGGTTCTTGTAAGTATGACAAGAAGATAGACCCCCATTTTAGATCACCCATCATGACTGTGAATTTTCCGGAAATAGTGCAGAGCGGGGCACTAGAAGGTGTACTAGTAAGGATTGTGAAATTTTCAGGAGTAGAGTAGAGCAAGCTAGTAGGGGGGCCTGCTAGCAGGCATATACAGCTTCTGGAAATAGTGTAGAGAAAGGCAACAAAGCCCTGAATCAACATGACTACGCAGTTTTTGTAGGTAGTGCTAGGCACACAACTAGCAATCTCCACGCAATTTTGGAGAGCAGTTCAACCCTGAGTCATAGGGTAGTGCATATTTCCAGTAGACTAGAGGGAGGCTTGATAACTGATCTTGTGGGAAGCGCATATTGGATCGGTCTTTCTGACAACTTCTACGCAATTCTGGGAGATAAACAACCTACTCACTTCTAGGATTGCACAGTGCATCTGCCTCGAAGGACAACCTCAAGTATTGCATAGTTTTGGGCAACAGAGTAGGGTCACTCAGAGGTGATACTACACAGTTCATCTTAGCCGGGGTCTAGTTGAAGGGGTTTGTATGGTTGAGAGAATTTAAGGAAAAATGGCTAAGTGTAGGAGTAAGTGAACTTCTGTAGATGTGACATTGTGATTAGATGCTTAGCATGATTTGATGACAAGACAACATAAACCAACAAGAGAAATATTTTCTTAGTGAGTTTGTATTAAGGTCAAGAGCGATAAGTTTGACACTTGAGATAGACCTTCGAATGACCATGATGAAACTTGCACGAAATTACTTACAAATTTGTGTTTGAGTACGACCCATGTTCATAGAGTGAAGAAAACTCATGCACACAAAGAACAACCTTCAAAATAGCCAGAACATGATCACAAGCATGAAAAAGCAATCAACATGCCAAAAGGCGATGGTTGGTTGGACAAGCAAAGGGTGTAGAAAACTCTACAGGAGCTCATTGTTTGCAACCATCAATGGAAAAACCAAGGAAGGCTCTGAAATTTGGATGCAAGCCAAAATTTTCTATGGTGTTGCAGCTGCTACAACATGTTGGTCATGCCATTCGGGTTGACAAATGACCCTGCTACTTTTATGAGGCTTATGGATGACATATTGCAGCCCTTCACAAACTTGGTTGTGGTTGTTTATTTGGAAAACATCCTCATATTCAACAAGAGTTGGGAAGATAACTTGCAACACATTGGACAAATCCTTCAAACCCTGCAGCAACACAAAATATATGGTCACTTGGAGAAATGAAACTTTGGCGTGAGCCACGTCCAATAACTTGGTTACATCATAGATCGACAAGACATACATGTGGATTTGGATAAGATCCACATCATTTAGGATTGCCCAACCTCGGCCACTCTAATAGTGCTTCATAGTTTTTTGGGCCTCACAAAATTTCATTCGAGGTTCATGTTGGGATTCTCCCATATCACTTGGTCTTTGAGTGAAATTACCAAGGCCAGAGTAAAGTAAATTTTTTCTAGTCTAAATGCAAACATAAGGCATTTATTGAGCTGAAGTATTGCCTCTACTCTACACCTATACTGATATTTCCAGGCTTGTAGGAGGCATTTGAAATATAGGCAGACACCTCCAACTATGCTATTGGTGTAGTCCTCGCCCAACACGAGAATCTAGTGGCCTATCATAGAGATACACTTTTCGATACAATTAAGAAATATCCCACTTATGATAAAGATATGTATTCTATCATGCATTCTTATTAATAATGGAAAAATTAAGTTATGGAGAAGGAGATAGTCATCCACACCGATAACCGACCTCTTCAGTTTATACAGTCACAATGGAAGTTGCAGAATGATTGCCATCAAAAGCAGTCTACATATATGCAACAATTCCACTTGAGCATTAAATAGAAGAAGCGAAACACCAATCATGTTGCAGATTGCCATAACCAACCTCCAGTTGTAGCACTAACTGGTGTTCTCAACTCTTGTGGCCACAAGACCTCTGGATGGATGCAACTGTACCAAAATAATCTAGAGTTCACCACCACACACATGCTATTGGATGGCAAGCAAGGTCTCGATTTCGAAATCTAAGATGCATTATTATGCTACCTGGGCCACCTTTTTGTTCCTTCAAGTGGGCATGCCAAGATGATTTTTGGGGTACAATAAAGTCAGGTTGTAGGACACTTTGCTATGGAGAAAACTATAACAATACTACACAAGTACTTTTATTGGCCAAAACTTCAATAGGATGTTGGAAAATATATCATATCCTACACTTCCTATGTCGTTGCTAAGCTAACCATCAATAATCAAGGATTGTACATTCCTTTTCCTACTCTGAGCTAACTCTGGGAATCCATCTCCATGGACTATATGTTTGGCTTCTCTTCTACCAAGCATGGTAATGAATGTGTATTTGTCATAATAGATATATTTTCTAAGATTGCTATATTGTCAACCTATAAGAGGAGTATCACAATAGAGGAAATTTCCAATCTCTTATTTGAACAAGTGTGGTTCATTTTTGTATCCCACAGAGCATTATATCAGATTGGGATAGCAGGTCCCTGATCACCTTTTGGTTGAGCCTCTAAAAACTATTAGACACCAAGCTCACCAAGTTGAATGCATTCCATCCCTAGAGTGATGGAAAGGAAAAGGTCATCAATAGGATGATAGTGCGCATACTCCGCATCTACGACTACAATAATCCATGAAACTAGGATGAGATCCCTCCCTATGTCTAGAAAAACTATAACATAGCTCTTCATAGCTCAACTAATTGCAGTCCCATTTAGGTGGGTCTAGTTTTTCAACCATTGTGTCGAATTGAAGTCACCATGTCTCATGCAGCTACAGAGACAAAATCCACACATGTATAGTCTGATGTAATGTATTGTACATGCAAGGAGATATTTCTTTGTAATACTATGCTCTAGTAGGATTACTAGACAACAAATAGAAATGACTACCTGATACAAGAGAAAATTCGCAACCATATGATCATACAAGCAAACAATCATGCGTTTTCTAACTCTGTAGGGTTGGAACCATCACTTGGTATCCTTAGATATTGGTGGAGGATCTTGAGTTTGTTGTAGAATCCTCTCACTCCAAGTAATATATCTCATTCTTCTTCCACCAATATAAGCATGCGCATAGTCACAAACAAACAAGGACATCAAGTGCTCTTTCGTATAATATCGTTAGTTAAAACAAATAAACAATAACAAGAATAAATAGTTTCAAGAATAGTTTTGAAAAGAAAGGGACATATATCTCTTATTAGTCAATAATAAAATGGTAGCATCATCTTGAAGTTATGTTGCGTGAAGTTATGTTTTCATGGTATCTCTATGTTTCTATTCATATTTGTATTTCATTTCATTCCTTCATAAATCTAGATTAATCTCATCCAACATATCTGGTCCAATCAGTACCCTGTGCACTGGATCACTCCAAATGATATGATTATTAAAAATTCACCCATAAAGAGTCTCAAATGGAATCATCCTCGAGTATTCCCTACACCCATTATTACATGTAAACTCCACCAGTGGAATATACTCCCACTTCCTCTATTGATGCATGACATACAACATCAACATATAATCAAGAATAATGTTAAACCTCTCTTTATGTCCATTTGTATGTGGATGATAAGCTCTACTAATGGCTAAATCTATCCCCAAGTCCACAAACAACTCCTTCCAAAATGCATAAGTGAACGTGGCATCTCTATCTAATATGATCTTCTTGGGAACTCCTTGCAACCTCACTATCTCTTTGATGAAGAATTGAGCTACCTCAATAGCTAAATTAGTATGCTTCACTACAATGAAGTAAGCTACCTTGCTCAACCTGTCAACCATAATCATAATGGAATCATGTTTTCTTAGTTTCCTTGACAAATCTATAATGAAGTCCATGGAAATAGCCTCCCATTTCCATTTTGGAATTAGAATAGGCTATAATAGACAAACTGAATGCTTACACTCAACTTTCATTTGTCGAAAATCGAAACATCTAGCAATAAATTTAACCACTTCCTTCTTCAAGTTAAACCAATAATAGAATTTTTAAACATCTCTCAAAGTCTATGAGACATTTTTCAGTGTAAATCACAAGAAATTTCATTTGTCAATGCATTTCAAACCAACGAGTGCGGTTCATCGTCGGGACAAGTTGAAGAGTCAGATCTAGATTACAAGTTAAATAGTCAGAGCAGAACATCCGTTCTGCTCTGACTATTTAATTTGTAATCTAGATATGACTCTTCAACTTGTCCCGACAATGAACCACATTAGTTGGTTTGAAACACATCGAGAAATGAAATTTCTTGTGATTTATGCCAAAAAATCTCTCATAAACTTTATATGGATCACAGAAGCCTGAATTCAACAATCTCTAAAAGTCTTCTTATATCATAGGTGGCTTGAATATGGATTGACATGAAACTCCTTTAGGATAAGCTTCTTTATTTCACTCTTATATGACACATAAATCCTGTCCCTGAATTTGAGAAATACATCTGATGTGAGGTGATAATTGTCATCTCTATCACCTTCACTTTGTTATTGCAATCTCTACTTTAGCTGCTGGTACATGTTGTTATCATTGTGTATTTTTGAGGTTGTAGGATTAAATACATTGGACAACATCAAACCACTTTTGAAGCTGGGATCTAGCCCTGCCAGCTTCAGAGAGGGATCTCTCTTTATGATTTAACTTGGTTTTTAGGTTGATTTTAGGCTAGTTATGATTATGCTTGGTTGTTTGTTTGAATTTGGTTGATTGATTGGTTGATTTGATCAAATCACTTTATTTCCATTGGGCTATGGAGTCAAATAAAACTGGAACGTTGCACCAAAAGTTCAAAGTTGTAATCACATGGTAAGCTAGTTAGATTTACTGGATCTTTAAATTAAGTTATGAAATGGAGAAAAGGTGTGATTCAATAGGGATTGAGAAGCATTTAAGAATTTCTCAATCAGACTTTCAGAAGAAAACATACATATTGTAAACATAGTCCAAATAAGGCGTTCAAAAACATATCCTATTTTTCACATCTCCTATTTTACAATTAGATTTCAGATGAATAACATAAGAAGAATAGCATTGAAAACACAATTAAAGTAGGAAAAGCATCACCAAGTATTTCTTAACAAAAGTATCTTGTGAAAAGTCTTTTCATTAATGGTGCTCCAGCAACGTGAAAATAATACAATGCTTGATAGAAAGAGCTACAATTGCTAAGGGACCAACCCTCAATACTTCGACAGAATGAAGTATTTAAACAAAATTTACAAAAATATAACAACTAATGCATCAGTGACACGACATTCTATTATTGACTTGAACTAACATAAATGAAATAATGCGATCAAAAGGAATGAATTTGGTGAAGTGATATGAACATCTAGCACTTCTTTGTTTTTAATCCTGGAATCCACACAAATTATCCCACTGCTTTTCATGTGGAATAGCAATCTTTGTTACCTTGTGGTAGATCTCATCTATATTAGTATACTGACAAAAAGTGGGTTTTACTGCAAAAATGTGTTTTATCTCATGTTGAATAAAACTCATGTTGCTGATAGGTTCATAAAACGCTCTCTTTGTCATAGTACCTTTGATGTGAGAAGACTTAATTTTATCCTTTACAATGTCTTGAAGCTTCTTCTTGTAATATTCCCTAGTCATCAATTTTTCATTGATCAGAAATAAAGAAGGCAAACCTTTCTTGTTCAATGCATTTATCCTAGTGAAAAACCTATTAACTGCTACCTCATGAGTGTGACATTTCTTTGTTAGCTACACAACCAAGTTCTTCTTTGTTAGAAATTTCTTTACTTCCAGGATGGTTTCTGTTTTTTCATCTAGCTCTTAATCATCCAGCTCATATTTGTTTTTGGAATTGAGGAACTTTATGATGTTGTTGGTTGTAGCAGACATTTCTCCCAATTCAGCATTGATAGTGGAAATGGTTTGCTTGGCTTTCTCCATCAATTCCATCCACTTGAATATAATCTAGATACATGCCCATATTTCATCTATTTCTTCAATGATATTATTTCATATAATTTCTTTAACACGGGCTAGTGTGTAGCCAGTAGGTGAATCTGACTTCTTCCATACCTGTATTTGATTTTGAGCTCTCTGTAGCTCTGCTGCATGAAAAGTCTCAGTATTTGTCTAATGATCTTGTAGAAGATTGACTTGAGCCTGCAATATTTTGATCTCTTTAGTGTGGAGAGACATGTTCTACACTATATTTTCCAACTTGTCTACAACAGCCCCTGTACTTGTTGTAGAAGATGTGGTTGTCGGAATGGCTGTGATAGGGAGTGATTCTAAAGGGACAACAACCATTTTGGTAGCTTTCTCCTTTTCTTTAATCATATTTTCCATCTCTGTCTCCATTTTCTTCAACTATGCAATCTGCTCCATGATGAGATTCATCATGTCGGCCTTTTGTGTCTCTCTTTGTTCAATATCCTTGGCTAGAGGATCTTCTGTAGCTGGTAGTTTCAACTACTACCTTAATGCTGCTATGTTTAAATTCTTTTTCCTTACGGGATATTTTGCAACATTGATGTTTGCAGGGTCATAACCCACTTTGATCACTAAGTCCTCCAAACTTTTGATCTTGGTGTCTTGTCAAGTGCAAAGACCTTCTCCATCTTCAGTTGTGATTTAACATTGGCTAATGTAACCTACAATTTAGACAAACTCATACCAGTGTTAGTGATAGTGGAAAAAATCATTTTCCCAGTCTGCTTGTGCATCTCCATTTGGTCAATGGGATCTATGTCTCTTACATCAAACTCAAATTTTGTCTTCTTGAAGTCTAATGCTGCCTTGGGTTGGGGAACTTAAGCATGGGGGAATTCCATTTGCTTTTTACCTTTCTCTTAATCAAAGGATGAAAACACCTGCTTTGAGAACTGAAAGTTTGCTTCCAGAACCAATTGTAGGCGTTAATTTTCAAGGCCTTATTTCTCACTTTTATCTCCTTAAAAATATCAAATACACTATTCTTTGTCTCCCTTGTAGTAGATGTGCTTGTTTTCATTTGTTGCTGGTCTTGTGAAACCGTGGAGGTAGTGGGAGGCAATGTGGTGTGATCATCCACTAATGAGGAAAAAAGTGGCTCATTAGTGGTGATAATGTTCTCCTACTCTAAATCCTTGTTGAGGCTTAGTTTGGAACTAAGCTTGGCCTTCTTCCTATACATAATTTTGAATCCTTCAATGAAAATTTCAGTCCTTGAAAGGGACTCTTCTTATCTACTTCTCTTAGTTGTTTTCTCCTGTATGGTGGGAGTCTGTATGGTAGAGGATGAAACTAGCTTCTCTGCTACCTCTTGTAGGGTGTTCTCAGCCCATTCTAGTTGGTTTTTATACTTCTATATCTCTGGTCTACTTGTGTGAAAATAGGCGGTGGATTTGTTTTCCACTCTTAATTTAGAAATGACCCTTAATGGATCATATGACCAGGTGAAACTAAGGCTGAACTACATTTCTTTTAGTAGCTTATCTTCTTCTTCCCATGATTCCCTGTTGTTACAAATGAAAGGCCCTATCTATGTTTTAATTTTGAATTGGGACTTCTTCTTGGCAGCTACAAATTGGATCTCATCCATATTAAGAATTTTTCTTATGTACTCTAGAGAAAAAATCCTCCTTGGGGGGAATTTAGGCAGCTTGTAAGGGGAACTATGACACCCAAATATTCTAAATTATGTGTAATTATGATAGAGGTACGAAATTCCTATCTTGACTTGGTCAAATAGTTGCAAAACCTTTCTAATTTATTCACTGATCCTTGGTTCTATTCTGCTACTTAAAATACTGATTGTTGGATTCACAAACATCTCTATGAACTGTTTGTATGTGTATTCCTTTTTTTCCTTCATTATTAGAGTAGTCCAGAAGATGATTGATTGCTGATTTCCTTCTTCATCCAACTTTTGTAAAGAAATCTTGATGTTGTACCCCTGAAAATATAAGAACATATAAACTAACAAAGAAGCATACATGAACACCTCCTCATTCTAGAATTTGATAAACTTCTCATGAATTGGATTTGCAAGAAATTGGCTAAAGTTAAAGATGATGGAGGGCTTAGAATCAATAGAGAACATGAACATAAATCCTATGATGCCCTCATCTACCCACTGATCTGAGTAGTAGCCAAGAAGGTAAGAGATGACTATGATTATTTTCTTGGCTCTCTTAGGGAAAATAGAGGAGGGATAGGGAGGAATTTTCTTTAGCAATGGGTTATCTTCTGTCAAGAAAATCTCAAGGGTTTTTGCCTTCTTGTTCCAATTTCTAGTACAATTCAACAAGTGCTTCATAGGAACATGGGGTGGCATTCTCTACTGTATGGGCTTGCATCATCTAGTATATGGCTTGGGGAGTGATAGTAAACATAATTTCTCTAGTGGGGGAAATGATGGCCCTTTGGCTTGGCAAATAACATGCATGACACTTCCTAACAAATTATGGGGTGTTGTCATTACGAGGAAAAATATAGTGGGGTAAATAGGATTCCCACAACTGAATTTCATTGGATTTATTTATATATTTGTCCTCAAGCTAGGAATACATCTCAAAACGGTCAAATTAAAGAGTTTTATGGATTTTATGGTCTTTGTCAGCCAAAGGGATGTGGTGAAAATCAATGGGAGGATAGATTAAACGGTTGGTAGGTTCTTCTGGTCTGTTGTCCTTTGTAGGCATCTTCAATACTGAAAACTAGATTAGAAGATTCAATAAATAGAGATGACTTAGGACTTGTGGACAAGAACAGAGGTAATAGGCTAAAAACGAGTGATCGGACAATGTCACTGGTGGGTGAAAATATTGGAGTTTGGTCCAACAAACCTGCAACAGAGCAATAACAGTGGTAGTGTATGAATTCAGTAACTGGTTAATGATTGAAATGGAGAATTATATAATAGTCTAGTTTATGCATTGAAGGTGGCGCAAGACCGTTGGATTAATAGCTAAACCATTTAATTGTTTAACGACTTAATTTTGGAGGGAGTGGATGTGATTGGCGGAATCAATGGGAAAATGACGTGGTAGAAGGTGAGTGGTGAGAGTGCAATGAATAGAAGAGTAGTATCGGGAGGTGGAGAAATTTCTTTTCAGAGTGGGGGGGAGGAGGTTAATAGTTTTGTGTGAGGGGGGTCCGAAATGCTGTAGTGTTGACATGTAGCAATGGGAACAATTTTGAATACTGCCCATTTTAGACCCCTCTGATGGTAAATTTCAGATGGTGAGGGGGGGCTGAAATACATTGAGTGCTATCGGATCTTGGGAGGTGACCACAGATGAGGGGAGAGGTGGTGGAGAGTTAATGTAATGTGATGGGGCACTTGGTGGGGTCAGTGGAAATCAATTTAATGCATAGTGGGGAATAGTTGGGGTGTACGGGGGGTAACAAAACTTAGGAATAGGTAGGTGGACGAAAATATGAGCAGAGGGGTGACTTTGGGTGTTAGAACTTAGGAATAGGAATTAATACGCCAAAATTATTTGATATATTAATCTTTAGAGTACAACTTTAATCCTTTGTCTTTTCTTTTGCACATGAAAATAATACTTGACATTTGACTTTAGGATAAAATATTCATGTTTTTCCTCTAACCACCATAGTGCTTCTACCTACCCTTTTTCATTCCATTCTTTTTTTAAGCTAACATTTTCTCTTCTTTCTTTGCAGGGTGTACTTAAGCTAGCAAAACCCTAATCATTTTTCTTTCTATGTACATCCACCTTATCCTATCACTTATTTTAGGATTGGCTCAGATTAAACTGTTGAGTCAATTTTATTTTTACCTAGCTACTAATTTACCAAGTTTAAACTATTTGGTAAACCTTCATTCACTAATCTATTTAACAAAAAATTAAATGAGTTCAGTCAATGATTAAACTATATGACCTGAACAAAATTTCAATCATTGTGGAATTCAAGAAAATTTGCACACAATCCTTATTTGAAAATGGAATAAAAGGTCTAACTTATCAGTAGTGGCACTTGGACATGCAACACATTCCGTCTTATTTTCTATTTTTTCTTTTGTAGGGTTCATATTCTTTTTTCTTATTTATTTTTCTAACATACCCTCTTTTCATTTTATTTTTCCTATTTTTGGAAATCATTTGAACATTGAAATTTATGTACAATATGAAACCAAAAATAGAAAATACTCAATCACCTTGAGATACTATAATTTATAGGACCCTAATAGTGGCTCGAGCTGGGGATGTCACTTCTCCAAGTGAAGTGTCAAGAACATAATATCAGTAGCCCTGAGTACTCCATTTCTGTATGGTCTTCATCTGATTTCTTTGTTGTTTAGGATACTATTGGTAGCTCATCAATCCAGGCTTAGGGCGTTCATTGCGGGCTTCACCCTTTGTTAATAAGTTACCTAATCAAAACCATATAGGATATGATATTTACAATGATGAAAGGAAAATCTATAGGCTAGGAAATGTAATGCTTCAGCATCCTGGCATTGACAAGACCTCCAGATATGTCGACTGCATCTAGGTCTTTAAGGTAAAATGTGTTATTTCCCCTAAAATCATGAAAAACATATGGTGCATTCCAAAGATTATCAAAATTTCCATGTTTTCCCTTGTCTTCTCTCCTTGAATCCCATATCAAAACTTGGTCCCCAATGTTAAAGTGATCAGCTTTTGTTCTTTTGTCAAAAATATTTTTAACATTTTCTTGAATAACTTGGGTCCTGCAGTATACTTCTTCCCTGGACTGCTACAACTAGATAGCTTGATTAATCCTTCTCTGTAAATCATTGGGTTTAGCTTGTACTTCTTGAATGATATTTATGACTGGAACTCCTAAGGAGGATGGAAAAACTTCAACCATCCCATAGACCAATTGGTATGGTGACATGTCAATTGATTTTTTAGTAGTAAGCCTGTCAGCCCAAAGTGCATCTACTAGCTTATTGTGCCAAGACTTTTTGTTGTCCTCTAACATCTTTTTAATGATGTTTACCAAAATCTTGTTTGAGAACTTAGCCAACCCATTACCTTGAGGGTAATACGTTGTTGAATGTCCCAAAGTGATGTGGTATTTATGGCAGAATTCAACCATCTTTTTAGATTTGAAAGCTGCAACATTATCAGTGATGGGTTTTCTAGGACAACCAAATTTTGAGGGGATATTGGTCTTAAGGAATTTAATAATGAAAACATCGGTGGCATTTCTTGAAGGGGTGGCCTCTATCCACTTGATAAAGTAGTCAGTGGCTGTAAGAATCCACTTATGTTGCGCAAAGGAAGAGGGATGAATTTCACCAATGAAATACAATCCCCATTGTTGGAAACGGCTTTCAATAGAGATAGGCTTTAAGGGGTGATAGTTTTCTCTTTCCCTCAAAAATATAGCATTTATGACATGAGGTGACTTATTTATGAATGTCAGGGAAAAGGGTAGGCCAGTTGAAACCAACTTTAAGGATTTTATTGGTAGTGGTTTTCCAATAAAGATGTCCACCACAGTCACCTTCATGGAATTCCTGCATAACTTCATGTGCATCATCCTTCAACAAGCATTTAAGTAAAATACCCTCAACATCTTTCCAATACAAGATATTTTCTATAATGCAAAATTTAACTGCTTTTAAGTTAAGCAATCTTGACTTTGTTTTTGTCAAACTAGGTGGAGCATTTAAATTAAATAAAACATAAAGCAAGTCTACATACTAGGGTGATTTCAGAAGTGCCTCATCAATTTGTGGAGTCGCATGTCCCTCTTGATTATCTAATGAATCAATCAAGTTAATGTCCAATGCATGGAAATTTGACTCAGCCATCAATTTGGCTAGTCCCTGACCTTTAATTAAATTAGTGGGCTTGATTTCTAAGTTGTATTCTAGAATGACAACAATCCATTTTCCTCACTTTCCATCAGGTCCATTCTATGTCAAAATGTCCTTAACCACTGCATTAGGTACATAAGCAATAATATGGGAATGAAATATATATACTCTAAAGTATTTTAATGCTTTAACTAATGCAAAGGCCTGCTTTTCCATAATATTGTATTTCAAAGATGCATCTCTTAAATCTTTGCTAAAGAATGCAATAGGATATTCAAAGCCTTCACTATTTTCTTGTAGTAAAACTGCTGCAATGGTGTGTTCAAAAGCAAAAGATAATATTATGAAATCTTTGGTAAAATCTAGGCTGATCAACATTGGTTCCTTGGTCAATGCATGTTTGAATAACTCAAAGGATTGTTTAGCCTCAATACTCCACTTGATTTTAGAGCCCTTTTTAAGTATGTTTGTTATGTTTCTAAGAAGTTCTGCCATGTTAGGAATGAATCCCCTTAGGAAATTGATTTTACCAATAAAAGATTGAAGCTCTCTGATGTTTCTTGGATGACTGATTTTTAAAATTGCTTCAATCCTACTGGGATAAATCCTAATTCCATCCTTGGAAATAACGTGACAAAATTTTTTTCCTTCCTCAAGGCCAAACAATGTATTTTTAGGATTGATGGAGATACTAAACCTTCTACATTTTTCAAACACTCTTCTTAGATGTGATAAATGTTACCCATCCATTTTTTAATAGATTGTAATGTCATTTAGATAAATCACAATAAAATGGTCTATTTCATCATCAAAGGAAATATCCATTACTCTTTGGAAAGTGGCTCCAGCGTTCATTAACCCAAAGGGCATTTTCACATACATGAAAGTGCCCCATGGTGTAGTGAAGGCAGTTTTATCCTAATCATCATGGTGCACTAGGACTTGGTTATAACTTGAGAAACCATCTATCAAGGAAATCCTAATAGACCCTACTACCTTTTTCAATATATCATCCATTTTAGGTAACAGGTAGTTGTCTTTAAGGGATATCTTATTTAGATTTCTAAAATCAATACACATTTTGATTTTTCCAGTTTTATTTCTAGTAGGTACAATGATAGACACCCATTTAGAGTATCTAATAGGAAGTATAATTTTTGCATCATACATCCTTTTTACTTATTTCTCCACCAAAGGCAGTAAAACATGATTGATCCCATGAAGTTTTTTCTTGAATGGTTTTTGACCTTCTTTGACTGGGATTTTGTGTTGTATGATACTAGCGTCATATGCTTTCAGATCCTCATAACTCGAGGCAAAGACATTTGTGAATTCTTTAAAAAGAGCTATATTTCGCTGTTTTGTGATAATAGGTAGTGATTTTGAGAGTTTTATCATTTTGGGATTTTGTTCACTACCTATATTGCATTCTTCTATGTCTGCGTCAGTTGGTTCTATTTTTGGCTTTTTTGTTGCATCATTAAAATCAAAAATTTATTCTAAAGGAGCTTGACACCTTGGAAAAATTCTATCTTTAAGTTGAAGTACTTCAAATTCCTCTTTTCCTAGATCAATTTCATGTATTTCTAATTTATGTTCATATTTACTGATTAAAATATTTACATATGAATCATCAAGTTGTTTATATATACTATCATATTCAACAATCTGGTTCCCTTCTTTAGAGTCTGGAAGTTCAATATTATGATCTTCATCTTCACAGTTTGAATCTATGTTATTATATTCATACTCCTCCTTGGATTGCAAGAAATTTTCAATCTTCTTATCACTTCCAAATACCTGCCAATGTCTCGTATTATTAGGTACGGTAGGGCAATGTTTAACCTCCAATGTATATTGTTTGTTTGGATGAGGCATTTGGCATGTGCTAGCTGATAAAGATAAACCATTAGCCAATACATTATGATTCCTTGGAATGACAGAAAGGTCATATTCTTAAAAAGTTCTTAAAAAGTCAAGGACATCATTTCTGTAGTTTCTCAACCTAGTATGTTTTGTAGCATACTCTCCCTTGCTCTGTTCAATAATTAATTCAGAATCTCCTTGAACAAAAAATATTTTAGCACCTAACTTCTTTAATAGTTGCAATCCCAAGAGAAGTGCCTCATGTTATTCTATATTATTTGTGCAATGAAAATCAAGTTTTTAGGAATGACCTTCTACATGATTGTCTCCTGAATTGGACACCCAAACACCTACCCTTGAACCTACTTTGCTACAAGAGACAACAAAGCTCATGTTCCAAAAAGGTTCGGTTTCAGTGTTTTGCTGCACAATTAGAGTCTAACTTTCCTATCTTTCATCAATATCATTTTCTTCCTAGGTGACCCGTGTATCAATGCTCTCATCATTGTGAAGAATCAAGGAGTCTAGGCCAGAATGAATAGAGTAGAGAAGGTAGTTATGTGGTTTATATTGACTGTTGACCATGTACTTCATTAAGGATTCCCTATACAGTATTCTCTGTTGACCAAACAATGGAATAGTGGTATAAGTCAGGTCCATTTGTAGGGTTCCTTGTAATTTTTCTCCCCATGAGCATGACAATAGCATGCCATACTTTGGGGGAATGTCTGCAATCAATATATCCATCACTAGACTTTTAGTAGAGATTTGAGCTAAAGTGACATACAAGTCTTTGATAAGACCTAGGCACCTAATTTTGCTAGAGTCAAATGAATGCAAATCTTTGTATTGTCTAGTGATATCTAGTCCTAGTTTCTCCATGACTAATTTGGGCATTATATTATGAGATGCACCTAAATATAGCATAACATTATGAAGTATTTTATCATGAATATTCAAACTAACATAAAATGGAGGGACTCCTCCTTCTTGCAGTTTGCCTTCTACCTCGAAGCCAAATAGGAGCTCAGGTTGATCATCACTCAAATTTACATCATTAGTTTTCTCCCCAATGTTTAATGCCTTCAAGACCTGAGTCTTGTATACATTCTTGTTGTCTAATTCAGTTAAGGGGTAGAAATTTTTAACTTTGAAAGTTCATTTTCTATACTGAATGGTGTTTGGTTTTTAAGCTGATTTGAAAAACCGGACTGATCAAAACCTAGTTTTGTGGCTAGTTCAGTTTTTTGGCTGGTAGAAGGTAGATCCATTTGAGTATTTCTAGAAGAAGTACCAATTGCCTTTTTCGTAATAGGTTCTGTAGGATTATTTCTAGGAGTTTATATTGTTTTCTTAGGGGGATTTTCTGTTGTTTTCTTTGGATCAGAATCAAAGAGCTTTTGAATAAGATTTTCAACACTCTTTTTGTTAGCAGTATCTTGATTTTTCTTACTTCTAATATTGTACTGCCTATGTACTTCCATTATAGACTTTTCAAATCCTTGTTTGTATTCCTCTAATTCTTCAGAATCAATTTAAGTTTGGGAAATAAGAAAAAGTTCTTGTTCCTCTTGAGTGAGGAACATTGTTTCATCTTCACTTACCACTAACAAAGTAATTTGGTTATAATCCAAATCTTCTACAATATTCCCTTCATCATCCGTGTAATTTTCCTAAAAAGGAGGCCGAATCTGCTGATCTGGTCCCTTTTGCTCTCTTTTTTTTATTTGGGGAGTATTTTTTCTAAAATTTTGTTTTTTGGTTTGTTGAACATTTTGGTTTTGACTTGTTTGATTTTGTTCATTTAGGTTCGTCATTTGCATCATTTGTTTCACTACTCTGACTAGGTTATCAATCTTATGGTCAAAAACATAAGTAAAAGGTTCTTCTTTTATGGTTACTCTGTGTTCAAACTTCAATTTGGCTTTTTTGGCTAGGATATTGACTTCAACTTTACTTGCATTTTCTTTCATTTCTTCCAAAGTTGCTAGATCTCTTTCCCTAAGTTGATACTCCATATCTACATCAAAGCCATCTAGAAAATGAATCAAGGCTAGGCTAGGAGAGGGCTTGATGTCTTGTGGGATAACATTGTACACAGTATTGAATCTTTCACAATACTCTTCCATAGTTTCATTGTGTTTTCGTTTTAACCTTTTATATTCGTTTAGGAGTTGTAGTGGGTTCCTCTTGATCTCCCATCTAGCTAAAAAAGCTCGATTGAAAGCAACAAGATTGGCTGTGCTTCGTGCAGGTAAACCCCTAAACCACTTCTTCACATGACCTCCTAAGCTCTGGGAAAATAATCTCATTTTAACATCGGCCTCATCCACTTCTTAGAGGTCAAATGCATCATTCATCCTATCTACATGATGTTAGGCAGTATAAGCACCAATATTGTCGAAGGTCACAATTTTGGATGGATAATATGCAGGCATAGCATTTAGCTAGCCTGGTAACACCAAGGGTGCATACCTTTCTGCCATAACTGTCCTGGTAGATTAAGTTGAGGATGGACCTAGTGGAGGTGTAGTTTGGATAACTACAAGGAGAGTAGGTATAATAGTTTGAGAAACTAGAGGTAGGGAAGTTGAAACTATAGAACGAGTAGCATTGGGAGGCTGTAAATGTACCGACTGAGAGGATTGGCTAGATAAAGAGGTTGTTGCAATAGTCAAAGTAGAAAATTCAATAGATTTCTGAATGAAAGCTTCTTCTATAATTGTTGTAAAGGTTCAAGATCATGTTCTGATTAAGGTCTTGGGCTGGGGAGATATATGGCTACATTATGGATTTATCTATGACAGTTTGATCTATGAAAGCCTCAAACATGGATCTAAACAAACTTTATTAAAAAGGCAAATCATATTCTATGTCTTGTAAACTTTAAAACTTCTTTGGAAGAGAATTTGATCTTAAGAAAGGGGTATTTTCCAGAGGAGAATTGAATCTAGACAGGGGACTATTACTACCTTGACTCTCGGTAAGGATTCTTTTTCTCACTAGTTTCTTAGGGTCATCTACAATTTTAGCAGGGTCGGGATCAGGATGAGATCTAGTATAAATTCTTTTGGGAGCTAGGGTTATGAAAAAACATAAAAAAAATCAAAATCACGATCTATAATGTAACAGGTATCTACAAAAGAAACCTCAGATCATGTATCTCATATCGATACAACAATTAATTACTGAAATAGTCATTTTGAAACTAGGGAATAATAATGTTTTGGATTGAAATGTATTCATCCCCAGTATGGTTGCCACTATGTTATCGTTCTGTATTTTTGAAGTTATAGGAGTAAATACATTTGATAACATCAAACCACTTTTGAAGTTGGGATCTAGCGTTGCCAGCTTTAGAGAGGGCTCTCTCTTTATGATTTAACTTGGTTTTTAGGTTGATTTTAGGCTAGTTATGATTATGCTTCATTGTTTGTTTGAATTTGGTTGATTGGTTGGTTGACCTAATCAAATCAATTTCTTTCAATTAGGCTATGGAGTCAAATAAAACTGGAACATTGCACCAAAAGTTCAAAGGAGTAATCATAGGGAAAGCTAGCCAGATATATTGGATCTTTAAATTAAGTTATGGAATGGAAAAATGGTGTGATTAAGTAGGGATTGAGAAGAATTTAAGAATTCTCAATCAGACTTTTAGAAGAAAACTTACAGATTGTAAACACAGTCCAAATAAGGTGTTCAAAAACATATCCTATTTTTCACATCTCCTATTTTATAGTTAGATTTTAGATGAATAACATAAGAAGAATAACAATGAAAACACAATTACAGTAGGAAAAACATCACCAGTATTTCATAACACAAGTATCCTGCGAAAAGTCTTTTCATTAATGGTGTTCCAACAACGTGAAAAAGATACAATTCTTGATAGAAAGAGTTACAATTGCTCAGGGACCAACCCTCAATACTTCGACATAATGAAGTATTTAAACAAAATTTACAAAAAGATTACAATTAATGCCTCGGTGACATGAAATTATATTATTTACTTTGAACTAATAGAAATGAAATAATGCGGTCAAAAGGAATGAATCTGGTGAAATGATCTAGACATTTGGCACTGCTTTGGAGGAGAACGATTGGTGAGTGGCCACTATATGGGTGCTACGCTGGTCAAGCTGTCCTATATTTTTAATCCTGGAATTCACACAACTTATCCCATCGCTCTTCATCTGGAAAATAAATCTTTGTTACCTTGTGGTAGATCTCATCTACCTCAGTATACCGAGCAAAAGTGGGTTTTACTGCAAAAATGTGTTTTATCTCGTGTTGGATAAAACTCATGTTGCTGATAGCTTCATAAAAATATCTCCCTATCATAGTACCTTTGATGTGACAAAACTTAGTTGTATCCTTTACAATGCCTTGAAGATTCTTCTTGTAATCTTCCCTAGTAAAAAATATGAGAGACAAAGGTCACATAGTGATGTAGTTGTATTGTTGTGCAGGGCAAGAATACGAGAATGGGTTCTGGTATGAACATGGAGGATGAGGAAGAGGATATGGGCGAGAAGCAGAAAGTGGAAATGGCTAAATGGTTCCTGCTCAACTCACACCTGGGAGAGATCCAATATGTAGCCAAATATCAGTATTTATGGATGAGCATATTTACTCAATGGCCATAGCAGAAGCCTTCCCCATCCATAACAAGTCTCACATGATATCCGTGGAGATGCCCAATCAAAGTGTTAAGGTATTCTATTTTATTATATTTTTGACATGCAATGCAACCACATTCTACAATTTATTCAATCTGCTCTAACAACTCACAACCAACATATACATAGACAAAAGTCTTGACCTTTCAAAATTTCCATGAATTTGATAGATTTATATAAAAAGACAAAAAGGGGATTGTAAAAATTTATTTCTAGGCAGGCCTTGTCATTGAAAATTACGGCTAGGGAACAATATTAATAGATAATTGGATGCCAAATGAGGCAATGTTGATTTCTTGATCTTCACGAGCAAACTCTACAGGGGACCTGGCACTACCAGCGGGACCAAGGATTGTAAATTTGTAATTGGTGTCACAACATGATTCCATCTAATCCAAGTGTCATTAGGAGGAATATTTTCATTGCAAATAAGAGAAAAAAATGTGCAACTTGCAATGGGATAGGCTATGCTTTTCAAAGGATGTATCAAGGCATTTCAATTGTTTCTTTTAAGCATGATCCTCTTTCACAGTTAGGTAATCCAATAGAAACATCCATCCCAGTCAGCTTTGAACACTAACAGTAGAATTTTTTTAGCCAAGGTTAGTGGATGATTCCTAGGACCATATGTCACTTGCTTTAGAAATTCTATGCATGTCATGGAAAACCAACGCAAGTAGAAGGTTAGAAAATAAGGCTCAACTAAAGAACTTGGCAATTAATAATTGCTAGTTATTATCTACAATTATTTCTATATATTTCAATTATGGATACTCATTGACTAAAGCTCTATAGAGGAAAGAAGATTTGGGTTGATTCTTTGATATAAAATGAAGAACCATGGCTTTTCCAGTGAATTGTTTTGTTTCTACCGAAATTTGAGAATTTGAAAAATAAAATATGATGCCACCTACTAAGCATAGAGAAGTAACTATTATCAAGACTCAGTCAGCCAGTGAATCTGGATTTTCAGTCTAAAAGGAAATACCTATTTGATGTTTAAATTAATAATTTTTCACGTGTTCCAAGAGAATAAAAATTCTGGTAATTCGAATATTTTAAACTCTACTCATGTGTGTATAATGTGGAACCACATCACTATTTTAGAGTGATAAGTTTTGTTGACATATATTTACATGCAAATGTTTTTTTTTTCAATATTCTAACCACCTATATTTTGGAAATTTTGGTTCATACACAACTATATAATTGAAGAGAATGCCACTCAAGGGTGGAATGGGATGTTGTTCTTGAAATAAAAAGTAACTGCATAGAAGTGGATCCTTACTTTAATTGCGGCTACAAAGAAGTGATTGTTACCTTTAAAATTTTGTAGTGTAATCTCTCATATTTTTCTGCCTTTGGAATCTTACAATTATAGACATGACGATATATCTTCTAAAGAATTCCCTGGGATTTTAAATGGATTAGTAGGAGAGCAGGATATGAGGAAAAGACAGAAATAATAATAATTAGGATTCTATATACCGTTTTCCTTCTTAAAATTCTAGTATGCTAGTTTCCTCTGGAATTGATCATAATATAATATTATATCATCCATTGAAGGTCGGATAATATGGAAATTAAAAAGCAATGTGAACATAGGACACTGTTCAATTCCTCATCAGGAAATGGTCTTACTTATACTTGTTCAATTTTCACTAAGGAATTGGTTGTGCTTATGTGCATGTTTGTGTTTACTGATATTCACAATAATGGTTAGGGCTACATGCAAGTCCATTGGATTGAAAAAAAATGAATTCTTATTTGAGTCACCCGAAATATTGTTTTCTCTATCGAGAATTAAAGTTGGGAATGAAATAAATTATTCTAAGAGGTGGATAGCATGGATGAATTAACAACTATAATGCAAGCAAATTGATACCCCTACAATTGCTATAAAGGGAATTGTCTAAATAAAAAGATAATTGTATAAAAGAAGAAATGTCAAACCCTAGTAAGTTGTTATCCAACGAAAAAGGTTTTCATGAACAATGTTAAGAATATAAAGAGCATGTAACTTTATTGCATCAAATATTAGAGTTAGTGGTAAGTGGCATAGTAGGTAATTGTTATCACACATATTAGAGCTATCCCACTCATGATAGTATCTGCATGGACGATGATTTATAAGAAAAATTACTTATATTGTGAATCCACATGGATGGGTGAGACCTCTTTTAAATCAAAACTTTATCATTACTATATTTAGTATGGAACATAGTATGCTTCTAATGGATAACTATATAAATATTATGCATTAAATTCTTATGTATAATGATAAACAAATCCAATTCTAGTTTATCTTAATAGGATGATTTCTCATGTAAATCTCAAAATTAGTCATATTTCCACATGTGGAGATTGTAGTTTCAGAAGTGAAGGTTAAATACATATATGCATGATAACAATTAGAGGAAAACTTGGGAAAATTTGGTATTATGAATGATGAAGAGAAATTAGAAAGTTTTTGCTTAAAACCTCTAACACAAACCATCAAATGTATTTTTTAAGGAACTGTGTGGAAAACTATATTAGGTAAGAGATTTAAATAAGGATGGGTGAATAAAAAAAAATCTCACCTAATACCTGAAAGGAGGGTTATATAATGGAGGAAGTCCATGGTTTGGACTTAATAGTTATATATTATACCTATGCTTTGTCATGGATAGTTTACATGTTGTTATCGTAGTCTCTTTAAGTAGTCATTAAGATAAACATGTTGGAGAGGATCATTTTTAATATACATGCATATTAATGAGTTATATGAATTTACAATGCAAGAACATGTGTGTGTAGTATTATAGCTTTGTAAGAATATTGTAATATCAAATGGTATAGTATATTTACGTAGTAATGAGTCATATGAATCTTCCCTGTAAGCACTTCCTCATGAATTCTGGTATTAATAGTCTCTTACAAGTTGAAAGAAAGGAAAGTAATTCCTTAACAATCATAAAGATTTGGTTACCCCAATGCCTATTAAAGGGGAGTATGTTCTGTAGAAGGAAAGAGCATGATTGACCTAATGATTATATTGGTAAAGTAGTATGGAATTGTTATTATGTTATGATAGAATGTCTATTTTGTTGCTTATATGTTGAGCATAGTTGTGTTGAGCAAGAATTGGTGGTTTGTGACTTGTAGAATCAATGTTATGCTGCTATCAATGCTTACAAATATGCATAACATGTAGAAAATTTGGTTTTTCCTCTATGCAGGGGATTGAGTTGCCTATTGAAGTTATACTTTGTCAAGCATACATGCTTGGGATGTTATGTGCCAATAGTAAATAGGCAAAGTATGCATGATTATGTTAAAAGTCAGGCTGGACAAGAAAAATTGAAGGTTCTCTTATTGGATTGCATTGATAAGGTGTCTGAACAGCATAAGGAAACGTTGCGTTATTCAAACAAGAGTTCATAAATTAGATAATTAATCTTTTGGTAAAGGGTGATTTAATGTTAAGGATGAGGTAACATGTAAATAATCTGGAATCATAAACACTTACAACTACAACAAGTGTAGGATTGAGAGTAGTAAAAACTTTCATGCATAACTACACTGAATTATACATGGCCAATAGGTTGTTGAGGCATAAAAAGGGAAAAAGTAAAACATATGAGGTGAATTAATGATTTGATGAATATTAAACTTCAATAGCTATTTGTTAATATTTTTCTTAATATATGCATGAATACAATACTATGCAATTCATATTGTAACCACATGACATCTAAAATTGATTTACACATGACATAAAACTTTCTTAGTTATATAGATGAACCATGATAAATTAATTTTGGTATGATACTATCATGGTGGAAAAGAATGAAAACAAAGTTTATGTCATGCAGGTAATACCATGAGGATGGTATTATAGGTTGTACCAAAGATGGACTATGTAGAACAATACATATGGGACTGTATGACTACATATGCTACAAGGTTGAAAAATGAAATCTACATTGGTGTGTATAACATACCTTTTGTGTAGGTATGCATTAGTCATTGGATGGATGTTTGGATAGGTAAACAAATATGTAGGTTACCCAGAAGAAGGAAGGTAAGTTTGGTATAAGTAACTATGGTTAAGTGTAGTTTGGCATACATACAATTACGATGAATATATGTATATGAATATATATTGTGATGTGAAGTAATTCATTATGACCTTGTAGGCATATTAATGTGGAAAATATGCTAATTGATGTACTGTATGAAGAGATACTGCAAGAATCAGCTATTCGAAAAGAACACAAAGGCTTGAAAGAATACAAGCATAGAACATGCATTCCTCAGATAAAATAATTGATAAGAAATAGCTCAGTTAATAATATTAAGTAGTAGATTATCATATTATCATAGTTAAACTCTTGCATCTATAGATTCTCACAAATGGTTTGAAAAAAATGTTATAGGTAGCTATGAATGGAGAGCACTCCTTGAGACTAATTCATCTATGGAAGGAGAGGCACTTGGAACACTCCTTGTGACAGATGTACATTGGAAAAAAAATGCATCAAGTGGCAGAACCATGAGAGATGTTGATTTAGAAACTAGCTACCTGTGAACATGGACATGATGCAGTCATACATTGAGGACAGTGTAAAATTTAAGGGGAGGAGTATGTAACAACCCTCACTTGTGTACTACATTATTGTAAACCCAAGCTAAGTTAAAGCTAGGTGTGATATCCTCCCTTGTGTGTTAAATGCTGTAAACCTAAGCAAAGGAAAGCTAGGGTTGATACCTTCCTTTCTGGGTTAAACTATTCAAAACCTAAGCTGAGGAAAGATAGGTGATATGTAATATGAAAATCAAATGTATTTTTGAATAAATTAATAATATAAATCACTTGGAGAGTGGAGCACCAAGAGAGAGGAGATGCTTGCCAAATCCCATGTGGAATGCGATAGAGATGAATATTTCATGATAAGCTTCGAGATGTGATTCTAGATGAGCTTGGATGGATTGGATATCTATCAGATGGATGGGAGATAAATATCCATCAGAAATAAAAGCTTTGTGGGAGATAAAGGCAATATTTTATGTGGAAAAGCATCATGGGAGATAAAGACGAGATTTTCCGGATAAGACTTAGGCAAATGGAAAAATCCATAATGCGGGACACTGCTAATGGTAACTAAATCATGAATGAGGGTAATAAATACCTAGTGCATCGATCAATTGAGGTCAGTTGATCCTTGGCAAGATCTTTTGCTCGAGGGGAATCAGAGGTGATTTATGGCTGGGTGGTGGTGCTCCTCCCTCCAAGTGAGGTTTTAGTTGGTATCAGATGCCTTGGATGTTTGTATGATGATTCTTACTCTCTCTCTACTATAGTTTCAATTTTTCTATGAGAATATTTAAGTTCCCTTTGCATGAATGAATGGATTAAATGAGATTCTTATGAGTAGATTACTGGTGTTTTTCATTCATTCTGATCTGAGTCACTTACATGAAATATTTATCTTAATCCTTACTTTATTATGGAAATATTTTTTTTTTCATTATGCATGTTGCATTCTAGTTTGAAGTTAGCAGTAGAAGTGTATGAAGTGAGTGATCATACTTGTACCCATGAGCTACCTGATTCATGATAGAAATTGCATGCACCAATTATATGTAAGTAGATTACCTATGTTAATGATTTTTATGATAATGTATTATACTTGTGACTGCTTTTATATTCAAGAGTAGAACTCATAGTGAAAGCATAATACGTGGTTGTAAATACTAATGTTGTTTAAGAGGAGATCACATATGAATATGTGAGATAGCTATGAAATATACATCTTACATTTAAAAAACAAATATAGTCTGCCTGTAATGTTATGTGATAAATTAAATACTTATGCATGCAGAAAAATTGTATAATAAATGCTTAATACTCCTTAGTGTATAGAAATTGGTTCAAGTTATCCGTGTTGCATGTCTAACACTGCCTCCTTTTAGGCTAGCCCAGCTAATTATGCATGTGAATGAAGGGTGGGTCAGTAACATACTAACTATGTGTAGAGGAAAATGATAATGATACAAAGCCATACTAATTATATTAAACTTGAATTAATGTCCATTAATGCTTGTGGGGATTAACCCAAGAGTTTCATAGGATGCATGCTATGATTAGTTTTAACGGTTAATCATACACAACATACACGTCAATGAATCTAAGGTTCCATATAATAGAACCAGTAAAACAATTATAGCTAAATTTTTACTATGGTCTAATAGTAACATGGCTGAGGTAATTTTAGAAGACAATATTTGCAAGGAGGGGAAAAGCTTTAACTGTGAATGAACCCAAATTTTTTAATTTATGGGTCCTATACGCTAAATTCTCAAGTAAGCTAAGGAGGTTCGTTACAAGTTATGTAATATTAGAGAAAGTTTGTTTCATAGTTGTCCATGTGTCCTAGATTAGGATTAGTTTCTATTTTCTAGGAAACAATTTTGATCTCCCTAAATTTATGTGAACCTATATATTTTGATTCCATGATTACTGAATGTGTATGATACTTCCCAAGTAGTCTCCTAGTGCATCTTGCTCACATGTGAGCTCCTAGTTTCAATATTTCAATTTTGTCTTCCATTTTTAACAAAAATCACCCTATGAAATTGAAGACAAAAGAAAACAAATTAAAGAAAACATTTAAAATAAAACCAAATGAGCGATCTACAAATTTGACTCCTTTGTATCTATATATTCATTGATTGAATGTAGGTTTCCTCCAATTGGGATTCCCCCCTATTCTATTGACTAGGATTTATACTCTCGTACATATTCATGCTCTTCATGATATATGTGGCCATTACCAAACATGGAGTTCATAGTGAGTTCTTCGATCTCTTTTCTTGTTCTTCATCTCAATATGTCACTCTTTTTTTGTTATAACAATTAATTCATGTTTGTAAAAACCATTGGCTTCATAAAGATCATCCAGGGGTTAATTTATACGATGGGAGTGTTGTATTTTACCTTTTTAGGTTCCTTTTTGACATGCGAGGAGTTGCCCATGGAGGTATGTGCTTTTGTCAGTTTCATCCACTAGTAATAAATGTGTGTCCAAAAATGTCATAATGATGGAAAACACCTTGAAATTTCAATAATAAGCAACCTTTAATTATTATTCTCTATAAATTTAGATTTCATCACTAGTACAAATAGAAAACATCTTGATGTTATGGAGAAAGAATAACATGAAATTGCAAATAACATTAGTTGTGAGTTGTGATGGATAAGAAATTGGTGGAATTTTTTGCATACAAGGATTTTGAGTTTCTCTGGCACAATATGCATTTCAAGGTCTGGAGTAGCGACAATACAAAGGTGTAGAAGTGCCCGAAATACTTCATGGGAATTTTTACTCTAAGTGCCCACCACTTCTCCAATTTTCCATGTCAATTCTCCATTTTTGGCATGTTTTTGTTTATAAAGGAATTGCCAAGGTTGAGTTTCATCATGCTTTGCTAGATTTTTCTTGGGGTAGCCATAAGTGTGGTTGTGTGTATCCAGTATCCAAAAAAATTACCTTATTCTTTATATATATCTACTTATTCTGTCCCATATTGAGGCTAATTCAACCTCTTTTAAGACACAACTAGACCATCAAAAAAATCTACAAATTTTCCTGAGTAACTCGATCCTTTAGAGGAGATACAATCAAAATTTTTATGCCTCTTTCAAGTTCTTAACCCTCCTCTTTTATCAATGGATAAAGATTTTATTTTACACATAATTCAATTCCTTTTCCTTCCCTCTCTTACCCTAGACAAATCCCTAACTAGAGCACAAATCTCACACATAAATTTCAGCCCTCCTGCTAGAGCCCTAAAATGTTTGGCAATTTGCAATTCTCAGGAATCTAGTTCATTGGCTTGGCTATTAATAAAAAGAAGTTGTTCAACTATATTAACATTGATTTTTTCTAATCCAATTATATTATGGGAATGATTGATATTCTTTTATCCTCTTCCTTATCTTTTTCATTTTCCATTTTGATTACTTATGTGTGTTATAGTTTTGTTCAAAGGCGCCCAATACACAATAGATATGGATCAATGAGGTTTTGTTTTAGATTTCTTGCAGTCCATGATAAGATGGTGATAATAAATATACACTTTTAATGACTTGGGAGAACTAAACTCACAAAGTTATGTAGATATTCTATAGAACCCTTCGGGCTGCTAAAGAAATTAAAGAGAGATTAAATACTCCAGATTATTGAGACTTGGACAAGTTTGTAGGGTGAAAAGAGGATAGCCCTTGGCCCAAATAGATATTGGAGAAACCAACATAATCTGAATTGTACTTTAACACACAATACTTTCTAGCCATGAAACACATAAAAAGTGTTATAAGATATAACCTTTATTTGAAAAATATTGTGGATTTTCCATGGTAGAAATTTAGCCAAATATACACTAATTAGAGACCAAGAAACATAATAGCTTCTAGAATATAATAGTGAAACATTAAATAGGATCCCCCTTAGGGAATCAAATTCAACTAGGAAAGACTCCTTTGATTTGAAAGATGATAGTAAAGACTCCGTTGATTCTAAGACTTACATCACCTTCAACATCCCTCCTTTTTCTCTTGGTTGTATCCTGTAGGAATATAGGGGATCCTATAGAATGCATTAGGACATCTTGTAGGTTGACCTATAGTGACATGTTTTGAGGCTGAATTGTGGAAAAATCCCCTAGGAAGCTATAAAATGACCCCTACTTTCCTCCCAAGCCTTATGAATTTAGCTTTCACACTTCCACACAAAAAAAAAAGACAAAAAGAAATACAAAGTTATTTTGTTCATTTCCATCCACAACAATAGAATGATTGATGTTTCAATTTGCATGTCTAGGATGGTAGGTTTGCATACATTATTACTTAGCATTATTTTTAAGAAAAACCTCTTAGTAGTTAGTTAGAAGAATGGTGTGTTTAAGCATTTGATTTCAATCTTTTTCCTTACTGTAGTAGACAAGATTTCTTTTAGTGTAGATTGCTCTTTCCTTCATTGGTAATCAAGCTTCTTCTGAATCAATAGAAGTCTAGTTTGAAAAACCTTAGTGTTCTATCACAAGCTTAGCGGTGAAAAAGAGTGGACCCATCACATTTAATTGTGTATAAGTCAATTTCACCTCAAAGTTTGTATGAACCTCACGTTGATAAAGTAATTTTGGTAGTCCTAGGAGTTGCATCATTCTTGCTGCAATATTGGTGCTCATTTGAATTCATGTTGTAAGAAATGCACATGTCGATTGTGAAGGATGTGCATTTGGAAAAATGTATAGGGATAAATTTACCTCAACTTTATGTAGGATAAAAAGAGATATACTCAAACATGTGTACACTGATATATGTGGAGTGATAGAGACAAGGTCTTTAGGAGGATCTTATTTTTTCTGTTATTTGTTAATGATTGCATAATATATACATGGGTATATTTTCTAAAAAAGAAAAGGAATACTTTTGAATATTTTAAAGAATTTAGAATTATGGTTGAAAATCATACAGGGAAGATCATCAAAATTCTATGCTCAAATCAATGGGGAGAATACAAGCTTGGAAACATTATCAAATATTCCAGGGATCATGGAATAATTCAATAGTTTATAGTACCACACACTCCACAACATAACGAGGTTGTAGAGAGAAAGAACAAAAATTTGTTGGAGTGTGCTTGTAGCATGTTGAAAGGTAAGAACCTATGCAATGGCTTTTGGGAAGAAGCTATTAATGCTGGAGTCTATTTAAAGAATATAAGTCCAACTAATATTCTTGATCTCAAGACTCCATTTGAGGATTTATATGGTTTTAAGTCTATAGTCAATCATTTAAGAGTATTTGGTTTGAAAGGTTTTGCACATATTCCTAAGGAGGATAGGAAGAAATCAAATGGTAAAGCCATATAGTTCATATTTGTAGGGTATTGTTATGATTTCAAAGCATATAAACTATTTAATCCATCTACTCACAAGGTATTTATGACTAGAGATGTTATCTACCATGAACAGGTTGATGAAAGGAATAGAGACAAAAGCTATGAGGAGTGGCAAATGCTTTTACTGATGGATGATATCAATGATGAAGCCAAATACAACCATGTGCAACAAAAACAACAAAAATAAGAATCTAGTGATGTGGGTATAGTTAGCAATCCAAGTCCATTCATGGGTGAGTAAGACAGATCTGAGGCAAGTCCACTACCAAGGAGATCAGGTAGGCATATTCACATACCAACAAGGTATAAAGACTATGCTCTTATGTCTAGTATTTTAAATGTTGTTCATGCCATGAATTATAATGAAGAAAATAATTATGATGAATGGAGGTCAGATATGAAAGAAGAACATGAGTCAATAATTAAAAACAAAACATGGGAATTAGTTATACTTCCTGAAGGGAAAGATCCCATAGGTTGTAAATGGTTATATAAACCTAGGTTCAAAGAAGTTGGTAGTGTAGAAAAATATAAAGCTAGGTTGGTGACTAAAGGGTACTCAGAGAAAGAAGGCATTGATTATGAGGATTACTTTGCTCTTGTATCTAAGTTAAATACTATTATAATGATAATAGATTTATCTACAAAGAATCATTGGAATATACACTAGGTAGATGTGAAATCTACTTTTCTAAATGGAGAATCAAAGGAAGAGGTATATATAACACAACCTAAAGGGTTTATTAAATGGGAGCAGGAACATTTGCTTTGTAAATTAAAGAAGGCATTGTATGAATTGAAACATGCACCTAGATATTGGTATGAAAAAATAGAATCTTTCTTCTTGCAACATGGTTATAAAAGAAGTAAAAATGACCCAAATATGTATACTATATTTGATTCAAAGGGGAATATTGCATTGATTTATTTATATGTTTATGATCTAATTGTTACTAGAAATGTTGATGAATTGATTAAAGAAATCAGAGTGCAAATGTCACAGGTTTTTGAAATGAAGGACCTTGCAAAATTACATTATTGTTTGGGTCTTGAAGTCTAGAGGGATTATGCCCAGACTTTTCTCACTCAAGGAAAGTATGTCAGGGGATTATTGAAGAAATTTAGAATGGATTAGTGTAAATCTACCTCAATACTTATACAACAGATTGTTAAACTTCTGAATGATGATGGTACTAAAGAGGTGGATGCTACACTATACAAACAACTAGTTCGAAGTCTGATTTATTTGACTACAACTAGACCTGACTTAGCATTTTTAGACAATGTGTTGAGTTAGTTTCTGTCAAAACTTCTTGAGAATCATTAGGTGGCAAAAAAATGTGTCTTAAGGTATCTTCAAGGAACCATCAATTTTGGAATTAAATATACTCATTCTTTTGATGTTAAAATCACAAGTTATTCAGATTCAGACTGGGTTGGAAACCCAAATGATAGAAGATCCATAATAAGTTATGTTTTCAATGTTGGGTTTGAGGTCATTTCTTGGAGTAGTAACAAGCAAAGTACTATATCATTATCTTCAATAGAAGGAATGTATCAAGCTGTATGTGCATCGACTTGTGAAGAAATTTGGTTGACCAAACTTCTTCATGATGCTGGAGAAGAACAAAAAGATGCTACAATGATTAAATGTGACAACCAAAGTTTAATCAAGATGGAAAATAACCCTATTTTTCATAAAAACACACAACATATTGATACTCAGTTTCACTTTGTTAGAGAAAAGGTTCAGTCTAAGGGATTTTTTTTTTAATATTGTAACACATGTGATAATGCAACAGATATCTTTAGCAAGCCCTTTATGAAGGTTAACATTTTAATTAATTAGGGAGATGTTAAGTGTGAAAGTGAACCCTTTCTCCATTAAGGGGGATTGTTTAAAATAATGGAGAAATTTGTAACACCCCTCCCTTGTGTACTACATTATTGTAAAGCTAAGATAAGTTAAAGCTAGGTGTGATATTCTCCCTTATGTGTTAAATGTTGTAAACCTAAGCTGGGGAAACCTAGGTTTGATACCCTCCTTTGTGGGTTAAACTATTCAAAATTTAAGTTGAGGAAACCTAGGTGATATGTAATATGAAAAGCAAAATTTTCCTTAGAAGTTATTAGAAGAAGGAATAGATCGAGGTAACCAAAAACCAATCTTTTAAGTATAGGGTTTAGCCAACCTATGACTCAGAGAGGGCTCTCTCTATATAATTTAGCTTTGTTTTTATGGGATTTGAGGCTAGTTATTAATGTTCATTGGGGTTTTGGTTTTGAATTGAAGGTTGGGTGGTGGAATTCTTGGGGCATATGGATAGAGCTAGGTCTTCAAGCCATTGGGCTATGGATTCAACAAATGGATAACATAACTAGACCATATCATTAAAGGGAATATTTATAGGGCAAGCTAGCAGAGCAAAAGGTAAATTTTTAGGCCTAATGGATGAAGTAGTTCTAACGAGGCTGAAAGGGCACGTAAGAATCCTTGGACCGAGATCAGAATGAAGAATAGGTGATAATCATGAACAAAGGGAAATTAAGAATCCTTTGCTATAGATCACATCAGATTACCTAAAATAAGGAGCAATCAAGAATTCCTTAACTTATATTTGTGAAGAAAACATTAATAATGCATAATGGTCAAGACATAATGCATTCAAGAAATTTATGAAATATCATTCCATGTTATAGCATTTAGATTTTAGAGATACATAAAAGATTATGGAAAAACATAAGGAAAAACAACTTTGAACATGAGAGAATACTTATTTGTATTTCTCTTTACACAAGAATCCTGTAAAATATCTGATCTTTATTCCTTGATCCAGCAAGCCAATCCAGTCATTGATGCAATAGGATTTTTTATTTGAGAGAAAAAGTCTATAGAAATGTCTTGGAATCCACACTACATAATTTGAAATGTGAAGTATATATATATAAATATTTACAAAATATATCAAAACATCTTGAGATTTAATCTAGGGAATATAAATATCTTCTAGCATGAAGATAGAGATAGATGGTGAACTGCTTCATGCTATCCCTTTTATTGTGGTGGTGCTGGCTATTGCAGTTGAATTGGAGCCTTTTAAGATGGCTAATATTTGTGGTATTTATACACTAGAATCTTCTTTATTTTCATCTTTCACTTGATACTCTTTAACTCTAATACTCTTTTGACCCTAATGTCCTGTTTTTTACTTGTTTACCTTGCTACCTTCAGATTTATTGTGCAGTAACTTTCTGATGTAAATTTATCATCGTAAATTTGTCATTTTTTCCCACCATTTTGCATCAGGTAACTTTACATTTACCATTCTTCGGTAGATTTCATCAACTTCAGTATACTTTGCAAAATTTGGCTTAGTGAGGAACATATGTTTTACCTCATGCTCTAGAAAAAATAAGTTCTTCAATGTGTCATATAACACTTAGCCTGTTGGAAAGGCTTTCATGGATGAAGAACTTACGTGTTCCTTAAACAATTTTCTCAGTCTATCACCATAGTTCGGCTGGGTCATGAGTTTGTCATTGATGACCATAGGACTGGGAAGACCTTTCTCCCTCAAAATCTAAAACTTAGCCATGAACCTGTCAATGGCTACCTGCATATTATGGCACTTCTATTCTAAGTTAAGAATAAGGTTCCTTTTGGAAAGAACCTTCATAATCTCCAGAATGGTCTCAGTCCTATCTTCTATGTTAAGCTCATGTAGCTCATATCTGTTCTTGCTATTTAGGAAGTGGATGAGTCGATTGGCATCCTCTGGTTTATCCCCCAGTTCTTCCTTTACTTTCTGGATAGCTTCAGTAGCTATCTTTACTAATTTTTTTTGCTAAAAAATTACTCGAATTGATGGGCAAATATCATTGGTAGAGTCAATGATATTGTCCCACAACATCTCTTTGGTTTGTCTAAGTGGTTTCTGTAGTGTCAAATCCTTCTCCAGGACTTTGATTCTCTCACCCATTCTCTGGGACTTCTGCATTTCTTCTTTCTTCTTGAGCTGGGCAAGTTTGCAGTCAGTTTCCAAACTTACCACCTTCTCCTTTAATCCTTTCAGCTATGTAGCCCAGATAGACATATCTTCCATGGCTTTCACAAGTTCTGCTGCTTTATCTGCTGGTGTAATTGTTGTTGTAGTAGGCTCTGTTTTTACTGGAAATGCTGTGGCAGGTGGAGATGTGGGTGCTAATGATGCTGCCAGTGTGGAAGGAACTGTTGTAGATACTGTGGGGATGACACTTCTAGAATTTGTGGCTAATTCACTTTGCTTCGACTGAATTAAAGTGTCCAACTCCTTCTCTGTCTCCTTGAGTTGATCATTTAGCTTCAGGACCAAGTCCATGAGCTCTTCATGTCCTTGTTTTTCTTCCAGGACATCCATTGTCTGTGGGTGATGCAGCTGGGAAATATTTAGCTGCTTTTTAAGTGCAACAATATCATCATTTTTCTTTTTAATCAGCTGCTCTGTAGCTTTTACATCCTTGGGATCATGTCCCAATTCAATCACTAAGTCCTCCAAGGACTTGATTCTTGTATCCTTGGCCTATAAAGAGGCATTTTCCAATTGAAACTGTGTTGACATATTTTTTAAGGAGATCTACAATTGGTGGCCATCTATGGCCTTTCCTATTAATGTGGAGTATATCATCTCTCCTGTTTGCTTTTGGAATTCAATCTGGTCAATGGGATGAATATCCCTTGCCAATATTTCAAAATCTACCTTCTTGAAGTTTGATGTTGCTTTTGGCTATTGAGTGGTAGGCTTGATGAAGGTCATTTGCATTTTCCCCTCTTTGATATCAAAGGCTAACATTAGCCTTGTTTGATTGGTATGGGTCATTTTCAAATACTAGGCATATGTTTGGGCCTTAAGCCTCTCATTTTTGGCTTTGATCTCTTTGTACCTTTCCTTTAGGTCTTGATCTTTATCTACAGGCATTCTAAAGGAATATAGCTCAACACTTTGCTACCTTACCAACATTTGATTTTGTGAGGTAGAAGGCTCTTGAATACTTCTAGATGGGGTGGTGGGTCTACTTCTTTCAACCTCTGTGTTGGTGACTTCAGTTGAGTTTTCTGTAAATTCTTGCTCAGAGGCTGGGTTGAGCTTTTTCCTCTTGCTTGATTCTTGTTGTAAATCAGTGGTGGGCATTCTTGAAGTGGAAGCCCCTTCTCTATTTCTTTTTCGGATCTTCTCGTCATTTTTAAGAGTTTGCATGACTGGATGAGTACCTGAAGTAGTCTCTAGTTCTTCTAATTGTTCTAGCTTGTCAGACTGCTCTGGTCTACTTGATTGTTCTGGAACCTGTAGGAAAGAACCTTCATCAAGTTGTTTTTCCAAATCTATTAGAGAATTTTCTATGCCTATCCTAGTGCTGTGCTGATGAGCTAATGTTCCTTCCACCCATTCTGATTGGTTGGCATAAGCTTCAATCTTAGGCATTAGATGGTGAATGAAAGGTCCTAAATTGACCTTTTGTCTCTTTTTGGATATGAATTCCAAATGGTCATATCTCCAAATAAAAATCCTTTGGAATTTCATGCTTTGTAATATAGCCTCTTCTTCATGGCCTGCTTCCCTAGAGTTCCAAATGAAGAGGCCCAATTTGTCTTTTATTTTGAAATTGGCCTTCTTCTTGGCATTGAATTTTTTTTTCTCATCAGTGTTAATAATATGCCTGTAGTATTCTAGAGAAAATAACCTCATTGGGAGGTATTTTGGAAGTTTGTATGGTGCTAGCATGCAACCGTAGATTCTAATTTCTGTATGGTTTTGGTACAAGTACCAATCACCCACCTTGGTCTGTTTTGACAATTGAAGGACCCTTTTAATGTCTGCACTGATTCTTGGAGGAGGGCTTCCTGTTAGCATTGTCACAATAGGATGCACAAGTAGGTCAATGAAGTTAGCATATGAATATGGGGACTAATATTTATGGATTAATGGAGTCCAGAAAATGACTGATCTAGGCTGACCCTTTGTGTCAAGGTTCTACAAGGTGAATGGAAACTTTTCTGACTGGTAATATAGAAAAAGATGATACAAAATAGAGGAATACCTGAAAACCCTTTAATTATTCAATTTTGAGGAATTGATCATGCATCCTATCACCTATAAACTAGGCATAATCATATATAACAGTAGGAGGCTGCCCTGGAGTGTAGATGGACATGAAAGACATGATGATCTCATCAATGTATTCACTAGTGGTATAACCTAGGACACTGGATATCATGGCCACAATATTTCTCCCCCATGAGGAGAAAATGGTAGCAACATATGGATGAGGGTCCTTTGGAATGTATTTCTCTTCTCTTATAAAAGTTAGGAACATTTCTGCCAATTTTGCAGTAGTAAGCTTAGGGAACTGGTCTAATAAGGCTCCAATAGAAAGATGAGTCAAGTTTTGGCCAGGCTAGAGTTGTAACATCTCATTTATAGATTCTGTAGTAATAGTGAATAGTATAGTATTGTTAGGGGACCAGGCTACTCTCTGACTTGGAATATAATTGGCATGACAGTAATGCACAATTTCTGGGAAAATGTGGACTTGAGGGAATTGGTATTTAGGAAAATTGGAATCCCACAGACCAATTTCATCTCCATGGTTCAAGTACCTATCCCTACTTTGGCAGTATACTTTGAGCGGGGATTCTTGGACAAAGGTGTCCTTTATATGAAAATCTTTGTCAGCTCGGGGAAGGTGGTCTAGGTCTAGATGGGGAGTGGTGACATGTCTCACATCCATGGCAATTGGGGCATCCATTCTCAGTTCTTGTGGATTTGAGTATGGGGGGTAATTTGTAGTTTTAGGGCAATGGTGTTCAACAAGGAGTAGGTTTGAGTTTTTGAGTTTCTTTGATTATTTTTTAGCTTAAATAAGAAGACCCAGTAATTGGTTTCTTTGAATTTGACATGGTAGTGGGTGAATACTAGTTTTAGTACCTAGAAATGGGATGAAATGGTTCTGAATAGCGCGACTGGTGACTTCAAATGGTTGAAAGAGTTTTGTGTAGGTTGGAAAGTTGACTGGGTGGTTTGCGGCGTCTTTGGAGTGCAATTGGATGTGGGTTGACGACTTCGACGTTCAGAGGTGGCATGCATGCGTTCGAAGGTTTATAGTTGAAAATTCAGAGAAAACAAATGATTTGGGTTTTTTTGGTTTTATGCACGAAAAGTTAGTTTTGGTGGGTACGGGGTGAATAGTAGTCACTTTGTCATGTAGCAAGAGGGTGGTAAATGGTTTATATCGCATTGCTTTTGGGCACTAGGTGGTATCTGGGAGGGGCCACCCGATTCCATTCATCGAAAAACATGTAGCATCAGAGGCTGGAAAGAAACCACTTTATCAGGTGGGTAAAGGATGGATGTTGGGTTGGCTGGATATGGATGAGGGTCGTCGGATGTGGAGGGAGACGATCGCACAGTGATTGGGTGGGGTAACTACATGGAGGCTAGTGGGGGGCCTTGTGAGCACTTTAGTTATGGCAATATATTTTCTTTACAATAGAAAACTATCTACTTTTAACCTTATAACATCCAAGGGCTCAGTTTAAATAATTGAGCTCCTTAATTTACTCTACCTATCTAATTATCTGCCAAGTTTACACTGTTTGGTTCGATTTTTATTCTCAATCTATAGACATAAAATTGAAAACATGAAATAGCCAAGTTTAAACATTTTGACTATCATGGATTGTGGCAAACATCACAAGTTGCACACAATAATTTATTATGAATAAAAATAAATAGGCGTGGCATTTTGACTTGCTCACTTTCATGGTATTTTTATTTTCTTGGGGTTCATTTTTTTCATGTTTTTTTAACTTTTTTCATCTTTTTGTCCTTTGATTATTCTTTTAGGACATACCCTCTTTACTTTTTTTTAATTTTTTGAATATGGAAAACATTTGCAAAAGCAAAGGTATGTACAATATTACAAGGTTTAATCTCAGTCATTAAAAATTATGACTTGTATTGGTATAGGAACCTAACAGAGGGTGGAGCACCAAGAGAGAGGAGATGCTTGCCAAATCCCATGAAAAATGGGATAGAGATGAATCTTTCATGATAAGCTTCTAGATGTGATTCTAGATAAGTTTGGAGGGATTGGATATCCATCAGATGAATGGGAGATAAAGATCCATCAGACATAAAAGCTTTATGGGAGATAAAGTCAAGATTTTATGTGGAAAAGCGACGTGGGAGATAAAGACGAGATTTTCTATATAAAATCTAGGAAAATGGAAAAATCCATAAAGTAGGATGCCACTAATGGTAACTAAATCATGAAAGAGGGTATTAAATACCTCATGCATCGATCAATTGAGGTCAGTTGATTCTTGGCAAGATCTTCAGCTCGGGGGGAATCAGAGGTGATTCATGGCTGGGTGGTGGTGCTCCTCCCTTCAAGTGAGGTTTTAGTTGGTGTCAGATGCGTGGGATGTTTGTATGATGATTCTTACTGTCTCCCTACTATAGTTTTAGTTTTTCTATGAGAATATTTAAGTTTCCTCATCATGAATGGATGAATTAAATGAGATTATTATGAGTAGATTATTCGTGTTTTTCCTTTATTCTGCTCTAAGTCACTTGCATTAAATATGTTTTATCTTAATCGTTACTTTATTATATAAATAATGGTTTTTTCATTATGCATGTTGCATTCTAGTGTGAAGTTATCAGTACAAGTGTATGAAGTGAGTGACAATACTTGTACCCATGAGCATCTGATTCATGATAGAAATTACATGCACCAATTATATGTAAGTAGATTACATTTGTTAATTATTTTTATGATAATGTATTATAGTTGTGACTCCTTTTATATTCAAGGGAAGAAATCATAGTGAAAGCATAATACGTGGTTGTAAATACTAATGGTGTTTAAGATATCACATACAAATATGTGAGATAGCTATGAAATCTACATATTACGTTTAAATAACAAATATACTTTGCCCATAATGTTATGTGATAAATTAAATACTTATGCTTGTAGAACAATTGTGGAATAAATTCTTAATACTCCTCAATGTATGACAATTGGTTCAAGTTATCTGTGTTGCATGTCTAAGACTGTCTCCTTTTAGGCTAGCCCAACTAATTATGCATGTGAATGAAGGGTTGGCCAGTAACATATTGATTATGTGCAGAGGACTATGATCATGATACACAACCATACTAATTATAGTAAACTTGAATTAATTTCCATTAATGCTTATGGGGATTAACCCAAGAGTTTCATAGGATGCATGCTATGATTAGTTTTAACGGTTGATCATACACAATAGACATATTAATGAATCTAAGGTTCCATATAATAGAACCAGTAAAACAATTACAAAGAATTTTCTACTATGGTATAATAGTAACATGGCTGAGGTAATTTTAGAAGACAAGATCTACAAGGAGGGGTAAAGCTCTAACTCTGAATGAACCCAAGATTTTTAATTTATGGGCCCTAGAGGTTAAATTCTCGGGTAAGATAAGGAGGTTTGTTACAAATGGTATCAAAGCCAAGGGTTCAAACACTAAGGCCTATGGACTCATCACCTTCGTATAGTTTCACTGGCAGATCTTGATTATAAACTCCTGTAAGAAAAATAACCCTGTTAGAGAGTGAATCAATAACAAGGTTATTGAAGGATCAATAACATGTTAACATCTTAAAAGGATTTAGAACTAATGGGGTTTTCATGCTTATAGTCCTTATAAAATAATGGTTTAAATGATTAAGCTGTGGGCATATACTTCAACATGCGGAGATAAAAAATGAATATGCATGTATGATCGATGTGTTTATATCAAGGTCACAGGCTTAGGTTCGATGATAACCATGGAAGATATGAAGAGAAGTATAGTACTAGGTCCTCCATTATGGCTCAAATTTTTATTAGTTTGAGTTAGGTTATAAAATTGGTTCACAGTTGGGACCTCTCGGTCATACCAAGCATCCCTACAACAACGAATGTCAATGACAAAGATACTAGTTGTGGGAGGTAGTAAATCAAGTGACAATTTAATCCACAAAAAGTTGTAATTATAGTGGAAATTTAATCCACCAATTAATTCTATATTGTTGCTAACCATCAATAATGGAAGGGGCAATTTGGTTTCGAACTAGTTGATATGGTTTCGAACCCAAAACTGATCAGAACACCATTTCCAACCACATCCTAATTAGGGATATCATACAATATTTTGTTATTTGACTTCGGCGAATACATTGGGGGTTCTTAAGGGTTGACCATTGAAAGGTCCATGCTGTTTCTCGCACTTTCAACTCAAATTGGAAAATTTGAATGAACAATGTTGTCCAAGATAAATTGTATAAGAGTCTCAAGATGATTATTAAGGTTATCTTGCAAATTGGAGTCTCAGATTCAATCATACACTACCACTGGTTTTACATATATGATAGATTGTGAGGCAACGATGTATAACCAACCTTCAATAGTTCAATGATCCCTTCTCAAATTTGGCAACCTCAAAATCTTTAAGATCGTGTATCTTGGGTCGCTAAAGTAAATTTACTATAATTACAGTGGTGTGTGTGAGAGAAATAAACGTATTACCATTCACGATAAAAAAAAGTGATGGTGTGTTTTATTCCCATGCATGGTCAAAAAAATAGTGATGGCGTGTTTTATTCCCATGCACAATAAAAAAAAATAGTGATGGATTGTTTTATTCCCATGCACAGTAAAAACAATAGTGATTTTTATGTACGATTTGTATAAATGCCACTTGGGGTGGCTATGAAAATGTTTTATAAATAGAGATACATGTCAAAAGTGTGGGAAAAATGGTTGTAGCACTCTAATTGCATGCTATATCACCAATTTGGAGGTAGGTGAGTTGGCCACAAGTCAATGATACTATTTCCATGGAAAGATTGAGGAAAAGCCAGGAAAAATCAGTGGTTACCTGCTGTCTACTAAGAGTTGGATAAAATCACATTAGTAAATGTTTTTTTCTTTACCACATGCATGGAGTAAAAAAAAAAAATAGTGTTGCTTCTTTCATTAGATGAGTTGTTGTTTCTTTCTTTAGAAGGGTTACCTATCTGATGGCGATAGGAGATAAAGATGATGGATAAGTGTAGGAAGAAGGCATAATGCTTATCCTTACCATCAAAGTGTGTTATAAAGTTCTAACATCATTTCATTTCAGGAACTTGCGAGCTCTTCACACTAGGAAAATGGTAGAGGCGTAACATAGACTCGGGAGTGGACGGGTGTCTGAGTCCCTTCGGCTGGATTATTGAGTCCCCTGGGGTTGAATATTGTCTAAGTGAAGTTGATTGGATTGATTTATTTTCAAGAACTTTAGATTGGATTGGGCTCTCTCTCCCTCGACGATAGTATAAAGGAAAAAAAATCAAATAAACGCAACGAGGGATGGAGGTCACATAGTGTTGTAGTTGCAGTGTTGCGCAGGACAAGAATATGGGAATGGGTACTAGCATGAACATGGAGGATGAGGAAGTGGATATGGACGAGAAGCAGAAAGTGGAAATGGCTAAATGATTCCAGCTCAACTCACCCCTAGGAGAGATCTAATATGTAGCCAAATATCGGTATTGTTGGACGAGCATATTTACTCAATGGCCATAGCAGAAGCCTTCCCCATCCACAACAAGTCTCAGATGATATTCCTAGAGATGCACAATCAAAATGGTCAGGTATTCTATTCTATTATATTATTGACATGCAATGCAACCACGTTCTACAATTCATTCAATCTGCTCTAACAACTCACAACCAAGATATATACAGACAAAAGTCTTGACCTTTCAAAATTTCCACGAATTGGATAGATTTATATAAAAAGACAAACACGGGCTTGTAATAATTTATTTCTAAGAAGACCTTGTCATTGAAAATTAGGGCCAGGGAATGATATTAACAGATGATTGGGTGCCAAATGAGGCAATGTTGATTTCTTGATCTTCACGAGAAAACTCTACGAGGGACCTGGCACTACCAGGGGGACCAAGGATTATAAATTTGCAGTTCGTGTCACAACACGATTCCATCTGATCCAAATGTTGTTGGGAGGAATATTGTTGTTGCAAATAAGAGAACAAAATGTGTAGCTTGCAATGGGATAGGCTATGCTTTTAAAAGGATGTATCAAGGCATTTCAATTGTTGTTTTTAAGCATCATCGTGTTTCACAGTTAGGTAATCCAATAGAAACATCCATCCCAATCGGCTTTGAACACTAATAGTAGAAAAATCTTAGCCAAGGTTGGTGGATACTTTGTATGACCATATGTCACTTGCCTTTGAAATTATATGCATGTCATGGAAAGCTAAAGCAAATGGAAGGTTAGAAAACAAGGCCCAACTAAATAACTTGGAAATTAATAATTGCTAGTTATTATCTACAATTATTTTTTCATATTTCAATTATGGATACCCATTGACTAAATCTCTATAGAGGAAAGAATATTTGGGTTGATTCTTTGATATAAAATCAAGAACCGTGGCTTTTCCAATGAATTGCTTTGTTTCTGCCAAAATTTGAGAATTTCAAAAAAAAAATACGATGCCACCTACTAAGAGTAGAGAAGTAACTATTACTGAGACTCAATTAGCCAACGGATCTAGATCTAGATTTTCAGTCTAAAAAGAAATACCTATTTCATGTTTAAATTAAGACTTGTTCACGTGTTCCAAGAGAATAAAAAATCTGGTAATTTGAATATTTTAAACCCTGCTCGTGTATGTATAACGTGGAACCACATCACTATTTTAGAGTGATAAGTTTTGACGACATATCTTTACATGCAAATGTTTTTTTTTCAATATTCTAATCACCTACATTTTGGAAATTTTGGTTCATACACAATTGTATAATTGAGAGAATGTCACTCAAGGGTGGAATGGGATGTCGTTCTTGAAATAAAAAGTAACTGCATAGGAGTGGAGCCTTACTTTAATTGCGGCTACAAAGAAGCGATTGTTACCTTTAAAATTTTGTAGTGTAATATCTCATATTTTTCCGACTTTGGAATCTTAAAATTATAGACATGATGATATATCTTCTAAAGAATTCCCTATGATTTTGAATGGATTAGTAGGAGAGTAGGATATGAGGCAAAGATGGAAATAATAATAATTAGGATTCTATATATCATTTTCCTCCTTAAAATTGTAGTATGCTAGTTGCCTCTAGAATTGATTAGAATATAATATTATATCATCCATTGAAGGTCGGATAATATGGCAATTAAAAAGAAATGTGAATGTAGGGCACTATTAAATTCCTCACTAGGAAATGGTCTTACTTATACTTGTTCAATTTTCACTAAGGATACGGTCGTGCTTATGTGCATGTTTGTGTTTACTGATATTCACACTAATGGTTAGGGCTACATGCAAATCCATTGGATTGATAAAAAAAAATCTTATTGAAGTCACTTGAAATATTCTTGACCTTATGGAGGATTAAATCTGGGAATGAAATAAATTATTCTAAGAGGTGGATAGCATGGATGAATTAACAACTATAATGCAAGCAAATTGATACCCCTACAAGTGCTATAAAGGGAATTGTCTAAATAAAAAGATAATTGTGTAAAATAAGAAATGGTAAACTCCAGTAGGGTGTTATCCAATGAAAAAGGTTTTCATGAACAATGTTAAGAATATAAAGAACATGTAACTCTATTGCATCAAATAGTAGAGTTAGTGGTAAGTGGCATAGTAAGTAATTGTTATCACACTCATTAGAGCTGTCCCACTCATGATAGTATCTGCATGGACGATGATGTATAAGCAAAAATAATTATATTATGAATGTATATGGATCGATGATACCTCTTTGAAATCGGAACTTGATCATTACTATGTTTATTTTGGAACATAGTATGCTTCTAATGGATAACTAAATAAATATTATGCATTAAATTCTTATGTATAATGATAAACAAATCCAATTCTTGTTTATCTTAATAGGATGATTTTTTATGTAAATCTCAAAATTAGTCATATTTCCACATGTGGAGATTGTAGTTTTGGAAGTGAAGGTTAAATACATATATGCATGATAGAAATTAGAGTAAAACTTGGGAAAAATTGGTATTATGAATGATGAAGAGAAATTAGAAAGTTTTTGCTTAAAAGCTTCAACACAAACTATAACATGTATCGGTTAAGGAACTGTGTGGAAAACTATATTAGGTAAGAGATTAAAATCAGGATGGGTGAATAAAAACAAATCTCACCTAATACTTGAAAGGAGGGTTATATAATGGAGGAAGTCCATGGTTGAATCTGGACTTAATTGTTATATATTATACCTATGCCTTGTCATGGATAGTTTACATGTTGTTACCATAGTCTCGTTAAGCAGTCATTAAGATAAAGATGTTGGAGAGGAACATGTTTAATATACATGCATATTAATGAGTTATTTGAATTTACAATGCAAGAATATGTGTGTGTAGTATTATAGACTTGTAAGAATATTGTATTATCAAATGGTATAGTATAGTTGCATAGTAATGAGTCATATGAATCTTCCATGTAAGCACTTCCTCATGAATTCTAGTATTAATAGTCTCTTACATGTTGAAAGAAAGTTAAAAGTCATTCCTCAACAATCATAAAATTTGGTTACCCCAATGCCTATTAAAGATGAGTATGTTCTATAGAAGGAAAGAGCATGATTGACCAAATGATTATATTGGTAAAGTAGTATGGAATTGTTATTATGTTGTGATAGACTATCTATTCTGTTGCTTAGATGTTGAGCATAATTGTGTTCTACATTATGTACTGGGGGCATTGGAACCAAATCTCTCTAATGGATTTCTTACTACATATCCCCCCCAGAGCATCATTCTCCCATCTAATGAGAACCTCTTTGAATTCATGACCTCTTATGGGTCGTGATCAAGGAATCATGAGCATAGTTCCTTGTCTTATGTCAAGGTCATTAAAAAAATGAAACAAGGAATATAAGGATAGTTCCTGGTCTCATGTCAATCTCGTTAAAAAATGAAACAAAGGGTGTGAGCATAGTTCCTTGTCTTGTGTCAAGTTTTTTAAAAAATGAAACAAGGAATATGAGGACAGTTCTTTTGCTGTGTCAATCTCATTAAAAAAATGAAACATGTCCCAGAGCATAGTTCCTTGTCTTTTGTCAAGCTTGTTAAAAACGAAACAAGGTCCTGTGGAGCAAAGTTCCAATTCGAGTCTTTGAGTAGATATCATAAAATCCCAGTCGAGTCTTTCACTTGATCTCGCAAGTGAACCTTCATTCCATCCACCTGATAGCTGCGAGTATTCTACTTAGGTGAATGCAATGAAGCTTAGGGGGCATGCACCTAGAATCAAGTCATCATGCTTGGGGCATAAAAACCAATCTCAAGCACACTTTTTTTGTTTCAAGCTTGTGTAAAAATGAAAGTGAATCCAAGCATAGTTTTTCATTTCAATCTTGTGTAAACATGAAAATGAATCCAAGCATAGTTTTTCATTTCAAGCTTGTGTAAACATGAAACTGAATCCTAGCATAATTCCCTATGGTTCATTCTTGTCTAAAAATTAACCCATCTTCATTTTAACCCTTGTGATTGCCATTCTATCAGCCTCTTTCATCAGATGAGCCTTGGTTTTTTCTCCTTCCATCATCACTATCTGCTTGGCCGATAATACACTTTCACTTGGTTATTTTACCCTTTTTGAAGAATAGGTTCAATGAGTGGTCTTATTAGCCATCCTCTTCACATAAATCAACATGTTTTGAGAAGTTCCAACATCATTGGAACTAGTTGCTATTCTAGAAAACACTTGTTCCTCTAAGTGGAGTCCTCTTTAAGCTCTTTCCAGACTCTCAATATATGAAAAGATTGTTAAGTGCTTGTCCCTTTCATCTCATTAATGGATTGGAAATGACATCTACTCAGTATATGTTTAACCCTTTTCCAGATTACGTTGACTGAACATGGTCAATAGGTTCTCTCTCATACAATTTTACGCTTTTTCGAACTTGAGAGACAAATTTATGAAAAAGAACTTGTGGAGTTCTCTTTTTGTCCCTTTCCAAACTCTCTAAACATGAAAAGGATCAAGTTCTCATTATTGTTAAACTCGTTAAAACATCAAATAATGACAAATGTTTCCATCATGACAAGGCTGAGTTTCACCTTCGCTAGACTCGTTAAAACATCACATAGTGATGGATTCACCCGAAGGGTGAAATTATACAACAAGAATATGTTATCCTTCTCAATCTTGATTAAAAATAAAGAGGTACTGGTTAGAAATGGTTGGGGAAAATGAGAGAAGGGGTAAACCACTTTATGGTAGCAGGTCGCTCTTAAACATGACACTTTCATTTCATCTCTGTGACTACTTGGGTTGGGTTATCAGCTTGATGGTTATCATACCTATGGTCTATCACACCATCCATCACTTTGGTTTTGGGTCAATGTTTTTAATTCATTTAGTGTCGCCGACACGTTCAAGAGAAGCCATTCCGTAAAATTCATCCTTTGCAATACTCATAAACCTTCATTTTCATGACTGCCATTCATGAACCTTGTGTCATTAGTCACATTCTATCTCCAAAATCATTACACTTGTTTTGTGTCGTTGATGTGGGATACATCAAGGCCCTCCTGCGATGAGTAGCTCCTTGTCAACATCAGCACAATATCCAAGAAGTTGACTTAGAAATGCCCTTCAAGTACCTTGAAGCTTGCATATGTCAATGTCAATTTTCTCGCTTCTGGCGATAGGTTGACATCACTGGCCCTTGACTGAAAGTCTTTGTATGGTGTTCGACATCAAAAAATCTATTCACACCATGCAAAATGTACTACAATACCTTGAGGATCATTATCATTATTGGTGATTTCTCTCGTGTTTCTTAACAACTTACATCATTGGTAATCAGATGATGTCTTCTGATGTTTGATTTATGATCACATATCCACATGGTTAGGCTCGTACTTAAGCGAACAATTGAATGAGATAGAACACCCTGGATCTAGTTTCATCCATTAGGGTTGCGATTTCAGGAGAGTACTATTTCATCTGTATGATGGCTTTACATAGATGGTCATCCTATCATGGGTCTATATCTATAGATGACTATCTAATTCATGTACATGTAATGAAAAGTTTATATGTTGAGCATGGGTATGCCTTCCCTCAACAATTCATGAAAAATTCAAAATATCATGATATTATGTATTGTAATCGATGCAGGTCACCATTCGCTTTAGTTCCTCCTCATCACATTGTAAATCATATCACTTGACATTATGATTTTCGACTTCATGCTTTAGGGGGAAGCTGTTATAGGTCTATTTGGGCACATCAATCTAACATTCATATCAGTACTGTTAGGGCTCATCAAACCCTAATTTAGTTGCTACATTCCCTAGAAAAGTCATCCCATTGAATGCCTTCATTCCTGAGAGTTTCCTAGCCTGAAGCCCTCCTGAAATGAATCCTTGAGGAACTAGCGCAACCTTGGTCAGGGGTAATTATGCTACAATGCTGGTAGGCCCATTCAGGGATGCATTTTAGTGCACTTAGGCTCACTTTGACCTATGTTGGGTGAGATGGAGAGAAATTTGCATAGGGTTCTGGGAATATTCCTTGGTTATAGATCATTCTAGAAGATTCCCACATCTTATCTCCTCCTATGAGCTTTAAATTGGATAGGGAATGAATCAATTAACCTGCTATCCTCTCATCCCTTCCTCCATGGAGACTAACTCCAAAATTGTAAAGCCATTCAATTCCCAATTTATGAAAAAACCACCTCCATTTCCCTATAAATTGAACACTTAACATAGTGATCAAGGGATGTATAGTACATAGCATAGGTCCTCCATTATGGCTCAACGTTTGATTAGTTTGAGTTAGGTTATAAAATTGGTTCACTGTTGGGACCTCTCGGTCATACCAAGCATCCCTAGAACAACGAATGTCGATGATAAAGATACTAGTTGCAAGAGGTCGTAAATCAAGTGACAATTTAATCCACAAGAAGTTGTAATTATAGTGGAAATTTAATCCACCAATTAATTCTATATTGTTTCTAACCATAAAAAATGGAAGGGGCGGTTTGATTCTGAACTAGCTGATATGGTTTTGAACTCAAAATTGATCAGAACACCATTTCCAGCCACAACCTAATCACGGATATTGTAGAGTATTTTTTTATTTGACTTCGGTGAACAGATTGGGCGTTGTTAAGGGTTGATCATTGAAAGGTCCAAGGTGTTTCTCATGCATTCAACTCATATTGGAAAATTTGAGTGAAACAATGTTGTCCAAGATAAATTGTATAAGAGTCTCAAGATGATTATTGAGGTTACCTTGACAATTTGAGTCTCGAATTCAATCATAGACTACCATGGGTTTCGTATATATGATAGAATGTGAAGCAATGATTTATAACCAACCTTGGACAGTTCAATGATCCCTTCTCAAATTCGGTAACCTCCAAATCGTTAAGATTATGTATCTTGGGTCGCTAAAGTAAATTTACTATAATTACAGTGGTGTGGGTGAGCGAAATAAACGTATTACCATTACTCAGTTGTTTCCTGTTGTCTACTGGGAGTTGGATAAAATCACATTAGTAAGCGTTGTTTCTTTACTGCATACATGAAGGAACAAAAAAAAAATAGTGTTGTTTCTTTCATTAGATGAGTTGTTGTTTCTTTATTTAGAAGGGTTGCCTATCCAGTGGCGATAGGAGATAAAGATGACGGATAAGTGTAAGAAGAAGGCATAATTCTTATCCTTACTGTCAAAGTGTGTTATAAAAAAATAATTAAAAAATTATAGTTCTGAAATCATTTTGTTTCATGAACCTGCAAGCTCTTCACACCAGGAAAATGGTAGAGGCGTAACATTGACTCATGAATGGACGGGTGTGTGAGTCCCTTTAGCTAGATTATTGAGTCCCCTCGGGTTGATTATTGTCCAAATGAAGTTGATTGGATTGATTTATTTTCAAGAACTTTAGATTACACTAGGACCTCTCTCAATCGAGGAGAGTAGAAAGGAAAAAATAAATAAATCAAATAAACACTATGAGAGATAGAGGTCACACAGTGCTGTAGTTGTACTATTGCGTAGGGTAAGAATACGGGAATTGGTGCTGGCATGAACATGGAGGATGAGGAAGAGGATATGGGCGAGAAGCAGAAAGTGGAAATGGTGAAATGGTTCCTGCTCAACTCACACCTGGGAGAGATCGAATATGTAGCCAAATATCGATATTGATGTACGAGCTTATTTACTCAATGGCCATAGTAGAAGCCTTCCCCATCCACAACAAGTCTCACATGATATCCCTGGAGATGCCCAATCAAAGTGGTTAGGTATTATATTCTATTATATTCTTGACATGCAATGCAACCACGTTCTACAATTCATTCAATCTGCTCTAACAACTCACAACTAAGATATATATAGACAAAAGTCTTGACCTTTCAGATTTTCCATGAATTTTATAGATTTATATAAAAAGACAAACAAGGTCTTTTAATAATTTATTTCTATGCAGGCCTTGTCATTGAAAATTAGGGTGAGGGCATGGTATTAATAGATAATTGGATGCCAAATGAGGCAATGTTAATTTCTTGATCTTCACGTGCAAACTCTACGGGGGACCTGGCACTACTAGGGGGACCAAGGATTGTAAAATTGCAATTGGTGTCATAACATGATTCCATCTGATCCAAATGTCACTAGGAGGAATATTTTCATTGCAAATAAGAGAAAAAAAATGTGTAGCTTGCAATGGGATAGGCTATGATTTTGAAAGGATGTATCGAGGCATTTCAATTGTTGTTTTTAAGCATGATTGTGTTTCATAGTTAGGTAATCCAATAGAAACATCCATCCCAATCAGCTTTGAACACTAATAGTAGAAAAATCTTAGGCAAGGTTGGTCGATGCTTCCTAGGACCATATGTCACTTGCTTTAGAAATTCTATGCATGTCATGGAAAACCAACTCAAGAGGAAGGTTAGAAAATAAGGCCCAACTAAAGAACTTGGCAATAAAAAATTGCTAGTTATTATCTACAATTATTTTTGTATATTTCAATTATGGATACCCACTGACTAAAGCTCTATAGAGGAAAGAAGATTTGGGTTGATTCTTTGATATAAAATCAAGAACCGTGGCTTCTCAAGCGAATTGTTCTGTTTTTGCTGAAATTTGAGAATTTGAAAAGAAAAAAATATGATGCCACCTACTAAGCATAGAGAAATAACTATTACTGAGACTTAGTCAGCCAACAGATCTAGATCTGGATTTTCAGTCTAAAAAGAAATACCTATTACGTGATTAAATTAAGAATTGTTCACATGTTCCAAGAGAATCAAAATTCTGGTAATTCGAATAATTTAAACTCTGCTCGTGTGTGTATAACCTGGAACCACATCACTATTTTAGAGTGATAAGTTTTGTCGACATATCTTTACATGAAAATGTTTTTTTTTTCAATATTCTAATCACCTACATTTTGGAAATTTTGGTTCATACACAACTATATAATTGAAGAGAATGTCACTCAAGGGTGGAATGGGATGTCATTCCTAAAATAAAAATTAATGGTGCAAAAGTGGAGCCTTACTTTAATTGCGGCTACAAAGAAGCGATTGTTACCTTTAAACTTTTGTAGTGTAATCTCTCATATTTCTCCACCTTTGGAATCTTACAATTATAAACATGACGATATATATATTAAAGAATTCCCTGGGATTTTCAATGGATTAGTAGGAGAGTAGGATACGAGGCAAAGACAGAAATAATAATAATTAGGATTCTATATACCATTTTCCTCCTTAAAATTCTAGTATTCTAGTTGCCTTTAAAATTGATTAGAATATAATATTATATCGTCCATTGAAGGTCAGATAATATAGCAATTAAAAAGCAATGTGAATGTAGGGCATTGTTCAATTCCTCATTAGGAAATTGTCTTACTTATACTTGTTCAATTTTCACTAAGGATATGGCTGTGATTATGTGCATGTTTGTGTTTATAGATATTCACAATAATGATTAGGGCTACATGCAAATCCATCGGATTGAAAAAAAAAAATATTATTGAAGTCACATGAAATGTTCTTGTCCTTACAGAGAATTAAAGTCAGGAATGAAATAAATTATTCTAAGAGGTTGATAGCATGGATGAATTAACAACTATAATAAGCAAATTGATACCCCTACAATTGCTATAAAGGGAATTGTCTAAATAAAAAGATAATTGTATAAAATAAGAAATGTCAAACCCTAGTAAGGTGTTATGCAATGAAAAAGGTTTTCATGAACAATGTTAAGAATATAAAGATCATGCAACTCTATTGCATCACATAGTAGAGTTAGTGGTAAGTGGCATAGTAGGTAATTATTATCACACTCATTAGAGCTATCCCACTCATGATAGTATCTGCATGGATGATGATGTATAAGCAAAAATACTTATATTTTGAATGTATATGGATGGATGAGACCTCTTTTAAATCAAAACTTGATCATTACTATGTTTAGTATTTAACATAGTATACTTCTAACGTATAACTAGATAAATATTATGCATTAAATTCTTATGTATAATGATATACAAATCCAATTCTAGTTTATCTTAATGGGATGACTTTTCATGTAAATCTCAAAATTAGTCATATTTCCGCATGTGGAGATTGTATTTTCAGAAATGAAGGTTTAATACATATATGCATGATGCCAATTAGAGGAAAACTTGGGAAAAATTGGTATTATGAATGATGAAGAGAAATTAGAAAGTTTTTGCTTAAAAACTCTAACACAAGCCATAACATGTATCGGTTAAGGAACCATGTCGATAACTATATTAGGTAAGAGATTTAAATAAGGATGGGTGAATAAAAACAAATCTCACCTAATATCTGAAAAGAGGGTTACATAATGGAGGAAGTCCATGGTCGTATCTAGACTTAAAAATTATATATTATATCGATGGCTTGTCATGGATAGTTTACATGTTGTTACCATAGTCTTGTTAAGTAGTCATTAAGATAAACATGTTGGAGAGGAACATGTTTAATATACATGCATATTAATGAGTTATATGAATTTACAATGGAAGAACATGTGTGTGCAGTATTATAGACTTGTAAGAATATTGTATTATCAAATGGTATAGTATAGTTTCATAGTAATGAGTCGTATGAATCTTCCATGTAAGCACTTCCTCATGAATTCTGGTATTAATAGTCTCTTACATGCTTAAATAAAGCGAAAGTCATTCCTCAACAATCATAAAGATTTGGTTACCCCAATGCCTATTAGTGGGGAGTATGTTCTATAAAAGGAAAGAGCATGATTGACCAAATGATTATATTTGTAAAGTAGTATGGAATTGTTATTATGTTGTGATAGAATGTCTATTTTTTTGCTTAGATGTTGAGAATAGTTGCGTTGAGTAAGAATTGGTGTTTTGTGACTTGTAGAATCAATGGTATGCTGCTAATGCTATCAATGCTTACAAATATGCATAGCATGTAGAATTTATTTTTTTTCCTCCATGCAGGGGATTGAGTTTCTTATTGAGGCTATAATTTGTCAAGCATACATGCTTGGGATGTTATGTGCCAATAGTAAAGAGGCAAAGTATGCATGACTATGTTAAAATTCAGGCTGGACAAGGAAAATTGAAGGTTCTCTTATTGGATTGCATTGATAAGGTATCTGAACAACATAAGGAAATGTTTTGTTATTCAAACAAGAGCTCATAAATTAGATAATTCATCTTTTGGTAAAGGGTTATTTAATGTTAAGGATGAGCTAACATGTAAATACCTTGAAATCATAAACACTTACCTCTACAAGAAGTGTAGGATTGAAAGTGGTAAAAATGTTCATGCATAAATACACTGAATTATACATGGCCAACAGGTTGTTAAGGCATAAAAACTGAAAAAGTAAAACATACGAGGTGAATTAATGATTGATGAATATTAAAATTCTACAACTATTTGTTAATAGTTTGCTTAAGATATGCATGAATACAATACTATGCGACTGATATTGTAAGCACATGACATCTAGAATTGATTTACATATAACATAAAACTTTCCTAATTATATAGATGAACCATGATAAATGAATTTTGGTATGATACTAACATGGTGCAAAAAAAATGTGGGTAAAGTTTATGTCATGCAAGTAGTACCATGAGGATGGTATTATAGGTTGTACCACAACTGTACTAGCTACAACAGTACATATGGGATTGTATGACTACATATGCTACAAGGTTGAAAAATGAAATGTGTATTGGTGTGTATAACATACCTTGTGTGCATGTATGCATTAGTCATTGGATGGATGTCTAGCTGGGTAAACAAATATGGAGGTTACCCAGAAGAAGGAAGGTAGGTTTGGTATAAGTAACTCTGGTTAATTGCAATTTGGCATACATACAATTACGATGAATATATGTATATTAATATATATTGTGATGTGAAGTAATTTGTTATGACCTTGTAGGCATAATAATGTGGAAAATATGCTAAATTATGTATTGTATGTAGAGAAAATACAAGAAGCAGGTGTTTGAAAAGAACACAAAGGCTTGAAAGAATGCAAGCAGAGAACATGCATTCCTCAGATAAAATAATTGATAAGCAATAGCTCCTTTAATAATATGTAGTAGTAGATTATCATATTATCATAGTTAAACTCCTACATCTATAAATTATCACAAATGGTTTGAAAAAAATGTTATAGGTAGTTATGAAAGGAGAGCTCTCCTTGAGACCAATGTAGCTATGGAAGGAGAGGCACTTGGAGCACTCCTTATGACAGATGTACATCGGAAAAAAAAGCATCAGATGGAAGAACCATGAGAGCTGTTGATTTACAAACTAACTACCTATGAACATGGACATGATGCAGTGATACATCGAGGATGGTGTAAAATTTAAGGGGGGGAGTATGTAACAACCCTCCCTTGTGTACTACATTATTGTAAACATAATCTAAGTTAAATCTAGGTGTGATATCCTTCCTTCTGTGTTAAATGTTGTAAACCTATTAGAGGGAAAGATAGGTTTGATACCCTCCTTTGTGGGCTAAACTATTCAAAAACTAAGCTGAGGAAAGCTAGGTGATATGTAATATGAAAATAAAATGTGTTTTTAAAAAAATGAATAAAATAAATCACTTGGAGAGTGGAGCACCAAGGGAGAGGAGATGCTTGCCAAATCCCATGAGGAATGCGATAGAGATGAATATTTCATGATAAGCTTCTAAATGTGATTCTAGATGAGCTTGGATGATTGGATATCTCTCAGATAGATGGGAGATAAAGATCCATTGGAAATAAAATATTCGTGGGAGATAAATGCAAGATTTTAAGTGGAAAAGCATCGAGGGAGATAAAGACGAGATTTTCTAGATAAGACCTAGGCAAATGGAAAAATCCACAATGCAAGATGCTTATAATGGTAACTAAATTGTGAAAGATGGTAATAAATACCCAGTGCATCGATCAATTGAGGCTAGTTGATCCTTGGCAAGCTCTTCGGCTCGAGGGGAATCAGAGGTGATTCATGGTTGGGTGGTGGTGCTCCTCCCTCCAAGTGAGGTTTTATTTGGTATCAGATGTGTGGGATGTTTGTATGATGATTATTACTCTCTATACTATAGTTTCAGTTTGTCTATGAGAATATTTAAGCTTTGTTGGCATGAATGAATGAATTAAATGAGATTCTTATCAGTAGATTACTTTTGTTTTTCATTCATTCTGATTTGAGTCACTTGTATGAAATATGTTGTATCTTAATCCTTATTTTATTATGGAAATAATGCTTTTTTCAATATGCATGTTGCATTCTAGTGTGAAGTTAGCAGTAGAAGTGTATGAAGTGAGTGATTGTACTTGTACCCATGAGCTATCTGATTCATGATAGAAATTGTATGCACCAATTATACATAAGTAGATTATAAATGTTAATGATTTTTGTGATAATGTATTATACCCGTGACTGCTTTGATATTCAAGAGTAGAACTCATAGTGAAAGCATAATACATGGTTGTAAATACTAATGGTGTTTAAGAGGAGATCACATATGAATATGTGAGATAGCTATGAAATATACATCTTACATTTAAAAAACAAATATAGTCTACCTGTAATGTTATGTGATAAATTAAATACTTATGCATGCGAAACAATTATATAAAAAATGCTTAATAATCCTTAGTGTATGACAATTGGTTCAAGTTATCTGTGTTGCATGTATAATACTACCTCCTTTTAGGCTAGCCCAACTAATTATGCATGCGAAAGAAGGGTAGGTCAGTAGCATACTGACTATGTGTACAGGAATATGATCATGATAAAAAGGCATACTAATTATAATAAACTTGAATTAATGTCCATTAATGCTTGTGGGGATTAACCCAAGAGTTTCATAGGACGCATGCTATGATTATTTTTAACAGTTGATCATACACAATATACATGTTAATGAATCTAAGGTTCCATTTAATATAACTAGTAAAACAATTACAGAGAAATTTTTACTATGGTCTAATAGTAACATGGTTGAGGTAATTTTAGAAGACAATATTTGCAAGGAGGGGTAAAGCTTTAACTATGAATGAACCCAAAATTTTTAATTTATGGGTCCTAGAGGCTAAATTCTCAGGTAAGCTAAGGAGGTTTGTTACAAAATTATGTAATATTAGAGAATGTTTGTCTCATAGTTGTCCATGTGTCCTAGATTAGGATTAGTTTCTATTTTCTAGGAAACAATTTTGATCTCCCTAAATTGATGTGAACCTATATATTTTGATTCCATGATTAATGAATGTGTTTGATACTTCCCAAGTAGTATCCTAGTGCATATTGCTCAAATGTGAGGTCCTAGTTTCAGTATTTCAATTTTGTCTTCCATTTTTAACAAAAATCACCCTGTGAAATTGAAGTCAAAAGAAAAAAAATTAAAGAAAACATTTAAAATAAAACCAAATGAGCGATCTACAAATTTGACTCCTTTGTCTGTATATATCCATCAATTGAATGTAGGTTTCCTCCAATTGGTATTTCTCCCCTATTCTATTGACTAGGGTTTATACTCTCATGCATATTCATGCTCTTCATCATATATGTGGCCATTACCAAACATGGAGTTCATAGTGAGTTATTTGATCTATTTTCTTGTTCTTCACCTCAATATGTCACTCTTTGTTTGTTATAACAATTAATTCATGTTTGTAAAAACCATTGGCTTCATAAAGATCATCCAAGGGTTAATTTATACAATGGGAGTGATGTGTTATATTTTTTTAGGTTCCTTTTTGACATGCGAGTAGTTTCCAATGGAGGCCTGTGCTTTGTTGGTTTCATCCAATAGTAATAGATGTGTGCCCAATAATGTCCTAATGATGGAAAACACCTTCAAATTTCAATACTAAGCAACCTTTAATTATTATTCTCTATAAATTTAGATTTCACCACTAGTACAACTAGAAATCATCTTGATGTCGTGGAGAAAGAATAACATGAAATTGTAAATAACATTAGTTGTCAGTTATGATGCATAAGAAATTGGTGGGATTGTTTGGATACAAGGATTTTTAGTTTCTCTAGCACAATATGCATTTCAAGGTCTGGAGTAGCGACACTATAGAGGTATAGGAGCACCTGAAATAATTCATGGGAATTTTGACTTTAAGTGCCCACCACTTCTCCAATTTTACATGTCAATTCTCCATTTTTGGCATGTCTTTGTTTATAATGGAATTGCTAAGGTGGAGTTTCATCGTTCTTTTTTAGATTTTTCTTGGGGTAGCCATAAGTGTAGTTGTGTGTATCCACTATACAAAAGCCCTTACCTTTTTACTTATATATATCTACTTATTTTTTCCCATACTAAGGCTAATTCAACCTCTTTTAAGGCACAACTAGACCATCAAAAACATCTACAAATTTTCTTGATTAACTCGATCCTTTATAGGAGATACAATCACAATTTTTATGCCTCTTTCAAGTTCTTAACCACCCTCTTTTATCAATGGATAGATATTATATTATACAAATAATTCAATGCCTTTTCCTTTCCTCTCTTAGCTTAGACAAAGCCCTAACTAGGGCATAAATCTCACACAGAAATTTCAGCTCTCCTCCTAGAGCCCTAAAATGTTTGGCAATTTGAAATTCTCAGGAATCTAGTCCATTGGCTTGGCTATTAATAAAAAGAAGTTGTTCAACTATATTAACTTTAATTTTTGCTGATCCAATTATATTATGGGATTGATTGATATTTTTTAATCCTCTTCCTTATCTTTTGCATATTCCATTTTGATTACTTATGTGTGTTATAGTTTTGTTTAAAGGTGCCCACTATCCAATAGATATTGATCAATGTGGTTTTGTTTTAGTTTTCTTGCAGTCCATGATAGGATGGTGACAATAAATAAAACTTTTAATGACTTGGGAGGACTAAAATCTCAAAGTTATGTAGATATTTTGTAGAACCCTTCGGGCCACTAAAGAAATTAACGAGAGATTAAATACTCCAGATTATCGAGACTTCGACAATTTTGTAGGGTGAAAAGAGGATAGCCCTTGGCCCAAATAGATATTGGAGAAACGGACATAATCTGAATTGTACTTTAGCACACAATACTTTCTAGCCATGAAACACATAAAAAGTGTTATAAGATATAACCTTTATTTGAAAAATCAATGTGAATTTTCCATGGTAGAAATTTAGCCAAATATACACTAATTAGAGACCAAGAAACATAATAGCTTCTAGACTATAATTGTGAAGTATTAAATAGGAGACCCCTTAGGGAGTCAAATTCAACCAGTAAAGACTGTTAATTTGGAAGATGATAGTAAAGACTCTGTTGATTCTAAGACTTAAATCACCTTCAACATCCTTCGTTTTTCTCTCGACTGTATCTTGTAGGAATATAGGACATCTTGTAGAACACATTAGGAAATCTTGTAGGTTGACCTGTAGTAGCCTGTTTTGAGGCTGAATTGTGGAAAAATCCCCTAGGAAGCTATAAAATAACCCCTACTTGCCTCCGAAGCCTTATGACCATTCACCATCATTCCTAAGCCACCTGCCACATCACCAAAAGAATTTAGCTTTCACACTTTCACACAAAAAAAGACAAAAAGAAAAACAGAGTTATTTTGTTCATTTCCATGCACAACAATAGAATGTTTGATGTTTCAATTTGCATGTCTAGGACAGTAGGATTGCATACATGTTTACTTAGCGTTCTTTTGAAGAAAGGCCTCTTAGTAGTTAGTTAGAAGAATGGTGTGGTTAATCATTTGATTTCAGTCTTTTTCCTTATTGTAGAAGACAAGATTTCTTTTAGTGTAGATTTATCTTTCCTTCATTGGTAATCGACCTTCTTCTAAATCAATAGAAGTCTGGTTTTAAAAACCTTAGTTTTCTATCACCAGCTTAGCGGTGACAAAGAGTAGACCCATCACATTTACTTGTGTATACATCAATTTCACCTCCAAGTTTGTACGAACCCCGGGTTGATAAGGTAAAGTTGGTAGCCCTAGGAGTTGCAGCATAATTGCTACAATACTGGTGCTCATTTGAATTCGTGTTTTAAGAAATGCACATGTCAATTGTGAAGGATGTGCATTTGGAAAAATGCAAAGGGCTGAATTTCCCTCAAATTTATATAGGATAAAAATAGATATACTCGAACTTGTGTACACTGATATATGTGGAGCGATAGAGACAAGGTCCTTAGGAGGAGCTTATTTTTTTGTTATTTTTTGATGATTTCATAATATATACATGGGTATATTTTCTCAAAAAGAAAAGGCATACTTTTGAATATTTTAAAGAATTCAGAATTATGGTTGAAAATCATACAGGGAAGATCATCAAAATTCTCTGCTCAGACCAAGGGGGAGAATACAAGCTTAGAAATTTTATCGAATATTCTAGGGATAATGTAACACTTCAATAGATTATAGTAGCACACACTCCACAACATAACAAGGTTGTAGAGAGAAAGAACAGAACATTGTTGGAGTGTGCACGTAGCATGTTGAAAGGTAAGAACCTATGCAATGGATTTTGGGAAGAAGCTATTAATGTTGGAGTCTATTTAAAGAATAGAAGTCCAACTAATATTCTTGATCTCAAGACTCCATTTGAGGATTTATATGGTTTTAAGTCTGCAATCAGTCATTTAAGAGTATTTGGTTTGAAAGGTTTTGCACATATTCCTAAGGAGGATAGGAAGAAATCAGATGGTAAAGCCATATAATTCATATTTGTAGGGTATTGTTTTGATTTCAAAGCATATAAAATATTTAATCCATCTACTCACAAGGTATTTGTGAGTAGAGATGTTATCTTCCATGAATAGGTTGATGAAGGGAATAGAGAAAAAAGCTATGAGAAGTGGCAGATGCTTTTACTGATTGATGATATCAATGATGAAGCCAAAGACAACCATGTGCAACAAAAACAACAAAAATAAGAATCTGGTGATGTGGGTATAGTCAGCAATCCAAGCCCATTCAGGGGTGAGTAAGGCAGATTTGAGGCAAGTCCACTACCAAGGAGATTAGGTAGGCATATTCACATACCATCAAGGTATAAAGACTATGCTCTTATGTCTAGTATTTTAAATGTTGTTTAGGCCATGAATTATAATGAATAAAATCATTATGATGAATGGAGGTCAGATATAAAGAAGAATATGAGTCCATAATTAAAAACAAAATATGGGAATTAGTTAAATTTCCAGAAGGGAAAGATCCCATAGGTTGTAAATGGTTATATAAACCTAAGTTCAAAGTAGATGGTAGTGTAGAAAAATATAAATCTAGGTTGGTGGCTAAAGGGTACTCAGAGAAAGAAGGGATTGATTATGAAGATTACTTTGCTCCTGTATCTATGTTAAATACTATTAGAATGATAATAGCTTTAGCTAGAAAGAATCATTGGAGTCTACACTAGGTAGATGTGAAATCTACTTTTCTAAATGTAGAATTGACAGAACAGGTATATTTAACACAACCTGAAGGGTTTATTAAATGGGGGCAAGAACATTTGGTTTGTAAATTAAAGAAGGCATTGTATGAATTGAAAATGCACCCAGATCTTGGTCTGAAAAAATAGACTCTTTCTTCTTGCAACATGGTTATAAAATAAGTAAAAATGACCGAAATATGTATACCGTATTTGATTCAAAGGGGAAGATTGTGTTTATTTATTTATATGTTTATGGTCTAATTGTTATTGGAAATGTTGATGAATTGATTAAAGAAATCAAAGTGCAAATGTCACAGGTCTTTGAAATGAAGGACCTTGCAAAATTACATTATTGTTTGGGTCTTGAAGTCTAGAGGGATTATGGCCACACTTTTCTCACTCAAGGAAAGTATGTCGGGGGATTATTGAAGAAATTGTGAATGGATTAGTGTAAATATACCTCGGTACTTATACTGTAGAATGTTAAACTTCTGAATGATGATGGTTCTAATAGATGGATGATACACTATACAAACAACTAGTTGGAAGTCTGATTTATTTGACTACAACTAGACCTGACTTAGCATTTTCACACAATGTGTTGAGTCAGTTTCTATCAAAACCTCTTGAGAATCATTGGGTGGAAAAAAATGTGTCTTAAGGTATCTTCAAGGAACCATCAATTTTGGCATTAAATATACTGATTCTTTTGATGTTAAACTCACAAGTTATTCAGATTCAGACTAGGCTAGAAACCCAAATGATAGAAAATCCATAATAAGTTATGCTTTCAATGTTGGGTTTGATGTCATTTCTTGGAGCAGTAAGAAGCAAAGTACTATATCATTATCTTCAACAGAAGCAATGTATCAAGCTGTATCTGCATCCACTTGCAAAGAAATTTGGTTGACTAGACTTTTTCATGATGCTAGAGAAGAACAAAAAGATGCTACAATGGTTAAATGTGACAACCAAAGTTCAATCAATATGGAAAATAACCCTATTTTTCATAAAAACAAAAAACATATTGATACTTAGTTTCACTTTGTTAGAGAAAAGGTTCAGTCTAAAGGATTTTTTTTTTTGAATATTGTAACACATGTGATAATGCAACAAATATCTTTAGCAAGCCCCTTGGGAAGGTTAAATTTTAATTAATTAGGGAGATGTTAAGTGTGAAAGTGAATCCTTTCTCCATTAAGGGGGATAATTTAAAATAATGGAGAAATTTGTAACACCCCTCCCTTGTGTACTAAATTATTGAAAACCTAATCTAAGTTAAATATAGGTGTGATATCCTCCCTTGTGTGTTAAATGTTATAAACCAAAGCTGGCGAAAGCTAGGTTTGATACCCTCCTTTGTGGGTTAAACTATTCAAAACCGAAGATGAGGAAACCCATGTGACATGTAATATGAAAAGAAAATGTGTTTTTAAATAAATTAATAAAATAAATCACTTGGAGGGTGGAGCACCAAGAGAGAGGAGATGCTTGCCAAATCCCATGTGAAATTGGATAGAGATGAATCTTTCATGATAAGCTTCTAGATGTGATTCTAGATAAGTTTGGATGGATTGGATATCCATCAGATGGATGGGAGATAAAGATCTATCAGACATAAAAGATTTGCGGGAGATAAAGACAAGCTTTTATGTGGGAAAAGCATCTTGGGAGATAAAGATAGGCTTTTCTGTATAAGACTTAGGCAAATGGAAAAATCCATAAAGTGGGACGCTACTAATGGTAACTAAATCATGAAAGAGGGTATTAAATACCCCGTGCATCGATCAATTGAGGTTAGTTGATCCTTGGAAAGATCTTCGGCTTGAGGGGAATCAGAGGTGATTCATGGATGGTTCTCCTCCCTTCAAGTGAGGTTTTAGTGAGTGTTAGATGCATGGGATGTTTGTATGATGATTCTTACTATCTCCCTACTATAGTTTCAGTTTTTGTATGAGAAGATTTAAGTTTCCTCACCATGAATGAATGAATTAAAGGAGATTCTTATGAGTAGATTACTGGTGTTTTTCTTTTATTATGATCTAAGTCACTTGCATGAAATATGTTTTATCTTAATCCTTACTTTATTATAGAGATAATGGTTTTTTCATTATGCATGTTGCATTCTAGTGTGAACTTATCAGTAGAAGTGTATGAAGTGAGAGAGTACTTGTACCCATGAGCTATCTGATTGATGATAGAAATTGCATGTGCCAATTATATGTAAGTAGATTACCTTTGTTAATGATTATTATGATAATGTATTATAACTATGGATCCTTTTATGTTCAAGGGCAGAACTGATAGTGAAATCATAATATTTGGTTGTAAATACTAATGGTGTTTAAGAGGAGATCACATATGAATATGTGAGATAGCTATGGAATCTACATCTTACATTTAAATAAAAAATATAGTCTACCCATAATGTTATGTGATAAATTAAATACTTATGCATGCAGAACAATTGTGGAATAAATGCTTAATACTCCTCAGTGTATGGAAATCGGTTCAAGTTATCTGTGTTGTATGTCTAAGACTACCTCCTTTTAGGCTACCCCAACTAATTATACATGTGAATGAAGGGTTGGTCAGTAACATACTGATTATGTGCAGAGGACTATGATCATGATACATAGCCATATTAATTACAGTAAGCTTAAATTAATGTCCATTAATGCTTGTGGGGATTAACCTAAGAGTTTCATAGGACGTATGCTATGATTAGTTTTAATGATTGATCATACACACTAGACATGCTAATGAATCTAAGGTTCCATATTATAGAACCAATAAAATAATTACAAAGAAATTTTTAGTATGGTATAATGGTAACATGGCTGAGGTAATTTTAGAAGACAAGATATGCAAGGAGTGGTAAAGCTCTAACTCTCAATGAACCCAAAATTTTTAATTTATGGGCCCTAGAGGCTAAATTATTAGGTAAGATAAGGAGGTTTGTTACAAATGATATCAGAGCCAAGGGTTCAAACACTAAGGCCTATGGATTCATCAGCTCCGTATAGTTTCATTGACGGATCTTGATTATAAACTCCCATGAGAAAAATAACCCAAAAATTGTTAGAGGGTGAATTAATAACAAGGTTATTGAAGGATCAATAACATGTTAACATTTTAAAAGGATTCAAAACTATTTGGGTTTTCATGCTTACAATCCTTATAAAATAATGGTTTAAATGATTAAGTTGTGGGCATATAAGTCAACACGTGGAGATAGAAATTGAATATGCATATATGATCGATGTGTTTATATAAAGGTCACAGGCTTAGGTTCAATGATAGTCGTGAAACATATGAAGAGATGTATAGTACATAGCATAGGTAATCCATTATGGCTCAACATTTGATTAGTTTGAGTTAGGTTATAAAATTGGTTCACTGTTGGGACCTCTCGGCCATACCAATCATCCCTACAATAACGAATGTCGATGATAGAGGTAATAGTTATGGGAGGTAGTAAATCAAGTGACAATTTAATCGATAAAAGGTCATAATTATAGTGGAAATTTAATCCTCCAATTAATTCTATATTGTTGCTAACCATAAACAATGGAAGGGGTAGTTTTCTTCCAAACTAGTTGATATGGTTTCGAACCCAAAATTGATCAGAACACCATTTCCAACAACAGCGTAATCAGGGATATCATACTATATTTTGTTATTTGACTTCGGCGAAGAGATTGGGGGTTGTTAAGGATTGACCATTGAAATTTCCAAGGTGTTTCTCGTACATTCAACTCAAATTGGAAAATCTGAGTGAAGCAGTGCTGTCCATGATAAATTGTATAAGAGTCTCACGATGACTATTAAGGTTACCTTGCAACTTGGAGTCTCAGATTCAATCATATACTACCTCTAGTTTTGTATATAAGATAGAGTGCGAGGCAATGATGTATAACTGAAATTGGATAGTTCAATGAACGCTACACAAATTCGGTAACCTCCTAATCTTTAAGATCATGTATCTTGGGTCGCTAAAGTAAATTTACTATAATTATAGTGATGTGGGTGAGCGAAATAAACATATTACCATTCACGGTCGAAAAAAATAGTGATGGAATTTTTATCCCCATGCATGGTAAAAATAATAGTGATGGCGTGTTTTATTCCCATGCACAGTTGAAAAAAATAGTGATGGCTTGTTTTATTCCAATTTACGGTAAAAAATAGTGGTTTTTCCATAGGATTTTGATAAACGCCACTTGGTGTGGCTATGGAACATGTTTTATAAATAGAAATACATGCTAAGGTGAGTTGGCCATAAGTCAATGATATTGTTTCCATGGAAAGATTGAGGAAAAGCCCAGAAAACTCAGTGGTTTCTTGCTGTCTACTGGGAGTTGGATAAAATCACATTAGTAAATGTTGTTTTCTTTACCACATGCATGAAGGAACAAAAAAATAAAAGTTAGTGTTGTTGATCTGGTGGCGATAGGTGATAAAGATGATGGATAAGTGTAGGAAGAAGGCATAATGCTTATCCTTACTATCAAAGTGTGTTATTAAAAAATAAATAAAAAAATATAGTTCTGACATCATTTTGTTTCATGAACTTGCAAGATCTTCACACCAGGTAAATGGTAGAGGCGTAACATAGACTCAGGAGTGGACGAATGTGTGAGTCCCTTCGGCTGGATTATTGAGTCCCCTGGGGTTGATTATTGTCCAAGTGAAGTTGATTGGATTGATTTATTTTCAAGAACTTTAGATTGGACTAGGCCCTCTCTCCCTCAAGGAGAGTATAAAGGACAAAAAAATCAAATAAACGCAATGAGAGACAGAGGTCACATAGTGTTGTAGTTGTAGTGTTGCGCAAGGAAAGAATACGGGAATGGGTGCTGGCATGAACATGGAGGATGAGGAAGAGGATATGGGTTAGAAGAAGAAAGTGGAAATGGCTAAATGGTTCCTGTTCAACTCACCCTCGGGAGAGATCCAATATGTAGCCAAATATCGGTATTGATGGATGGGCATATTTACTCAATGGCCATAGCATAAGCCTTCCCCATCCACAACAAGTCTCACATGATATCCCAAGAGATGCCCAATCAAAGTGGTCAGGTATTCTATTCTATTATATTCTTGACATGTAATGCAACCATGTTCTACAATTCATTCAATCTACTCTAACAACTCACAACCAAGATATATATAGCCAAAAGTCTTGACCTTTCAGAATTTCCATCAATTTGATAGATTTATATAAAAAGACAAATAGGGGCTTGTGATAATTTATTTCTAAGCAGGCCTTTTCATTGAAAATTAGGGTGAGGGCATGATATTAACAGATAATTGGATGCCAAATGAGGCAATGTCGATTTCTTGATCTTCACGAGCAAACTCTATCGGGGACCAAGAACTACTGGGGGGCCAAGGATTATAAATGTGTAATTGGTGTCACAACATGATTCCATCTGATCCAAATGTCGCTGGGAGGAATACAATTTTTGCAAATAAGAGAACAAAATATGTAGTGTGCAATGGGATAGGCTATGCTTTTAAAAGGATGTATCGAGGCATTTTAATTGTTGTTTTTAAGCGTGATCATGTTTCACAATTAGGTAATCTAATAGAAACATCCATCCCAATAAGCTTTGAAAACTAATAGTAAAAAATATTACCAAGGTTGGTGGATGCTTCCTAGGACCATATGTCACTTGCTTTAGAAATTCTATGCATGTCATGGAAAACCAATGCAAGTGGAAGGTTAGAAAATAAGGCCGAACTAAAGAACTTGGCAAATAATAATTGCTACTTATTATCTACAATTACTTTTGTATATTTCAATTGTGGATACCCACTGACTAAAGCTCTATAGAGGAAAGAAGATTTGGGTTGATTCTTTGATATAAAATCAAGAACCATGGCTTTTCCAACGAATTCTTCTGTTTCTACCGAAATATAAGAATTTGAAAAAAAAAGAATACGATGTTACGTACTAAGAATAGAGAAGTAACTATTACCAAGACTCAGTCAGCCAGCGGATTTCGATCTAGATTTTTAGTCTAAAAAGAAATACCTATTTCATGCTTAAATTAAGAATTCTTCACATGTTCCAAGATAATTCAAATTTTGGTAATTCTAATATTTTAAACTCTGCTCGTGTGTGTATAACATGGAACCACATCACTATTTTAGAGCGATAAGTTTTGTCGACGTATCTTTAGATGCAAATGTTTTTTTTTTCAATATTCTAATCACCTACATTTTGGAAATTTTGGTTCATACGCAATTGTATAATTGAAGAGAATGTCACTCAAGGGTGGAATGGGATGTCATTCCTAAAATAAAAAGTAACTACGCAGAAGTGGAGCCTTACTTTAATTGCCACTACAAAGAAGCGATTGTTATCTTTAAAATTTTGTAGTGTAAGGTGTTATGCAATGAAAAAGGTTTTCATGAACAATGTTAAGAATATAAAGAGCATGTAACTCTATTGCATCAAATAGTAGAGTTAGTGGTAAGTGGAATAGTCGGTAATTGTTATCACACTCATTAGAGCTATCCCACTCATGTTAGTATCTGCATGGACGATGATGTATAAGAAAAAATACTTATATTTTGAATGTATATGCATGGGTGAGACCTCTTTTAAATCAGAACTTGATCATTACTATGTTTAGTGTGGAACATAGTATGCTTCTAATTGATAACTAGATAAATATTATGCATTAAATTCTTATGTATAATGATAAACAAATCCAATTCTAGTTTATCTTAATAGGATGATTTTTCATGTAGATCTCAAAATTAGTCATATTTCCGCATGTGGAGATTGTAGTTTCATAAGTGATGGTTAAATACATATATGCATGATAGCAATTAGAGGAAAACTTTAGAAAAATTGGTATTATGAATGATGAAGAGAAATTAGAAAGTTTTTGCTTAAAACCTCTAACACAAACAATAACATGTATCGGTTAAGGAACCATGTGGAAAACTATATTAGGTAAGAGATTTAAATAGGGATGGGTGAATACAAATAATCTCACCTAATCCTTGGAAGGAGGGTTACATAATGGAGGAAGTCCATGGTCGTATCTAGACTTAATTGTTATATATTATACCTATGCCTTATCATGGATAGTTTACATGTTTTTACCGTAGTCATTAAGATAAACATGTTGGAGAGGAACATGCTTAATATACATGCATATTAATGAGTTATATGAATTTACAATGGAAGAACATGTGCGTGCAGTATTATAGACTTGTAAGAATATTGTATTATAAAATGGTATAGTATAGTTCCATAGTAATGAGTCATATGAATCTTCCATGTAAGCACTTCCTCATGAATTCTAGTATTAATAGTCTCTTACATGTTAAAAGAAAGTGAAAGTAATTCCTCAACAATCATAAAGATTTGGTTACCCCAATGCCTATTATAGGGGAGTATGTTCTGTAGAAGGAAAGAGCATGATTCACCTAATGATTATATTGGTAAATTAGTATGGAATTTTTATTATGTTGTGATGGATTGTATGTTTTGTTGCTTAGATGTTGAGCATGGTTGTGTTGAGTAAGAATTGGTGGTTTGTGACTTGTAGAATCAATGTTATGCTGCTACCAATGCTTACAAATAATCATATCATGTAGAAAATTTGATTTTTCCTCCATGCAGGGGATTGAGTTGCTTATTGAAGTTATACTTGTCAAGCGTACATGCTTGGTATGTTATGTGCCAATAGTAATAGGAAAAGTATGCACAACTATTTTAAAAGGCAAGCTGGACAAGAAAAAATGAAGGTTCTCTTATTGGATTGCATTGATAAGGTGTTTTAAAAACATAAGGAAATGTTTTGTTATTCAAAAAAGAGTTCATAACTTAGATAATTCATCTTTTGTTAAAGGGTGATTTAATGTTAAGGATGAGCTAACATGTAAATACCCTGAAATCATAAACACTTACAACTACAAGAAGTGTAGGATTGAAAGTAGTAAAAACTTTCATGCATAACTACACTCAATTATACATGGCCAATAGGTTGTTGAGGCATAAAAAGGGAAAAAGTAAAACATACGAGGTGAATTGATGATTTTATGAATATTAAACTTCAACAACTATTTTTTAATAGTCTGCTTAAGATATGAATGAATGCAATACTATGCGACTGATATTGTAACCACATGACATCTAGAATTAATTTAGACATGAAATAAAACTTTCATAATTATATAGATGAACCATGATAAATTAATTTTGGTATGATACTAACATGGTGGAAAAAAAATGCGGATAAAGTTTTTGTCATGCAGGTAATACCATGAGGATGGTATTATAGGTTGTACCACAACTGGACTATGACAGTACATATGGGACTGTATGACTACATATGCTACAAGGTTGAAAAATGAAATGTGTATTGGTGTGTATAACATACCTTGTGTGCATTTATACATTAGTCATTGGATGGATGTCTGGCTAGGTAAACAAATATGGAGGTTACCTAGAAGAAGGAAGGTAGGTTTGGTATAAGTAACTATGGTTAATCATCGTTTAGCATACATACAATTATGATGAATATATATTGTGATGTGAAGTAATTTGTTATGAACTTGTAGGTATATTAATGTGGAAAATATGCTAACTGATGTATTTTATGTAGAGAGACTACAAGAAGCAGGTGTTCGACAAGAACAAAAAGGCTTGAAACAATGTAAGAAGAGAACATGCATTCCTCAGATAAAATAACTGATAAGCAATAGCTCCTTTAATAATATTAAGTAGTAGATTATCATATTATCATAGTTAAACTCCTCCATCTATAAATTCTCACAAATGGTTTGAAAAAAATGTTACTGGTAGCGATGAAAGGAGAGCACTCCTTCTGACAAATGTACATCGGAAAAAAAAATGCATTAGATGGCAGAGCCATGAGAGTTGTTGATTTGGAAACCAACTACCTATGAACATGGACATGATGCAATGATACATCGAGGTTGGTGTAAAATATAAGGTGGGGAGTGTGTAAGAACCCTCCCTTGTGTACTACATTATTTTAAATGTAAGCTAAGTTAAATCTAGGTGTGATATCCTCCCTTGTGTGTTAAATGTTGTAAACCTAAGTGAAGGAAAGCTACATTTGATACCCTCTTTTGTGGGTTAAACTATACAAAACCTAAGCTGAGGAAAGCTAGGTGATATGTAATATGAAAATTAAATGTTTTTTTAAATAAATTAATAAAATAAATCACTTGGAGAGTGGAGCATCAAGAGAGAGGAGATGCTTGCCAAATCCCATGAGGAATGCAGTAGAGATGAATATTTCATGATAAGCTTCCAGATGTGATTCTAGATGAGCTTGGATGTATTGGATATCCGTTGAATGGATGGGAGATAAAGATCCATTAGATATAAAATCTTTGTAGGAGGTAAAGGCAAGATTTTATGTGGAAAATCATCGTGGGAGATAAAGTCAAGATTTTTCGGCTAAGACCTAGGACAATGGAAAAATCCATAACGAAAGAAATTTCTAATGTTAACTAAATCATTAAGGAGGGTATTAAATACCTAGTGCATCGATCTTCAGCTCGAGGGGAATCAAAGGTGATTCATGGCTGGGTGGTGGTGCTCATCCCTCCAAGTGAGGTTTTTCATTGGTGTCAGATGCGTGGGATGTTTGTATGATGATTCTTACTCTCTCTCTACTATAGTTTCAGTTTGTCTATGACAATATTTATGTTTTCTTGCCATGAATGAATGAATTAAATGATATTATTATGAGTAGATTACTGGTGTTTTTCCTTCATTCTAATCTGAGTCACTTGCATGAAATATGTTTTATCTTAATCCTTAATTTATTATGGAAATAATGGTTTTTTCATTATGCATGTTGCATTCTAGTGTGAAGTTAGTAGTAGAAGTGTATGAAGTGAGTGATCGTACTTGTACACATGAGCTATCTGATTCATGATAGAAATTGCATGAGCCAATTATACGTAACTAGATTACCTATGTTAATGAATTTTATGATAATGTATTATACTTGTGACTGCTTTTATATTCAAGAGCAGAACTCATAGTGAAAGCATAATACATGGTTGTAAATACTAATGGTGTTTAAGCGGAGATCACATATGAATATGTGAGATAGTTATGAAATCTACATCTTACATTTAAATAACAAATATAGTCTGCCTGTAATGTTATGTGATAAATTAAATGCTTATGCATGTGAAACAATTGTATAATAAATGCTTAATACTCCCTAGTGTATGGCAATTGGTTCAAGTTATCTGTGTTGCATGTCTAAAACTACCTTCTTTTAGGCTAGACCAGCTAACTATGCATGTGAATGAAGGGTGGGTCAGTAACATACTAATTATGTGTAGAGGAATATGATGATCATGATACAAAGCCATACCAATTATAGTAAACTTGAATTAATGTCCATTAATTCTTGTGGGGATTAACCCAAGAGTTTCATAGGACGCATGCTATGATTAGTTTTAACAGTTGATCATACACAATATACATGTTAATAAATCTAAGGTTCCATATAGTAGAACCAGTGAAACAATTACAAAGAAATTTTTACTATGGTCTAATAGTAACATGGCTGAGGTAATTTTAGAAGACAAGATTTACAAGGAGGGCTAAAGCTTTAACTGTGAATGAACCCAAAATTTTTAATTTATGGGTCCTAGAGGCTAAATTCTCAAGTAAGCTAAGGAGGTTCGTTGAAAAATTATGTAATATTAGAGAAAGTTTGTTTCATAGTTGTCCATGTGTCCTAGATTAGGATTAGTTTCTATTTTCTAGGAAACAATTTTGATCTCCCTAAATTGATGTGAACCTATATATTTTGATTCCATGATTAATGATTGTGTGCGATACTTCCCAAGCAGTCTTCTAGTGCATCTTGCTCACATGTGAGCTCCTAGTTTTAGTATTTCAATTTTGTCTTGCATTTTTAAAAAAAAATCACCTTGTGAAATTGAATAAAAAAGAAAAAAAATTAAAGAAAACATTTAAAATAAAACCAAATGAGCGAACTACAAATTTGACTCCTTTGTCTCTATATATCCATCAATTGAATGTAGGTTTCCTCCAATTGGGATTTCCCCCCTTATTCTATTGACTAGGCTTTATACTCTCATGGATATTCATGCTCTTCATGATATATGTGGCAATTACCAAAGATGGAGTTCATAGTGAGTTTTTTCGATCTCTTTTCTTGTTCTTCATCTCGATATGTCACTCTTTGTTTGTTATAACAATTAATTCATGTTTGTAAAAACTGTTGGCTTCATAAAGATCATCTAGGGGTTAATTTATACGATGGGAGTGATGTATTGTATTTTTTTAGGTTCCTTTCTGACATGCAAGGAGTTTCCCGTGGAGGTCTGTGCTTTCTCAGTTTCATCCACTAGTAATAGATGTGTACCCAATAATGTCCTAATGATATAAAATGCCTTGAAATTTCAATACTAAGAAATCTTTAATTATTATTCTCCTTAAATTTAGATTTCACCACTAGTATAAGTATACAACATCTTGATGTCGTGGAGAAAGAATAACATGAAATTGAAAATAACATTAGTTGTTAGTTACGATGGATAAGACATTGGTGGAATTGTTTTCCTACAAGGATTTTGAGTTTCTTTGGCACAATATGCATTTCGAGGTCTGGAGTAGTGACACTACAAAGGTATAGAAGTGCTTGAAATACTTCATGGGAATTTTGACTCTAAGTTCCTACCTCTTCTCCAATTTTCCGTGTGAATTCTCCATTTTTGGAATGTTTTTGTTTATAAGGGAATTTCCAAGGTTGAGTTTCATCTGCTTTGCTAGATTTTTCTTGGGGTAGCCATAAGTGTGGTTTTGTGTATCCACTATCCAAAAGCCCTTACCTTTTTTCTTATAGATATCTACTTATTTTGTCCCATACTGAGGCTAATTCAACCTCATTTAAGGCACAACTAGACCATCAAAAATATCCACAAATTTTCCTAAGTAACTCAATCCTTTATAGGAGATACAATCACAATGTTTATGCCTCTTTCAAGGCCTTAACCCTCCTCTTTTATCAATGGATAAAAATTATATTATAAACATAATTTAGTGCCTTTTCCTTCCATCTCTTAGCCTAGACAAAGCCCTAACTAGGGCACAAATCTCACACAGAAATTTCAGTCCTCCTGCTAGTGTCCTAAAATGTTTGGCAATTTGTAATTCTCAGGAATCCAGTCCATTGGCTTGGCTATTAATAAAATGAATTTGTTAGCTATATTAAGTTTCACTTTTGCTGATCCAGTTATATTATGGGATTGATTGATATTTTTTTGTCCTCTTGCTTATCTTTTGCATTTTCCATTTTAATTACTTATGTGTGTTATAGTTTTGTGTAAAGGTATAGATATGGATCAATGTGGTTTTTTTTTAGATTTATTGTAGTCCATGATAACATGGTGACAAGAAATATACACTTTTAATGACTTGGGAGAACTAAAATAAAAAAGCTATGTAGATATTTTGTAGAACCCTTTGGGCTGCTAAAGAAATTAAAGAGAGATTAAATACTCCATATTATTGAGACTTGGACAAGTTTGTAGGGTGGAAAGAAGATAGCCCTTGGCCGAAATAGATATTGGAGAAACCAACATAATTTGAATTGTACTTTAGCACACAATACTTTCTAGGCATGAAACACATAGAAAGCGTTATAAGATATAACCTTTATTTGAAAAATGAATGTGGATTTTCCATGGTAAAAATTTAGCCAAATATACGCTAATTAGAGACCGATAAACATAATAGCTTCTAGAATATAATAGTGAAACATTAAATAGGGCCCCCCTTAGGGAATCAAATTCAACCAGTAAAGACTCCATTGATTTGGAAGATGAGACGAAGGGGGTCATTGATTCTTGAAGACACTCAAATATGTTCTAACCTCTAATAGTTGAGACCAAGTATACATCGAAATAATTGAAGATTGCAAAGAGGATATTCATTTTCCTAAGAAAACATAGAGAAATCAATGAAAACTTAAATGTTATTAAAAGAAACCACCTTTAGAACCTAAAAGAAAAAAACATGTTATATGTTTTATTTTCAAAGTGTTGTATAATTTACTTTCCAAATTACACTGAATTGGAAATAAAAAACATAGTATGATCCAACCCTAAATATAAAAATAAAACCATAACAAATAACTCCATAAAAGATTCAAATTCTATTAGAAAATACATCCTTCGGTTGGAATATGATAGGGAAATGCTTCAATAGTGCTTTATACCACTAAACCAAGTAATAAAACCATCACTACAAAGAAAATGTACCTTGACAATGCTCCTTGGTCATATGTAGACTAAAACCTCCATAGATGATGGGCATTAAAATAATCCATTCCCATCATGGTAGGAGAAGTGTTACACTGAAATTTGTCACCATGACTATCTGCAGTTAATATGGCTCCATCAATAGTCATATTACCCTCCTTGTCAAGCCTCATACCTCTGCTCTTCATGTCAAACTTCAAAAAGA
>APFE030083884.1:0-10243 GCA_000404065.3 Pinus taeda
ACACACACACACATTTCAGATGAAGCTATGCTATGTGAACACACACATACCTCTTAAGATGTATGAAAATTTGCAAGGAAAAATATTTCATTTAATGGAAAAATGAGAGGTTATATGACACTACAAAATTTTTCTAAAAATATCATTAAGACAACAACATAATTATGCACATATTTTATTTTTACACTGAATCAAAATTCACAATTCTTATATGAATTTTGAGGGCTTCGATTCGATAAAAGAGGAAAATTTTGAAATTTCCTCTCCACATTTGGCCCAAAAATGTAACCCATCTTCATGCATTCACCCTACTATGCTTATATTTCTTTTGCATAGTCATTGTGTACATACAATATAGGTTTGTTAGTTTGTTTACAATGTGATTTTCTAGAGTTTTCTACCACCTCTACTCATCTTGAATTTCATTTGATTTGCAGATTTCAGAGTTCCCTCAGCTATATGTTGGTTATGTTGATGGCACTAGTCGTAGTACTTGAAACCTTTCTTCTACAACATGGGAAATATATGCTCATGATGACGACTTAATGAGTCTATAAGGGATTTGTATCAGTTGCTCGACTAATAGCATTGTTGGATATAACACAGTGATAAAATTGTTATCTTATGTTATTTTTCATGGAATTCGCCATTTAGTTGTAAAAATCGGTTCACAACTTGTAGTATAACATTTAAATAACATTTATTTAGTACGAATTCCAAATTTTCTATGTATGTTTTTAAGGGTTCGCCTATTATAATGATGTTTTGATTACATACAATATCAACATGTTCCTAGGAGTCTTAATACATTAATAGATGCATTAGCCAATTATTTATTGGACAAACATTTGCAACACATGTAAATACACAAACCATCATTATATATTATGCAAGAGAGTAAAATAAAAGTAGAAGACATCCATAGATAGAAAACTATATATAATGTTTTGTTTTAAAAAATTGTGTCTGAGACACATATGGCCACATGGCCTATAATATAGAATACATGTAGAAAAAATGTGGTTGAAAATCCTCCTAAGCGTCTAATCCCTATGATGCTCTCAATAACATACAATCATCGAAGCAACTTTGCAGAGAAAACAATTGATACGCTTTGGAACTCTTATGGTGTATTATTGTAGATGGATGGGGACCTCATTAATTCTTGTGTCCAGTATACTATGGGTCAAACCCTCAATATGATGCTTAAACTCAGTGAGTATCTCCGCAGTGTCAAGATCACCCATCTCCGCCTCTACCCCTGCAACCTCAACATGAACAATATGTGGTTGTTCTCATTGATGAATGGGTGATAGGCCTATTGGCTGCACAGGTCCAATATCTTCATGTAAATACCTATAGTTAGTCTCCGATACATAAAAATAAATAAAAATAAAAATTGTAAAATCCAAAACACAAAAATTATTCAAAATGACTTTGTTTTACATGCATCATCCCATTTCTCTCCTTCGAGTAAGATAAGCTCTGAGCCTCTGTGAAAATCAACTCCATCATATGGGTATTTCTCGATTATAATTAACTCCTTTCACGGCCATCTAAAGAAAGTATGGGTAAAACTCATCGTAGGTGTTCCCCTGTGAAGAAACATAAATCTACCCATTGTCTCATACGAGGCATTCTAGGTCCCAGAAACTCACAAGATATAAGTTGAGGATGAAGTAATGGTATCCTCTCTAAGGCAAAGGATACTATGATAAAACCATATCCAAACTTCTTCAGTTTTCCTATCATATCCTGATTGAATTGTTCCTTCAAGTTGACTAGAACCCGTTCACACCAACTAAATATTGTTGGCTCCAAGCACTCTAGGGAATACTTCATCTGAGTCCTGGTAGTTAAATTTAAAGCAGCATTGCCAGCCAACTGAGAAATAGTGAAAAGGATTGTCCTAAGAGGAAGCCATACAACATCCTTTATCTCAAGCTTCCCATCCTTGGCTATTCTAGCATGAGTTCAACAATGAACAACAATATAATCCTTTAGTGTCTCCCCACCTCTCCTAAATCTAGATAGTGAAATGGGAGCTCCTCTCCATGATAGGCCTGTCAGCAAATAGATGTCCTCAACATCTATCATGGCAGTGCTTACCCAAAACCTAAAGTATTGTCCCTATGTGTCCCAAGATCTAAACCAATACTCTAGTAACTCTAATTGGGCCCTCAAGCCTGGAATCATGAAAAATATGAGAATCTCACAGTTTTTCAAAGCCTGAATGGTTGTTGGGCCATTGGTAGCAACCATGTCTTAGACCTCATACTCTCTTTCTCTCCAAGTCAAGGCCATTTCTATTCAGTGAATGTCTGAAAAATAACATGGAAGAACACATAAAATCAAACATTTGGAAATTTTCGGAGATAGATCACTCAACAAGTCAATTCTTGAAAACCATTTGTGCCCATCAGACTATCTCTTCTTGGATAGAGTGACCCATTACACTCACCCCCACTGTTGAGTGCGTTGGGTCGTCTTTCCCAGTGTCATTTTTATTTTCACACCATAGCTCATGACATATGGAGGGTGCAATGGGCCGAGGGTGACTTTATAAACCTACAAAATTAAAACTTATCCTAAAAAATGCATGAAATGAGAAATGGAAACCTTAAAAATGAAGAGAAGATAGATCTCTTATCTGGAACTGACGGTACTAGAAATGGTTCACCAAATTGGATGCAATCAGTGGTTGAAGATTGAAGGTCAAAACCCACTCAGAGCTCACTCAGCTTGGTAAAATGAAAATGGTAAGAAAAGAATTATTCTTTTCACTTTTTATGGTCCAAAATAGTATTTATTTTAATATTTTTTAATATTTTGACCTAATTTCTTACCATGTATCATGTATTTTTAATCTTTTAGCCCTTTTCAGACTCCCAAAACATGAAAATATAGTTGAGCACTGGTGTTTTTGAACTCATTAAAGCAAATTAAAAGGCATCTACCTCGAATAATTTTAACCATTTTCTAGAATAGGTTGGACTATTTACAAAAAAGGAATACTTTAGTCAAACATGACTAAAAGGTTCTCTTGAGTATCATTTTATGTCTTTTCGAACTCAAGAAACTAAATTTAAGAAAAGGAACCTCCCGGAATTTTTTTTTTCGCCTGTTTTTCAAAATTTCTAAACATGAAAAAGGAGTTGAGTTACACCTTTTCTTGACTTGTAAAACTATTAAACAACGATGGACTCGTTGAGCATGATGAGACAAATCCACTCCTTCTTAGGGTTTGTTAAAAATACTCAAAAGGATTCATTTGAAGGGGTGAACTTATAGATCAAGCATATGTTATCCACCTCAAGCTTCTAAAAAATAAATAGGTATTGGCCAGAAATGGTTGGGAAATTGGGAAAACAAGGCATTTTACCTATTAATGGCAGCACATCACTCTTGAACATGACACTCTTTCACTTCACCTTTGTGATTGATTTGGAATGGGGAATCCACTTGTCTCTCTATTGATTACACCTTAATGAAAACCTTCATCATAATTGTTTGAGTCAATGCTTCCAACTCCTTTCAGTGTCGCCAATATGTTCAAGATAAATTCCACCCTCAGTTGATATCTACTACAATACCCATGACCCTTACTTCATGTTTGTCACTCCTAAACCAACTCTGCATCATTACATATTGTCTCAAATATTGATACATGTTTCGTGTCATTGATAAGGGGTACATCAAGGCCTTCCTATGATGGGCCACTTCCTATCGACATCAGCACATTATCCAAGAAGTTGACTTAAAAATTCCCTTCAATGCCTTGGAACTTGCATACCTCAATAATAAGTTTCCTCACTTTCAGCGACAAGTTCTCATCATTGGCCTTCGACCAGAAGATTCGGTGTGGTGTTTGACTTTAGCTCATTTATTCACACTACATATATTGTACTGTAGTAACTTAAGGGCCATTATCATTTTCGGCAGTTCCTCTCATGTCTACTAACGAATTACATCATTGGCCAGTAATAAGATGGTGTCTACCATGTTCGACTCTAGCTCATTTATTTGTATGGTTAGACTTGTACTATCAGTTGACGACATAGAAGACCCGGATCTAGTTTCATCCATCTAGGTTGCGTTTTCATATTCATACCAGATCACAGAGTATGATGATTATGATTATTCAGAAAGTCATCCAAACATGGGCCCACCATTTTTCTTCAGTGGACATGACTTTGATCATTGTACATGTAATATTTGCTTATAGTATGCCTATGGGTATGTGTACCTTAGCATGATATCATGATGAATATGTATTGTAAAAGATGATTATCTCAACCAACTTCTTGATCTATACTTGTCACAAACTAAAGCACTTCAGTCCTCGGCCACTACTTCTGACTTTGTACTTTAGGGAGAAATCTATTACATGTCATTTTGTCACATCTACTCAAATGGCCTGGAAATTGGATCAATCGACATCCTTGAAACCTTGTAATCATCCCTTAAGACTCCCACACTACCTCTCAAAACATTCTAAGAATTTTGGGTTTAACAACTTAAAAACTCATTCTTGGACCCATCGCACCTTGTCTTCTATGAAACTTGCACTATTTCATGTTGCATAATTGAGCAACTGTGTGACCATCACATGTTGCCTTTGTTATAGGTGTGATTGTTCTAGAATTTTGGGAAAAAATAAAAAATAATTATGAAACTTCTCTTTCCAAAAGATTTTAAGGTGGTTTTAACCATTTACTATTGATAGAGATCTCGAATTCCTATCCAAGAGGTCTTATCTCTTATCCCTAGATCTTATCCTCCTTCATATGTGGATCTAAGTCCTAAATTGGTAAAACCCAAACTACCCTATTTACCCGATAAATTCACTACCACCCATAGAGTTCGGGTTGGATTTTGGAGACTCTTAGCTATGCCCTGATGTTGATGATTTTTACCAAAGGATCCATTAGCATCCTTGAGTTGTGATTAAATAATTTCTTTGTGACTAAGGAAGGATAAGTTTTTTGGGAGACATCTACATGGTCAAGTATGTAAAAGGGTTGTAATCTTCTCCTACATTTCATTAATACAAAATTCTTTGTTTTCCTATACTTATGTATATTTGATGCATATGTATTTCAATGCCTTCTTGATTCATTAATTAGAGATATTAATGTATGCTTATTAGTATCTTTTATTACTCATACTTGTTATAGTTTTTTTGCATGTTTAATTTATATCAATTCGAGCTAGAACTAAAGTTAACAAGTAGGGAGAAGAGGAGGACTTATTGGACTCTAGGTAGGCCTTTCCTCCATTTTTAATTTATCTAAGAAAGATAGAAGTCTTTTGTCTATGTTGTTTCTAAATCAAGCCATTAGATCTAGGGAATTCACTTTTGTCTGCATAAGAGAAATTTTCCTTTAAACACTTGGGAAAAATGGTAAAATTATGTTTCCTTGTAGTTTATGTGAAGGGATTCATCAAACCCAATTTTTTCCTTCGTATGGATGAAGCCTCCAAATTGTTGGAAGAACTTATTGTTTCTCAGCAACAACTTCCAACTGGTTACAGTAAATGTTTCCCCAACCCTCCATTAGTTGATGAAGTGATTGATCTCATTTCATCTTCAGTCAATCCTACTATCCTTGAGCATGAATCCCATGAGTCCTTTTCCAACCAACCATTGGTTGAGAAAGTGGTCAACTCAATTCCGTCTGCAGTCCATCATACTCTTCCCTTAGAGAGTGAATTTAATACCACTCAAGGTCTTCTTGTTACTTTAGATCCCACTGAACAAGGGGGAATTTCTCATGTTCTCACGGAACCCCTTCTAAGTAATGAGGTCATTTCCTTTGATTGAAATCAACTAGAAGAGCCTCGTCTCCCTTCTTACTTGCCTTTCTAGGTCATGGTTTTTATAGGTCATTTTGTCACATCCAATCAGTGAACCTCCTAATGGTATCAATAAACATCCTATTCCCCATTTCCACCATCTTTCATAAAGCCCTAAGCATGTTCCCTTCATCCCCCAAACGTTCAGCCCTAAACTACATCATTTTAGCTAGTTTGAGGACCAACTCTCATTGTAAGCCTACTAGGGTGCACTCACCTACAGGTTGCTCCCCTTTGCAACTACATTGGTTATAGAAATATGGGAGAATGATCGAGATTCCAGAAGCTTCCCCTTCTAGGAGTTTCCAAAAGTTGTTTAAACTACTTACCTTGGATAAAATATTCGGATCCTATCCTTCCATGCTTTGGAGTTTTCACTACTTATCCTTTAATCCTATACCTCCATCAAAGGTATATATCTTACCTTAGATTGGTAATTGGATAAGAACTCTGACTTTACCTTGCTTCTCTATATATTCCCAGACTTCTATGTGTTTAGGGGTTGGATTTTGGAGAGAGATTATACCCTTATGTTGCTACAGTGAATGGTTATTATCTCATGCATTTAGGGTGATTGGAGGTGCATAATGTGACAAGGAAAGGGCAAGTCAACAATTTGGCATATCTCTTCTACAAGATCAACTACTACTTATGGTTGTAATCTCCTTCCATTTATATTAATGCAAATAATTCATTGTTTTCCTATATTTGATGTTGTTATTTCATATATTTCAATACCATTTTGATCTATTGAATGAAGTATTTAGATGATACTGCATACATCTCGTAGTTTCTTTGCTTGTGTTATCTGACTGTGCGAGTTCTGATTTTGGCATTGAGAGCTATAATTGGAGCTTCCAAGTGTACGAAGTATTCCAGGTAGGCATCACTTTGTCATCTATTTTCTTTAAGGAAAAGCATTGATTTCCTTGTCTCTCTGTTGTTCTAGGTTAGCCATCGACCTAAGGGAGATACTTTTGTTTGCAATCGTAAATCCCATATAACAATGGTGAATTCTTGTGATAAGAAAATATATCACACTGTTATAGATGAAGGCGTTTTTGTTAGAATTTTATCCTCGACTACTTGGCAAACTCTAGGTTCCCCTCAACTTGTGTCTGTTACTCATAATTTGTTGGCTTTTAATAGAAGAACTATTTAAGCTTTAGGGATCCTTCCTCAACTACCTATTACCTCAGAAGAAAAAATTATCTGTGTTAATATTATGGTATTCCAAGGACCCTTGGGTTTCAATTTTCTCCTAGGGTGAGACTATGTTTATGCCATGAATGTTGCCATGTATAAACTCTTTCAAGTGATGTCTTTCCCATATGATGGAAAAAAATTCTGACTATTGACCAACTTTCATTCATTAGTCCTTATTTGACTTACAATCATCCAACTTCCCTAAACATTCCTAATATGCAAGTGGTATCTCCCTCACCATAGGTTAATTATGTGACAACATGTTCTATGCCTACACCTACCAACGAAGAAGAGTCTATCATTGTTGGTTCAACTTCCTTCCAAAGCACTGTTCTTCCATCCAATGAAAACCTCTTGGAAGCCATGATCAAGCCCTCGATATGTATTCCTTCTAGAGCCTTGGCCAATGGGGAGCCATGATCAAGGTAAATTAAATCCATGAGAATATGTCTTTAACTATGCCATGCTCATTAAAAAATGAAACAGGTCACCATGAGCATAGTTCTTTTACTGTGTCAAGATCGTTAAAAAATGAAACGGGTCACCATGAGAATAGTTTCTTCTATGTTTCAAGTTCACATAAAATGAAATAAACCTTTGAGAATAGTTATTTTACTGTTTCAAGCTCGCTAAAAAATGAAACGAATCCCCTCCAGTTGATTTAAATCTTTGTCTAGAACTTGATTTTGATTTTATTTGTTTTTACCTTATCAGAAAGATGAACCTTCATTTCATCTGCCAATATCACACGATCATCTTCCTTCCTTCTTGGTGAACATACTTCTATTAATAAGTAGCAATATATGTAATTCCATGAGAAGAGTTGGCAGGCAAAATGAAGCTAGGGGGGCATGCCTCTACCATTATGCTGGGGGAATGCATTTATCTCAAGCATAGTTTTTTATCTATTTCAAACTAGTTTAAAAATGAAACCACTCTCAAGCATATTTTTTCTCTGTTTGAAGCTTTTGTAAAAAAATGAAACATATTCCAAGCTTGGTCTTTTTTCTTTCTCATCCTCATCAATACATGAGAATATTTTACCAATCTTAGTCTTTGTTCTTTCTTATGCTCATAAATACATGAGAATACGTTACCAAGCTTAGTATTTGTTCCTTCTCCTTCTCGTAAATACATCAGAATAAGTTACCGAGCATAATTTTATCACTTTTTCAGGCTCATTAAAAATTAGGAAAAAGAAACCCCCCCAAAGTCATATTTAAGCTCTTTTCAAACTCCAAAATTATGAAAATATTGTTGAGTACACTTGTCTCTTTCACACTTGTTAAAGTAAATGAAAGGATGTATGTCTAGTATAAGTTTACCCCTTTTATGGACTGGGTTGATTATTTATGAAAAATGAATACTTTAGTCAAACATGACTAAAAGGTTCTCCTCGGTATTGTTTTATGCCTTTTCGAGCCCAAGAGACTAAATTTACGAAAAGGAACCTCTCGGAGATTTCTTTTTGCCTCTTTTCCAAACTCTCTAAATATGAAAAAGAAGTTGAGTCACTCCTTCATTGGACTCGTAAAAACATAAAGAGAATAGGACTCGTAAAGCATGACAAGACCAAACCACTCCTTCCTAAGGTTCGTTAAAATACTAGGAAGGGAAAATTAGGAAAATAGAGCATAAAACCTAATTTTTACCAATATGTCACTCTTGAACATGACACCCTTTCATCTCTGTCATTGCTTTGGGTTGGTAAATTCACTTGCCTCCTTATCGATTATTCCTTATCAAAAGTCTTCATAATGGGTCTTTGAGTCAATGTTTCCTATTCCACATAAGTGTCATTGTAGGTTTTAACCCCATACAAAAATTACCTACATACGAATTCTAAAACACAGAAAATAAACAATGCAAGAGAATAACACATAAAACACATATACACAGATATTTTCCCCTGGATCCCAAAACCAGGACTACCAGATTGATTTCTTATTATATTCCTTTCAATGTTACAATACATATATATACATTCTGAAGCATCCAATACCATGGACCAAAAACCATCGCACCCAAAATCATGTGCGAAAACCATGCACAAAACCATAGGTAGGTCCGCCTGGACCCCATAAAGGGGGGCTACCCGCACCCCTCAAACCTCCTGCGACCCCCCCACTATGCAATCGGTGCAACAAAGGGGGGGCTCCAGCCCCCCTCTAAGCCCCCGGTTAACAAAGGGGGCTAGTTGTGGAAAGACCATAACATAACCCAACATTCTCCCACTTGTTGTTTTCTTTCCACAGGGGGGCACAGGAGCGCTTAGTGATTTATCTAGCCCTACAATGCCCATTGTTTCTCTACACCAAGAGAACTTCTCAGAGCTAACAGATTTTGTCAATGCATCTACAGTATTCTTCAAAGTGTCCACCTTTACCACAACACCTTTTTGTCTTCTATCATATCCCTCACAAAGTGATACTGAACATCAATGTGCTTTGTCTTTGAATGATAAGCAGGGTTCTTTGCCAAGAAAATTACACTTTGGATGTCACAGTCTATCCTTATAGCTCCCTGTACTAACCCCATACTTGAACACAATCTCTGCAACCAAACTGCTTCCTTGCTTGCATGAGTGGCTGCCATGTATTCTGCCTCTGTAGTTGATAGGGCCACTACAGATTGTTTCTTACTCATCCAACTGACTGCACCTCCAAATAGGTTAAACACATACCCACTTGTAGATCTTCTTTGATCCAGATCTCCAGCCCAGTCTGCATCAACAAAGCCACGGATATCCAACACTCTGTCCAATCTTTGTCTTCCTTGGTAGCACAAACCATAATCACTAGTGCCACGCAAATACCTGAAAACCCGCTTCACTACTATCCAGTGCTCCTTCCCTGGTTTTGACATAAACCTGTTCAATACTCCCACTGCATGTGCAATGTCTGGTCTAGTACAGACCATGGCATACATCAAGCTATCGATTGCACTTGCATATGGAACACGGGACATGTCCTCTTCCTCTTCTTGTGTCTTGGGACACTGTTCAGCAGATAACCTCACACCTACAGGAATAGGAACCTTCACCGGTTTACTATCCTGCATATTAAACCTCTCCAGTATTGTCTTGACATACTTCCTCTAGTTTAACCAGAGCTTCCTCTTTGCCTGATCTCTTTTAATTTCCATGCCCAAAATATAGTTTGCAGCACCGAGATCTTTCATG
>APFE030083886.1:0-13439 GCA_000404065.3 Pinus taeda
TATTGATGATAAAGGAATATTTTATCAAATGGTTTACCCAATATTTATATTGGGCTTTATCACTGGCTAGCTACTAAATCCTGTGTCTCTTGTCTTGGCTTGTTTTTTGTCGATCATTTAATGCTCTATCTACACTTTACTTTATGTACATGTGATTGGAAATATGTGGAATATAATAAGTAAAAGAAGTAAACTGTTATAAGCATAGAACATACCATATCTTAACATCTCTTGGTTGTGATTTCATAGAGAGAGCCCTCTCTAGTCTGTAGTTACCTCCATCGATCTCGTCATCAGCCTTGGACATTATGGAGGATAACAGAGGGCATGACACTAGGGAGTGGCAAGGTGTTCTAGTGACTGTAAGGTTCCTAATTCATGGAAAAATGTAATGTTAGTTGTGAGGTCATGACTACCAGGGTGTGTTAGGGAATGCTAGGGCATGTTAACATGTGGAAGATAGTACAAAGACATGTCAAACAAGATAAGATGTGCCAAGTGCTAAGGCATGCCAAGATGTACAAGGGTGTGGCAATGCATGCTAGGGAATGTCAAGGAAACAAAATGGAGGAACAAGTTCTACAAGGAAATGAGCACATAATAGGGTTAATAAGTCATCAATTTACCTTTTCCATGAGAGGCATGCTAGGAATACCAACACTATGTGCCAATAGGTGCCAAGTGCCAAGTTTCAATGCATTCTAAGTGACAAATATTCCTATGTTTCTTCTAATCTATTTTCCAATAGTTGATCTCAAATAAATTTAATATTAAACCATGCCAAAGCATACCAAGTCATCTAAATGCATGCCAAACATGCTAAGACTTTCCAAGTGCCAACACGTACCAAGTGCCAATGTGTGTCGGGGAGTGTGATGCATGCTATGAAGTGGCAGAGCATATTGAAGAGTATTGCTAAGGTGTTCTAGAGAGTGCCAATGCATGCTAAGGAGTGTTAGGGAGTACTAGGAAAATACAAGGGAGCACTAGGTCAAAATGCAAAATGATGGAAGTGAATGAATAGGTGGGTGTGTTGGGGAGTGTCAATGAGTGCTAGTTGTCATGTCAAGGAGGGAGTGACAAGGTATGCTAAGCAAAGGTAAGGCAAGCCAAGGAATATCATGGCATGTCAAGAAGTGCTAGAGTGTGCTAGGTAGTTCCGAGGTGTGCTAACATGTGCCAAATAGTGCCAAGGCATGCCAGGTGCTAAGACGTGCTAGGATGTGTAGGGTGCTAGAGTATGGTAGTATGCGTCAAGGAGTTTCAAGGAAACAAAAGGAATAACCAAAATAAAATGTAAGGAAATGGAGACATAAGAGGGTTACGAAGTCGTGACTTTATCTTTCTCAAAAGGGGCATGCTAGGCACACTAATAATATGTTCCAATATAGGCCAAGTGCCAATTTGTGCCAAGTGCTAATGTTTGTCAATGCAGTAGTATACCAGGGTGTTCTGGGGCATGTTAGTGACTACAAGGGGATGCCAACACATGAGAGGGGAGTGATATGCTATGCTAGGGCATGCCAACATGTGCTTGGGTGTCCTACTTATAGAAAGATGTTCTAGGTACAAAGATGTTCCAAGACATGCGAGGTGCCAAGGAATGTTAGTGTACTGTTCCAAAGCATGTTAAGATGTGACATGAGTGTTGAGGAGTGGCAGGTCTCTCTCATTAATAGAATTGACAAAGCTTGATTATGCATTAAACAATATAGTTCATATACACACTAGTGGAACTTTATTTAAAGGAAATTTAGTAGATAATAAACCTAATAGAGATGAATCATGTGTTGGCTCATACGAAAGCTATATTCTTATGACTTAACGGAAATGATACACGCTAATTAATGCTTAACAAATTGACTGACTATAACCAATATGACCTTGGACATATAATGAAAAAGGCTCCATAACAATGGTATTACATCATTATCTTTTGAAAAAAATATAGTAATAGGTACATAGCATCATCAAAAACTCATTGGAATGATCAATGATGATGAAAATTTTTTGACCATCACCAAAAGTAACCAAAAAGAGCATTGGTGAGGGTCAGTACAAGATTGTCACTAGAAGTGTCACTAAAGAGAGAATTAGTGATGGGCCTTTAATGACCCTCACCAAAAGTGTCACCAAAGAGAGAATTATTGAAGAGCCTTTAATGAACCTCACCAAAAGTGTCATTGAAAATGGCTTTGGCAACAAATATTAAAGGACCATCACTATATACACTTACAACACTGTTTTTTTAAAGACTGTCACTATATGCAACATTGGTGATGGACCTTAAAGTTCCGTCATAGGAATGAAACATGATCAAAAACTCACTCGAATGACCAATGATGACAAACATTTTTTGACCATCACCAAAGGTAACCAAAAAGAGCATTGGTGAGGGTCAATAAAAGATCATCACTAAAAGTTTCACCAAAGAGAGAATTAGTGATGGGTCTTTAACGACCCTCACTAAAATTGTCACCAAAAAGAGAATCAGTGATGAGAATTTCACGACTGTCACCAAAAGTTTCATTAAAAATGGATTTGGTGACAAAGCTTAAATGACCATCACTATATACACTTATAACAATGCTTTTTTAAAGACCGTCACCATATGCAACATTGGTGACGAACCTTAAAGGTCTGCCATAGGCATGACCCTCACCAGTGACCTTTTTTCTTGTAGTGGAAATGCCATTTGTACCCAGGTATGTTATTTGGGCTGAATCCTCCACTATAATTATGTTATGGTTGGCAATTTGTTGGGCTGAAAGGAGGGTAAATAGGAAGAAATCTTGGGGGGTAGAGAACTATCGGTGGCAATGGGGAAGGCAATTGTTGGCAATTGCATGGTTCTATATACATATCATTTGCTAGATGGGTAGTGTCTATGGTCACTAGGGAGATAATTACCTACTATTGGGTTTGGATACTCAAGGATTCTTAACCCATGCTTGGGGAAAGGTTGACTATTGCAAGTGAATGGCTGAGGGGCACGAGAGGGAAGAAGGGGGCAGGGGGAAGTAGTTGGGAAGTGACATGGGAAGCAACCACTATCACTCCATGCAAACTAAGTGTTAGGTTAACCAAAATTCCTCTTGGGCCAATGGAAAGGCTAGAGACCCCAATTGGAAAGCTAATTGGGTGGAACTGAGAGGCAACACTATTAATTCTTAGGAAGAGGGGGAAAGGGACTCGATTTATTCCTGGGAAAATATAAGGAGAAGGAGGGGACTACCCAAATGGCTGAGTGAAGGGAAGGTTGACTTGCATGTGAATGATATGGGGCTTGGAAAAGGGGAGCAATAGTGGGCTCAGTCTGTGGACCTTCCCATTTCCAGGCTTGGTCTAAGGACCACCTTAGCTGTAACGGTGGAAGAGCAGGAGGAGGAAAGAGGTAGGGGGTGGCACATAACATTGGCAAAACAATTCAGAAAAGAGTTCAAAATGAAATACCTTGTTTTGGTTTAACAAATCGTTGTTGTCACCAAGGTTTAGGAAAGTCAGGCATGGATCGAGCAGCGAGGGGATATGGTCATGGCAGGAGAGGCTAACACCTAGGAAAGACAAAGAGACAAGAATTTCAGAACCATGAAGGGTCAGGAAGTCAATAGAACACCTTACCACTGAAGCAGTAGAGGCTCACTGTGAGGGGATGGATGCAAGAATCTGGAAACTGTTAGAAGAGTGGGAGGAGGAAATAAAACTAGGTAGCGAGACAAAGGAAGAACGGACAATTAGAGGACCTTAGTCGTCAATCCGGGCAACACCTAAGGATGAATTATGTAGTTTAAAAAAACTCTTTGCCTTTATTGGCTAATGAAGAGTTTATTAGGCAAATCAATGGAATAGATTTTCGATGGGAATGACAATGACACTCCAAGCTATGTCGAGTTACAAGCAGGATTTGAATAAAATCCTCTTCCAACTTAATAAAAAAGGCATTAGACTCTGTAGAGGATACCACCACATCCCTTGCATATTGCAATTAAATGACATGCCTAGGGCATCTGCCAAGGGTTCAGCACCTGTGAAATCTGCCTCAGAGGAGTAGAAGGGATAGACTCTTACCTATGCATATTTTTGTTTTATGTGGATAGCTTCTAATTTCGGTGATGAAAATATCAATTTAGATAGTTATGTAGGGTATGGACATGAAACAAAGACAGATCTAGCTTGGCTAGAGAGATTAAGACTTTATTGCTTTTGGATGGCTTACAATGTGGACATGTGGCTAACAGACTTGGTTTCCCTTTGAGGCAAGTTGAGGCCACCTGGTCAATATTTGTGGTGTAAATTTTCCTATGTTTAATAGAAAATAGAATGGCCCTACTAATCTTAACAAAAAAACAATGATATTTCTTGTTTCTTCTTGATGTCCTATGTCGTTGTATGATGGCTCCTATTCTCCAATGGCCATGACTTTTATCATATAAATCATTGTGTTTTTGTCCTTGTTCTCACATTGGTCTAACATCATCAAATTAGAGGCCACCAAAAATGCATCTCTATTCATTGGTCTGACATCCTTTTATTAGAGTTCATTGAAAATACATCTCTGTTTAAATTTTGAACTAAATTTTTTAAGAAGCTACATTATCTCAAAGACAGCCAATTATTGTTTGATTTGCACTAGTGTGCTTCTAATTTATGAAATTTGAGCTACTCATTTCTTCTCATCTCAATTAAATATGAAAATGGGAGTGGGAACGAAATATTTGTTACCATCTACCATGTCTTCATGTTTCCATAAAATACCCTTAATTCTAATAAGTTTGACCTGCTGTGAGACATAGATGACAAGCCTCTAAATCTAGGTGAAGATTGTATAGAGAGAGATTGAAAAGGATCTAAATAAATCTGTCCCTATTAGTGAATAGGTATGACACAAATTCACAAGTTGAAAATAGGTTGATTAGTAAAACTCTCTCTGTACCATTTCGCAGGGGCTAGAAGCAAATCCATTTCCTAGAAACAGAGCATAAACTTTGAGAAAATATCCATTACCTAACTAAAAGCCAAAATCAATAGACAAAGCATGACTTGAATGTTAATAAGGAGGACTACTCATCTGAAAGTGAAGATTGGTTGTAGAAAATAAACATATAAGCCCAATTCCAAGGAGTAAAGTACAAATATTTAAACTCAAATGTCTAATCCTCTGCATTTAAAATTGAAAACTAGCATGTCCATATCCAAAGATATTAGAGATATCAAAATCCAACTTCTGGCCACAAATTATACTCAACATAAGAAGAATAAACAAAGTGAAAATTGAAAACCAAATCAAACTTAAATAATGTTGTTGAATTCATGTAGAGATTCCCATCTTCCTCCCACTAGATTGAGGATGCATTTTCCATTATCCCACCTCTCTCAAGGTGAATTAAATGTAAACCTTCATTACCACTCATCCCCCCTGCCTTAGACATGTAAGAGGGGGCTTTAAGTCTCTTCCTTTTTATTTTTGTGTCTTGGTGAATGGGCTTGCACATGAAGGACACATGGCTTGACACATTTTAGGTACCTAACATTTAATTAGAAAGGGGGAAATTATGGTATTTCTTGGGGTGGCCACAACACTTTTTACTCAAATCTCCCTATTTTCAATACTATTGCCTTGCTAGCTTGTAAGCCATCTTGGTGATAATGGCTCCTTCACAAATTTTGTGCTCATATGAGAATTGATGTAAGTTTGTGATCAACTAGGCATATTTTCTAGATCACTCACTTCACAATTATGCTGGAGCCCCCCCAAGACAATTTGTTACCAGATATGATTTTCAATTTCCATTGTTAATATTAACCTCTACAACAAGGAGTAAGCTACTTCCTAGTTATTTTATGATGTTCCCAAACTCCAAGCGCATGAAAATTTAGTTTTTCCTTGAGGATCAATGAGGATATCCCTTTCACCTACCAACCCTTTTAACTATATTGTTATGTGGAGAAAGTCTTCATGGATACGAGACTGACACTTCGACTTTGGATCACTAGGTGCTCTAGGTGCATATCAAACCAAGATTTCAATGATTATCTACTAGTATTCATATTCAATGCACTATTAGGAAAACAGCTCACAAAAATATAGAAAATATAGATCAATGCCTTAGAATTTAGCCTCTTCGAGGGGGAAACCTCCTTTACATTACACAAATGAACAATTCTTGGATGATACAAATGACTAAACCTCCCTTCTATATAGTAGGAAATCTAAGGGTTTAGAATAGAATCAAGCGGCATAAGAGAAATAAGGCAAAAAATAAATAGTGGCTCTATGGCATACTAATAAAATTGGGGACAATAGGGGCATAATAATAACAATAAGGATAAATGACAAAGAATGGGAATCAAGTATTTTAGGGCTATACAATGTTCCCTCTCCTTCCGAACAAGCAAGTGTCTCAATGCTTGAGTAGTTATGGATACTTCTATATAAAATTCTCTCTCCCATTTGGCAATCTTCAGCGGTATAAGTTCTTCCACTAGCATGAGAACTTCGAAATTTGACTGATTTCATAGATGTTCGATTTTCATGTTTCTGTAATGCTTCCGTTCCAAATATGATTTCCCTCCGCATCAAGTTCCTAGAAATATTGTTTGAACTGGAGTTGTCACCTATACCTTCTTAAACATGAAACGTGGAAAAACTGGGTGCACAAGAGAAGCGCAGGAAGCCCAATTGTATGTCATAGTACAATCTTTACAACACTTCAGACCATAAACTTTGTGATAATTTATTATCCTTCTTAGCTGCTTAGTGCATTTGTTTATATGGGTGTATCGTAAGGAATACCCAGTCACCTACATCAAAGCTTCTTTCACTGCGATGTTGATATGCCTGTTGTTTCATTCTATTCTGTGCCAACGTGAAGTTATCCTTTAAGAGATGGAGAACTTGATGTTGATGCTCGATGTGACGTTCCAATGCTTTAACCTTATAATTTTCAATTAAATATGTTTTGATGGCTGGTGGATGGTATCGATAAAGTGCCATAAATGACGTCATTTTTGCTGTAGTACAGAAGGAAGTGTTATACCACCATTCAACCAGAGGGAACCATTTGACCCATTGTGTCTATTTATCAGATACAAAGCAATGAAGATATCCCTCCAAACATTTGTTTACTATCTCAGTTTGGCCATCAGATTGAAGATGATAAGATGAGGTACGAGCTAACTGAGTACCGAGACAAGAAAATAATTATGTCGAAAAATTTTCAGCGAAAATGGGATCTCTGTCGCTTACAATAATCTTTGAGATTCCATGTATCTTTTGAATTTTTTCCATAAATGTAGTAGAAACTGTACTCGCTTTAAATGGATGTGATAATATACAAAAGTGTTCATACTTGGTAAGTTTTCCAACTACCACCATGTTGACACTCTTTCCTTCAGACTTGGGCAAACCTATGATAAAATCCATTGAAACCTCCTCCCAATGTTTCCTTGGAATGGATAAAGGTTGTAATAGACCTTGGGCATTAATTGTTTCAACTTTATTTTGTTGACAAACCAAACATTCTACCACAAACTTTTGAATGCCTGATTTAAGGGCATCCCAAAAAAATTCCTTCTCAACCCTGTGGTAAGTTTTTAAAAATCCTGAGTGCCCTCCTAAGTGAGAAGTGTGCAATTCCATAAGAATCTTTTGTTTGAGTTGGGAATTCTTAAATTGGTATAAGCGACATTTGTACCATAACGAATCATTTTTCCAGCTAGATGTATTAGATGTATTGGGATCTTGTTGTATCTTTTGAATGAGGGCCCACACTTCTTCCTCATTCTTCTATTCCTCCCTTGCTTCGTTTATCCGATCTGGCTAGATAATAGTTGGCACCAACAATGCTTCCACATCTTCATCCTTTCTTGAGAGTGCATCTGCCATAACATTTTGATTCCCTTCTTTGTAGATGATTTCAATGTCATAACCCAACATCTTTGTGACCCATTTTTGTGGCTCTTCAGAGGATAATCTTTGTTCTAAAAAGTATTTAAGACTATCATGATCTATTTTTACCTTGAAGTGTCTTCCCATTAGGTAGGGTCGCCATTTCTTAAGTTCATGTAGTATTGCCAAAATTTCCTTCTCATAAATAGCTTTGTGTAAATAATTTCCCTTGATTGGACGACATTCAGAAGTAATGGGTCTTTCATCTTGCATTAAAACAACACCAATTCCATTCCTTGAAGCATCACATTCCACAATAAAGGTTTTTGTGCAGTCCAACTTAGCTAAGACCGGTGCTTGGCACATTGCCTCCTTAAGATGTTCAAAGGCCTTAATTGCTTCTCGAGTCCATGAAAATGCATCTTTCTTCAATAATGTTGTTATAGGTGCTACTATTGTCCTGTAATTCTTAACAAACTTGCGATAATACCTTTTCAACCGGAGAAGTCCTCACATATGCTTTATGGATGTGCAGATTTTACATTCCTTAATGGCTTTAATTTTTCTAGGGTCTACCTTAACACCTTCATGAGATACAATATTGCCCAAATATTCCACCTCTTGTACTCCAAAAAAAAATTTGGAGCATTTTGCATATAATTGTTTCTCTTGCAATAGTTTGAGAATCCTATCAACATGTTCAACATGATACTTCCAAGACTTGTTGTAGATTAGTATATCATCAAAAAATAATAACAAAATTTTTCTAAGGAAGGGTTTGAAAATCAAATTCATCAAACCTTGAAATGTAGAAGGTGTATTGGTAAGGCCAAATGGCATGACCAAAAATTCATAATGGCCCTCATGAGTTCTAAATTATGTTTTAGGAATGTCTTTAGTCTTCATTCTAATTTGATGATATCTTTAACAAAGATCCAACTTGGTGAAGTAAATTGATCCATGCAATTCATCCAATAACTCATCAATGAAAGGAATGGAAAATTTATCTTTAACAATGAGCTTGTTGAGCTCCCTATAATCTGGATACATGCACCATGATCCATCCTTCATGTGTACCAATACTACTGGAGCAAAGAAAGAACTTTGACTAGGTTGAATTATACCAGCCTCTAGTATTTTTGCAACCATGTGTTTGATTTCACTCTTTTGGGCATAGCGATATCTGTATGGCTTGGTGTTTGGAGGAACAATTCCTGGAATAAACTGAATAACATGATCATGGTCATGAATAGGTGGGAGACCTTTGGGAGTCTCAAATACCTTGGAATGATTGTCCAATACTTTTTGGAGTTATGGAGAAATAGAAGATTTCGATGTGGGAACTTCTAGTGAACATAATTGTGCAATTACGCCTTGTTGTTCCTTCTTTAGAAGCTTTGTCATACTGTTAGAGCTAAATATATTTCCCGATTTCCTTGCTATACCCCTTAAATCAACTTCCTTTCCTTCTACACAAAATTTCATGAAAAGTTCTTGAAAATTAAAAGCTATTGTACCCATGGATTGTAGACATTGGACTCCTAGTACAACATCAACACCACCCATTGTAATGGAAAGAATTGGGCTATTGAATACATATCCTCCCATGGATAGCTTGATATTATGGCACTTTCTTGAGAAATTTATGGTTCCTCCACTTGCAACCATCACTTAACACTCTAGTGATAGATATAGGAAGCAATTTAATTCCTTTGTTATCTTACAATGAATAAAATTATGGGTACTTCCTGAATCAATCAACACTATTACCTTTTTTCTTCTTGATATGTCCTTCTATCTTGATAGTTTTAAGAGTGGTAATTCCAGCCAATGCATTACAAGATATGGTCGTATTCATTTCTTCTTTATCTATGGTTTGTTCCTAGAGTATAACCTCTTCTTTTGACATTTCTTGTTCCTTTTCTTCCTCCTCTTTACAATTTATGTAGAATAATTTCTTCTCAGCACACTTATGACCTTTATTGTATTTGCTATCACAAATGTAACAAAGCCCCTTTTCTCTTTTCTTCCAGCTGTTGTGGTGTCAACCTTGTAGGTTGCAGAAGGCTAGGGGAAACAACACCTCCATCTTTATAGTTGTGAGTGGTAGGCTTCTTGGTTGCCATAATTTTTCTTGCTAACCTAAATGCCTTCTCCAATGAATCAGGTTCACAAAGGGAAACTTCATGTTGGATATTATCCTTTAAAGTCCCTATGAACACATCAATCATATGCTCCTCTGGAATATCTTTTACCTTTATGTTCAATTTTTTTATGTCCTCAATGTGCTCCATCATTGAACCCTTTTGTTTGAGATTTATCAATCAGCTAAAAAGGTGTTGCTTTTTGCATCCTCATAATGTGTTATCATTTCTTCCATAAAAATTACCTAAGTGACAATTTGTTTACAAGAGAAAATCCATCGATACCATAGAAACTGATTTGGTTCCAAATATAAAGTTGCAATATGTACCTTTTGTGTGTTTTTCACATTATGGAGATTGAAAAATTGCTCCATCTATAGTATCCATGTTCTGAGATCCTTGCCATCAAACTTCCTCATATCGATTTTTAGAACATGGAGGGTCTTTAATCCAACATTAGAGTCTATGAAATCATGATTAAAATTTATTATTTTCTCATCATGAGTTTCCTTTACTACCCTTTCACCAATAGTGACCATTTCTTATAGCAACTTATTCAAATTTATCCTCAGTTCTTCCATCTTATCATCCATGCCATTCATCTTAGCATTCATGCCATTCATATTAGCTTCCACGCCATCCATTTTAACTTGTATTTCATTCATTTTAGCTTCGACACCATTAATCATGGCTTCATTTACCTTTAGTGAGAGTTGAATTTGTTGTACTTGGTCTTGTAATTTTGATATATCATGTTGCATTTCTTCTTCTTCTTCACGAGTCATGCTAGAGCTTTCAGGTTGCTTACTAGGTGTTTCCATTTTATTTCTCCGGGGAACTAATTAATGCTAATAATTCTTCACTATTTCCTTTGAATTCCTTCAAACTAATTTTTCAAACCAATCTTATGCAAAATTTTAAAAAACTAGACACCTTTTTTCACTTTGTAAGATCTTGATATTGAATCTGTTGTATCTCTATAACTGTAGATCTCAAATATCTGAAATCACATCCTACGGTAGCCCTTTGAGTTATCTTTCTAATGCCATAAGTATGATGAATATTGGATTCTCCAAGGAAGACTTATTCCAAATCTCCCATAGTGACCTGATTATAGACTAGTTCAGTAGAGCGAACTTGTACGATGTTCCACGTGTCACTGTTTCGCCCTTAGTACTTGAAACTGATACCTAGAAAACTAGAGGCCGTCCTCTCTTTGAAAATTCTAACAAAATTTCAATCAGATGTTCAAAACAAAAGTTATTATGATTTCCCTAGGTCACCTGTTTGGAATGTAATTTGAGAGTCTGCAAAAACCCTAAATTCCTCAGATCATATCTCTGCAAATATACCGATACAAGCTCTAAAATCTAGACCCAAAGTTAAAAATGGTTTTAGATCAAATGGGTTTTTGTTGTAGCTTCTGAAATTTCACAGAAACAATTTATAGCAACAATGCCACAATGACCTACTTGGAGCAGCGAAACCCTAGAATCCAAAGTTCTGATACCAAATGTTAGGAAACCAGCACACAAAAAGATAGAAAATATAGATCAATGGCTTATAATTCAGCCTTTTCGAGGGGGAATCCTCCTTTACATTACACAAATGAAAAATTCTTGGATGATACAAATGACTAAACCTCCCTTCTATATATAGGATTCTAAGGGGTCATAATATAATCAAACTGAAATAACAGTAATAGCATAAGGGCACAAAAATAACAATAGTGTCTTTCTATGGGGCATACTAATAACAATATGGGGACAATAGGGGCACAATAATAACAATAAGGGATACAATGACAATAGTAATGGGGGAATCACTAGTATTATAGGGGCGTAACATACACCTAGTGCATCAACTAGATCAAATTCATTGTTTTGTTGACAGTTGACTTGCCACCACCTAGATTTTAGAGAACGATTACCTAAAGGAAGCATTGATGGCTATCCCAACTATTCCTAGACCTACAGACCAATGAGTTATTGAGGGGCATACCATACCAATTTTTAGATGGTAATGCATTGTTATTCATATTTATTTCACCCGGTGCATCAACTAAATTTAATGCTTTGTCATGTTGAGGGATATCCCTACCTTTCCTAGACTATAGAGCACTCTTCATCTATTGGTCCAATGATGGAGTTTACTTGGATATGTAGATATTCTTGTAGTAGAGGCTGCCATGAAAAATTTCATAAATCATGGTGGAGATCTAGTGGCATGGATCTCAAATATGATTTCATCCCTACTGTTGTATGTTCCTCTTGTGGCTCATTGAGAATTAGATTAGTGATGCTTGTTTTATTTTTCAACTAGCTTCTATTATTGGAATTATAATGTATTGTCCCTATGGGACTTTAATGTTTTCACGCCAGGCAAGATACATTCTTTATCATCAACTACAGTTATCTTTGGCTATTAGGAATTGAACTAGTGACTAACATGAGTTCCATCCAATTATGAACTACAAGGAAAATTCTACCTTAAGGGCCTAAGAACGTTTCCAACTTCCCATATTGAATGTGAAAAAATTGGACAAATTAGGGATTGAATGCAGGTCCTGTCCTTGTTTCTACAATTTTCAAAGTAAGTAGGATACTTGAATGAATATCCTACTTTGCATCATAGGCTTCAACAATTTGATATGATGCAAATAATTTGAGGGCCTTCTTCAAGAGGTATATTGAGCCCTATTCAATTGATAACCATTTGTTTCACCAGACAGAGAGCCTCTTTTCAATGTTTTTATATAAAAAAAACCCATTTTTTTTATTCCATAACCATTAGGTTTTTATATAAGAAAAACCTAAATACTTCAACCCATCTTTAAATTCTACTTTTTGATATGGAAATAAAAAAAATATATAATATACTCATCATTCACTCCCACACGATATAGATGATATGCCCAGATCTATTTTCATATCTATTGAACTGTAGTGTTTAAATAAGTATCCCTTATCTAGATAACCATCTGTTGTACCAGACATAGATTCTTTTAATTGTTATATATCATACCAATTTTATTCCATAATCATTAGGTTTTTATAAAAAACCTAAATACTTCAGACCATCTTGCAATTATACTTTTTGATATGGAAATAACTATGAAAATAATCTAATATCCTGATCATTCACTCCCACATGATATAGATGATATGCCCAGATTATTTTCATATCTATAGAAGTGTAATGTATATATATCATCTTCTTAATCTTTAGAGTATCCATTCTTTATCCATCATAAAACAATAGTATGTCTTCTACAAATCAGAGATGGGACAAATGGAGTTCTAATAATATTAATGAATTTGAGGGAGCCAATCCTCTTGGCATCATTAACACATATACATATATTGTAAAAGAACATGTTACATTATATTACAATATATAATGTATTA
>APFE030083896.1:0-15705 GCA_000404065.3 Pinus taeda
TTTATAATAAAATAAATAAATTCTTAGGTTTAAAACATTTTAAATAGTTTTATTATTTTACATTGTGACTTTTTGTCAAATATATGTTTGCATGAATTTTGTCTAAAATCCAACAAAGATTTGTAGATTTGTTGGAATTGGAAGTTTAAAGTGTGAAGGAAGTTTAAAGTGTGAAGCCTACACAGTCCAAGTGTACAAAGAGATTTTCTAGGCATCAAATCTATTTATGCCTTCAAAACTATATATAGCATAGAAAAATCTAGCCTCTTGAAGTGCAAACATTTTTTCAAGTTTTAGCTATCAGAGAGATATGCCAAAAAAATTGATCTTTAACCAATACTAATTATAACCTTGAGTTAATAAACCTAAAAGGACATTAAATAAATTATAATCATATCTATCAAAAAACTTATTCATGCTAATTTATTGGAACTTATACATTTCTATACCAAATTTTATTCACTAACAAATTACAACTTATAAATTTCTGTACCAAACTTCATCTACTAATGAATTACAATTCATGTTAAAGAATCTTAGCTTGAGTGATTTGGTGAAAAAATTGTTTGCACAATTACGATATGGATTAAAGCCCTTGGAAACATGTTGTAACTCTCTCATTAGTTACACCAATTTTCTGAAGTTACAAAATTTTTAGGTTAAAATAAATAAAGTGAAAATTCAGAAAACCACCAATTTACTTTAATTACTCAACAAAAATTAATAAAAATAATAACACATTTTTTATTGGTATTACTTTAGTTTGAAATTATTTTTCCTTAGCTAAAAAGCATTTAGTTACGCAATAACCATGTGGTCAAACTAATCGTGTGAACTTCCCATTAAAGAGCGACTCTCTTGGCACGAACAGAAGACTGATTTCTATATTTTAAACGCAAAACGACCCGGATTTATGAGCAGAATTATGTACTTGGAATAACCGGAAGAAGGTTTTCACCTTAGTTGAAGCTGGGAGAAATCTCAAAGGAACCTTTGTATTTGCACGATGTTCATAGAATGCAAAAATGTTTTAACCTAATACATCAAATTATCAGGAACTGCAATAAACTTTTAATTATTGTTCTAAAACACTGTCACTTCCAAAACCAAACAATTTTTAATTTCGTGTTAGATAAGGCAAACGTGTTTTAACTGAATACATTAAATTATCATGAACTTGTCATTTTTAAAACAAACTTTAATTATTGTGTCAAATACGTTTGAATGGATAACTGTAACATTCAAAACAAATTTTATTCGTTGTGTAAAAACATTTGAATTGAATTGTAATGTCCCAATTTAAAAGGAAAAAATTTAAAATTACATCATTTTATAATAAAGTATAAGAATGGTAATGGGATAATAGTTTTCAATCCTCAAAATGCAGATTCAGTTTTAGCTAGTTTAATTTTCAGCAATTGTAAAGATGGACAAAATTATTACATATCATTTACTAGTTGTAACTAGTCATGTATCTAATTATATAAAGAAAAGAAATTTGAAGCCAAAATATTAACCAAGAGATCTCGATTACACGATGTTAATGGAGCAGGATCATGTGCACTTGATCATGTTGGACGTTTGAGACCACAGTGAAGATGGCCTTAGATATGCGCAAAATAGGCTGCAGGATTATTGGTGGGATTCACGGGGGCTTCTCTCAATGAACCTATGACATATCATGTGTGTTCGTGGCATACTAAAAAATACCCCTAATTTGGCTACATATTGGAAAAAAACCTCTAAAAATTACATTATTTAATCCCCTACCAATACAAACCCAACACATCTTCCCAATTTAAAAGACCGCTACTTTCACTAGATATTGTAGGTATCTATTGACAGTGTTGGAATTTCGTTAACCAAGGGTCTCCCCAATGTGAAGTCCCAATTACACCTCACAACCATGTATTTTTGTAGATTTCCTTTGGTTACTATTAATGGTGTTGGACCTGCCAACATTTTGGGGACCTCCGTGGTATGAAGTCCCAACTAGACCTCACGTTGTTTGGTGTAGGAGTCCCATCTGGTATGATGGTTTGGTTGCCATTATCTTAAAGATAATACTTAGTCTTAAAACAACGAGGTTCGTGTGCCTGGTGAGTGCTTAGTTTAACTTGTGTTTAATTTCTTTCACTGCAGAGGGAGAGGGTGAGAGTGATTCTCAAGCCGAAAGGGAATAGTACCAACTCAGGTAGAGACACACAACACAACAAAGCAACTTCCTGCAGAGTAGTCCACACGGATGTGACAGTCACAAACACAAAGTGAACAGATAGCATGTACGACACCCAGCAGAGTAGTCCACATGGGTGTGATGATCGTTATAACAAGTTTGCGAATGGGTCTGTCTAGTGTCTGACGGAGTAGTCCACACGAGCGACATAGCAATAACAACTGATACAACACATTTCCAACAACATATGCACTAAAACAACCAAAATAGTTCAACTATCTTAGTACAAGTTAAAGAAACATGCATTACAAGCATCCAAAGAATAGTCTTACAAACGAATACAATATATGTGTGAAACGTGCTAGTTTGTGACAGGATTCTGAATTAAGCAAAAGTTCCAAGACACATTCATACACCATATATCACTAGCCCCAATAATGGAGCATTGGAGCCATTGCTCGCTCCTCAAAGAAAAGATTATAGACTCTCAAGGCTATGTGGGAGGAGCCAAGGTGAAAAGTCTTTTGCATGTACAAATGAGGGGTATATATAGCCAAGGGTGAACATGAGCCTTGTGAATCTTCGACTTCCCTCATGACTATTCGACTTACTTGACTCTTTAACTTCATTTGTGGGTCTCTTGGACTTCCATGTTACATTACATTGATTACACAAGTATGACCCAAAGTAGTGATGTGGCCGAGGCGATTCATGACACAACTTGACATGACACTGTTGGTATGCACATGCTAGTTTTGTTGTTCGTGTTGAGTTGTTGTGCTGCTGACTGATGGTTGTACTCATGGTATACCATAGCTTCACGTCCGCATGCAAAAGTGTGTGGAGTCTTCAATGGTATTGGTGTTTGCTTGATGGTTCATTCATGTGCATTTGTCTCCTTCACTTACAACTTGGTATGCTTTGTGTGTTTGTCCAACTACAAGTAGGTCTCCTAGCACACGCTCCTTGTTCATTTAGTTCATCGTCGCCCCATGTCTCATCCATGTACCATTTTATGCAATCACTCATGACGAGACGACATCAAATCTAGAAAGCTCCTAGTCTACCATGATTCATTGTCTTTTGTTTCCGAGTGTAGGTGACTGGGAGAAAGGACAAGGATTTGAAATAACGCAGAGCACATGTCAGGCCGAGATGTGAGGCTCTGGGAAACCGTCGGGAAAAACTGCGTAGAGGTCACTGGGAAGCTGGGATGAGAAGTTACAGACATCAGTGACATCTATGGGATATGGCTTAGCTGGGAGGAAAAATTGCGCAATTTTTATAAGGAAGGCAACACGGGCAGCAGGAGGCACTGACAATGAAAATTATGCAATTTTCCAGAGGAGGTCGAGATCGGGCTACAGGAGCGTGCTGGTCAGAACTGCACAATTCTAGGAGGCATTCAAGCAAGACATGACTGCACATTTTCCGAGCTAAGAAGGGTGTCATGCAACAGGTAGACTGTCAATGAAAACTGCACAGTTTTCAAGAGTAGTGGAGATCAATGCAAGGAGTGAAAGATGAAAGGTATTACAAATATCTTATTATTTTGAATATCATTCATTAATAGTGTAAAATCTATGATACATGATTAAGTTCACACAAAAACCTAAGTGACCTCTACCCCTTCAAAATATAATGTAAAAATAAAAATATATTTCTCACATACTATTAATAAATCTTTTTAAATTATATATGTAGTTTTAGATAATATATTTTTAATTACATGAATATAAAATGATTATATTCATTAGCAATAATTTTATCACTTTCTCAAAATTAATTGTATCATAAATGTCCATCCTAGACCTTGATGTGATCTATGTACTTCTTATTAATTAACAGAAGTAATAGGCACATTAATAGAGCCAAAAGACAATAACATGTTCAATTTGATAGCCAATAATATCGAACATAAATAATTAAATTATTTTTAAAAAAACATATATTTCAATGTGTAATGATATACTATAGAATTTTTTGTAAATCTTTTTTGGTAAATTGTTTTAGTGAAACACAAACTAATATGAATTTGACCAAAAGATCATTGCCATAGAATTTTTTTTGTTCGCAATGGTTTATGGAAAATTTGCTTCTATTTAAATCAGCGCCAGAGGTTTGTGACGAGCCGTACACCGCTAATACTAGCTATGATATTTAGCCTCTATCTCTTTATTGAGTAGAACAGATGATATGTTTGTTGAACTCTTTTGAAGATGTTTATTTGACGGAGATGGAGAGGCGGCCGATATTTATTCTTAACAGCTGACATTGCTTCCGGGATCTACTCCAAACTGACCGCAGTAATTATTGTAATAATTCACGCGGTCAGTAACTGCAGCAGTGTTACCGCCATTGCATTCTCCGGAATTGATTGCTTGAATAGTTGCCCCGAATCCTTGCCCGGATGTAATAGCAGAGTGGCAATTGCTATCCAACATCCAAAACCAGACAGCAGTCTTCCATGAGATTGAATCGTCCTGAGCTACGATATCAGGGTTATTCAGGCCATCGAAGCCCAGGTAATTTCCAGCCGCACCATAATTATAGTTCCTGTAAAAGTAAACAGAACGAAACAGCGAATTGCATGTCATCAATCATTCAGCACAGACTCAAATTCACTGAATGCCATTTGAATAAAAAGATTTCTAGTTAAATCCAATTGGCAGTTACGATTACTGGAGAACTATATCAAAATAAATACCATGTGAGTTGCAAGGGACCACGACCATAATATTGCTTCCCGGCTACGCAGGGATATTGCGTGTTGGTGGAATCACAGTAGTCGCTTTTGTTTATCTCCTCGATGTAGCATAAACCTGTCAATCGGTCATATTTGTTAGCGCAGATCAACAACTCAACTCATAATCCACACAAGTAATTATTATTATTATTATTATTTAATTTTAAGATGAAGGTTAAGTTAGATATCAAATTGATATATGATACATAGACATTAAATTGGTATATGGGATTTCTTGTTTGTCAGATAAAGTATTCATCTCAATTCAGTCATGTAACTGCTAAGTCTACACTAAATTAGTATATGAGACCTATTGTTTGTGGGACAATGTACCCATCTGAGCTCAGCCATTTCACTACTAAGTCTCCTAAAGCATGCATATTCTGCCCATTTAGTTTTGAACCTATAACCTCTTAAGAAGAAACACATGCTCTATAACTTCTTAAGAAGAAACAAATGCTCTTAACCATTAGACACTCAAATAATATAGGAGATCATATTTGAAGAATATATCTATTGAATGACAAAGTATGCCATATGTATTGAATGAGAAAGTATGCCACACTATTAAGAATATATCTATTGAATGAGAAAGTATGAGACATGATTGGTATATGAGACCCAGAGACTAAATTTGTATATGAGACTTTTTGTTGTTTGTGGGACAAGGTATCCATCTCAGCTCAAAGATTTGACTTCTACATCTATATTAAATTGGTATATGAGACCTCTTGTTTGTGGAACAAGGTACTCATCTCAGCTCTTTGACTACTAAGTCTACACTAAATTGGTGTATGAGACTTTTTGTTTGTGGAATAAGTACTCATCTCTGGTTTTGAACCTGTAACTTATTAATAAGAACACATACTCTTAACCATTAGACCACTCAAACTGTATTGCAGATCATATTTGAAAAATATATCTATTAAAAAAGAAAATATGCTATGTGATACTTACTACCAGTTTCATGAGCAACGTTGGCGAAGAAAGCAGCAAGTTCTCTCTTGTTGTCATCGGAGGTCCCAGTTGTGCCAAAGCCAGAAAATGCATTGGCCGCAGTAATGAAGTCATCGTATGTATAAAAGTTCTTTCCTGCGCAGCTATCAGCAGCACCAGATAATATTCCGTTGAAGAAATCTCGGGTAACAATGTCCCCAACATCTCCTCGGCAGATGGAAACAACATAAAGCGCAAGAGCAAGCCATAGAATTAAAACGCTTCGGAGATGAGTTGCCATACTGGAGGCTAAAATCTCTCTACTTTTGTTATCGCTGAGACAGCCCTAGAAACAGAAATGCATTGCTTTGGAGTGAGAAGAGGTTGTCTGCTTATATAGCCATGGCCACAGACGTGAGGTATCGGGATTGTATTTATTTTCCGATCCTTATCGCAATTTCCGGATAATTTGAATTGTTGGTCTCATTTCAAAACGCCGTTACGTTTACGAAATCAGTTGTTGAAAAATCGGTTTCTTGACCTGACTTGAAATGCTCACAATCCTTCTCCCGGTTCGGGGTATCGGACGCCCACGCGGGGAAAATCAGACGTTCGGGGAAATGCCATTACGTTTACGAAATCAGTTGTTTTATTAGGAGAAAAACATGTTGGCCAGATTTAGAGATAAGATTGCAGGAAGTTTTTGGCTAAAATTTCGACATCCCAAAAACTCTTCAGCTTTAAGCATAGACCAGCCACTTAGACCAGTAGGCATGATAATTAAGAGTACAGTGTTTTGTTTATTGTATTAAAAGTATGTTTGTTATATAGTTGAAATTAAAGGGAGTGTTGAAAGAACCAGAAGTAATTTCGAACTACCCAGAACCAATATTCAACAGTGATTTTGATTTTAATACTAGTTCTAGTAATTGTTGACAAAAGAGCAAACTTCTTCAGGAAGCCACCGCCTGAATGGAACAGAGTCGCCATCTGGGAGGAAATTTGGAGTGTTTGTGATGGCTAGGGAAAGATGGTAACTAGCTCTGGCCGCCTATCGTAAAGTCTTTATACATTGGTTTGCTCAAACTCATAGTCTTCGTAGGGGCCATGTGAGTTTTAATTAGTTATAACATTTAAATTTAGTATTTTTTCTCTCTTTGAGATATGCCAAGCACTTATCCTTTCGATTAATGAGGAATTTGTAGGCATTTTGTTGAATTTTGCAGCGGATCTGACGTCGAGCTTATGTGCATTGGAATTGACCCACAATGGAGGTAACATGGAGATAATATTACATCATTGTCAGTGGAGTGGCACAGGCGTCTCCTGGTCAAGTCAATCTAATTGCTGACTACTGTTCATTTGGTCAATGGCACATAAAATAAATTACAGCGGTTTGAAACATACACAACTATAAACTTATGAATGTATTGATAAATTTAGATACCAAATTTGGTTAGTGTGCCTAAATTTATAAATTATTTACATAATTGAAATTTATTTTCACTTTATAATAGAGATTTTTAATGGGTAAATAAATTTTGTTATTTGGGAATATATTGGTTAAAAATTTCTCTGATATGATTTCTATCAAAAAAAAAGTTTTCTTAATATGCTGACTTATCAATACCACATTTTTCAGAAATCATAACTTATTTTATATAATACTTGTTCATATGACATATTTTTAATGAATCAATTTAATTAAAAAATAAAAGAGAGCTAATTACTTTAGATAAAATTCACCGTCAATTTTTATATACTACTATAAATATTCTAAAATTTAGATAGAAATTAAATCCCTATTATTTATCTAATAATTATTGATAATTAAATTTAACATCTAGAAACTCTATTCTAAAATGTATAATAATTATATTTTTAAAAATGTGTAAACATACAATTTAAATAAACTATTTAAATATCTATATTAACTTATATATTTTAATGCTACCTTCATCCTAAAAAAAATTAGGTTTAAAACATTTCAAATAGTTTCATGATTCTACATTGTGTTTTTTCTAGATATAAATAAACTATTTAAATATCCATATTAACTTATATATTTTAATGTTATCTTCATAATAAATAAATAAATTCTTAGGTTTAAAACCTTTTAAATAGTTTTATTATTTTACATTGTGACTTTTTCTCAAATATATGTTTGCATGAATTTTGTCTAAAATCCAACAAAGATTTGTAGATTTGTTGGAATTAGAAATTTAAAGTGTGAAGTCTACACAGTCCAAGTGTACAAAGAGATTTTCTAGGCATGAAATCTATTTATGCATTCAAAACTATATATAGCAGAGAAAAATGTAGCCTCTTGAAGTGCAAATATTTTTTCAAGTTTTAGCTATCAGAGAGACATGCCAACAAATTTGATCTTTCACCAATAATGATTATAACCATGAGTTAACAAACCTTAAATAAATTATAATCATATCTATCAAAAAACTTACCTCATGCTAATTTATTAGAACTTATAAATTTCTATACCAAATTTCATTCACTAATAAATTACAACTTATAAATTTCTATACCAAACTTCATCTACTAATAAATTACAATTCATGTCAAAGGATCTTAGCTTGAGTGGTTTGGCGAAAAAATTGTTTGCACAATTATGATGTGGGTTAAGGTCCTTGGAAACATGTTGTAACTCTCTCATTAATTACACCAATTTTCTGAAGTTACAAAATTTTTCTGTTAAAATAAAAAATTAATTACCATTCATAATTTTCTATTTAATTTAATTTTTAAATAGATTATATAGTGGGTTTTCATAAATTTGAAATTCAAAAACCGCTGATTTACTTTAATTACTCAACAAAATCTAATAAAAATAATAACACATTTTTTATTTTTATTATTTTGGTTTGAAAATATTTTTAGTTATAAATTAAATTACATCATCTGTATCATACTTAGCTAAAAAGCATTTAGTGACGCAATAACCATGTGGTCAACTAATCGTGTAAACTTCCCATTAAAGAGCGACTCTCTTGGGACGAACAGATGACTGATTTCTCTCTTTTAAACACAAAACGACCCGGATTTATGAGCGGAAACATGTACTTGGAATAACCAGAAGAAGGTTTTCACTATTTTTGAAAATGGGGTGAATTTTTTTTCAAAAGTTTATATTAGCTTAGATTACAATATTTACATTATATATACATGCTGGATCAATCACATGAATTTACATATTTACATTTTCCATAAAACAGTACAACACCACATACAATAAGAATCGATCACAGCTGGGGAGCAAGAAAGTCCGCCGCCCCAACCTCGTGAAATCTGGGAGAAATCTCCAAGGAACCTTCGTATTTGCCCATCGTATTTGCCCATGTTCACCTAATGCAAAAATGTTTTAACCTAATACATCAAATTATCAGGAACTGCAATAAACTTTAATTATTGTACTAAAACACTGTCACTTTCAAAACAAAACAATTTTTAGTTTCGTGTTAGATAAGGCAAACGTGTTTTAACTGAATACATTAAATTATCATGAACTTGTCATTTTTAAAACAAACTTTAAGTATTGTGTCAAATACGTTTGAATGGATAACTGTCACATTCAAAACAAATTTTATTCGTTGTGTAAAAGCATTTGAATTGAATTGTAATGTCCCAATTTAAAAGGGAAAAATTTTAAATTACATCATTTTATAATCATAATATTATAATTTCAAATTTTAAAGAACATAAATTTAAAAAGTATAAGAATGGTAATTGGATAATAGTTTTCGATTATCAAAATGCAGATTCAGTTTTAGCTAGTTTACTTTTGAGCCATTGTAAGGATTGACAAAATTATTACATATCATTTACTAGTTGTAACTGGCCATGCATCTAATTATATAAAGAAAAGAAATTTGGATTCACGGGGGCTTTTCTCAATGAACCTATGACATATCATGCGTGTTCGTGGCATACTAAAAAATACCCCTAATTTGGTTACATATTGGAAAAAAACCTCTAAAAATTACATTATTTAATCCCCTACCAATACAAACCCAACACATCTTCCCAATTTAAAAGACCGCTACTTTCACTAGATATTGTAGGTATATATTGACAGTGTTGGAATTTCGTTAACCAAGGGTCTCCCCAATGTGAAGTCCCAATTACACCTCACAACCATGTATTTTTGTAGATTTCCCTTGGCTACTGTTAACGGTGTTGGACCTGCCAACATTCTGGGGACCTCCCTTGTATGAAGTCTCAACTAGACCTCACGTTGTTTGGTGTAGGAGTACCATCTGGTATGATTGTTTGGCTGCCATTATCTTAAAGATAATACTTAGTCTTAAAACAACAAGGTTCGTGTGCCCAGTGAGTGCTTAGTTTAACTTGTGTCTAATTTCTTTCACTGTAGAGGGAGAGGGTGAGAGTGATTCTCAAGCCGATAGGGAATAGTACCAACTCAGGTAGAGACGCACGACACAACAAAGCAACTTCCTGCAGAGTAGTCCACACGGATGTGACAGTCACAAACACAAAGTGAACATATAGCATGTACGACACCCAGCAGAGTAGTCCACATGGGTGTGATGATCGTTATAACAAGTTTGCGAATGGGTCTATCTAGTGTCTGACGGAGTAGTCCACACGAACGACATAGCAATAACAACTGATACAACACATTTCCAACAACATATGCACTAAAACAACCGAAATAGTTCAACTATCTTAGTACAAGTTAAAGAAACATGCATTACAAGCATCCAAAGAATAGTCTTACAAACGAATACAATATATGTGTGAAACGTGCTAGTTTGTGACAGGATTCTGAATTAAGCAAAAGTTCCAAGACACATTCATACACATATATCACTAGCCCCAATAATGGAGCATTGGAGCCATTGCTCGCTCCTCAAAGAAAATATTATAGACTCTCAAGGCTATGTGTGAGGAGCCAAGGTGAAAAGTCTTTTGCATGTACAAATGAGGGGTATATATAGCCAAGGGTGAACATGACCCTTGTGAATCTTCGACTTCCCTCATGACTATTCGACTTACTTGACTCTTTAACTTCATTTGTGGGTCTCTTGGACTTCCATGTTAAATTACATTGATTACACAAGTATGACCCAAAGTAGTGATGTGGCTGAGGCGATTCATGACACAACTCGACATGACACTGTTGGTATGCACATGTTAGTTTTGTTGTTTGTGTTGAGTTGTTGTGCTACTGACTGATGGTTGTACTCATGGTATACCATAGCTTCACGTTCGCATGGAAAAGTGTGTGGAGTCTTCAATGGTATTGGTGTTTGCTTGATGGTTCATTCATGTGCATTTGTCTCCTTCACTTACAACTTGGTATGCTTTGTGTGTTTGTCCAACTACAAGTAGGTCTTCTAGCACACGCTCCTTGTTCATTTAGTTCATCGTCGCCCCATGTCTCATCCATGCACCATTTTATGCAATCACTCATGACGAGACGACATCAAATCTAGAAAGCTCCTAGTCTACCATGATTTATTGTCTTTTGTTTCCGAGTGTAGGTGACTGGGAGAAAGGAAAAGGCTTTGAAATAACGCAGAGCACATGTCAGGCCGAGATGTGAGGCTCTGGGAAACTGTCGGGAAAAATTGCGTAGAGGTCACTAGGAAGCTGGGATGAGAAGCTACAGACATCAGTGACATCTATGCGATATGGCTTAACTGGGAGGAAAAATTGTGCAGTTTTTATAAGGAAGGCAGCACGGGCATCAGGAGGCACTGACAATGAAAATTATACAATTTTCCAGAGGAGGTCGAGATCGGGCTACAGGAGCGTGCGGGTCAGAACTGCGCAATTCTAGGAGGCATTCAAGCAGGACATGATTGCACATTTTCCGAGCTAAGAAGGGTGTCATGCAACAGGTAGACTGTTAATGAAAACTGCATAGTTTTCAAGAGTAGTGGAGATCAATGCAAGGAGTGAAAGATGAAAGGTATTACAAATATCTTATTATTTTGAATATCATTCATTAATAGTGTAAAATCTATGATACATGATTAAGTTCACACAAAAACCTAAGTGACCTCTACCCCTTCAAAATATAATGTAAAAATAAAAATATATTTCTCACATACTATTAATAAATCTTTTTAAATTATATATGTAGTTTTAGATAATATATTTTTAATTACATGAATATAAAATGATTATATTCATTAGCAATAATTTTATCACTTTCTCAAAATTAATTGTATCATAAATGTCCATCCTAGACCTTGATGTGATCTATGTACTTCTTATTAATTAACAGAAGTAATAAGCATATTAATAGAGGCAAAAGACAATAACATGTTCAATTTGATAGCCAATAAAATCGAACATAAATAATTAAATTATTTTAAAAAAACATATATTTCAATGTATAATGATACACTATAGAATTTAAATTATTTAAAAAAAACATATATTTCAATGTATAATGATATACTATAGAATTTTTTGGAAAATTTGCTTTTATTTAAATCAGCACCAGAGCTTTGTGACGAGTCGTACACCGCTAACACTAGCTATAGCTATGATATTTAGCCTCTATCTCTTTATTGAGCAGAATAGATTATATGTTTGTTGAACTCTTTTGAAGATGTTTATTTGACAGAGATGGAGAGGCGGCCGATATTTATTCTTAACAGCTGACATTGCTTCCGGGATCTACTCCAAACTGACCGCAGTAATTATTGTAATAATTCACGCGGTCAGTAACTGCAGCAGTGTTACCGCCATTGCATTCTCCGGAATTGATTGCTTGAATAGTTGCCCCGAATCCTTGCCCGGATGTAATAGCAGAGTGGCAATTGCTATCCAACATCCAAAACCAGACAGCAGTCTTCCATGAGATTGAATCGTCCTGAGCTACGATATCAGGGTTATTCAGGCCATCGAAGCCCAGGTAATTTCCAGCCGCACCATAATTATAGTTCCTGTAAAAGTAAACAGAACGAAACAGCGAATTGCATGTCATCAATCATTCAGCACAGACTCAAATTCACTGAATGCCATTTGAATAAAAAGATTTCTAGTTAAATCCAATTGGCAGTTACGATTACTGGAGAACTATATCAAAATAAATACCATGTGAGTTGCAAGGGACCACGACCATAATATTGCTTCCCGGCTACGCAGGGATATTGCGTGTTGGTGGAATCACAGTAGTCGCTTTTGTTTATCTCCTCGATGTAGCATAAACCTGTCAATCGGTCATATTTGTTAGCGCAGATCAACAACTCAACTCATAATCCACACAAGTAATTATTATTATTATTATTATTTAATTTTAAGATGAAGGTTAAGTTAGATATCAAATTGATATATGATACATAGACATTAAATTGGTATATGGGATTTCTTGTTTGTCAGATAAAGTATTCATCTCAATTCAGTCATGTAACTGCTAAGTCTACACTAAATTAGTATATGAGACCTATTGTTTGTGGGACAATGTACCCATCTGAGCTCAGCCATTTCACTACTAAGTCTCCTAAAGCATGCATATTCTGCCCATTTAGTTTTGAACCTATAACCTCTTAAGAAGAAACACATGCTCTATAACTTCTTAAGAAGAAACAAATGCTCTTAACCATTAGACACTCAAATAATATAGGAGATCATATTTGAAGAATATATCTATTGAATGACAAAGTATGCCATATGTATTGAATGAGAAAGTATGCCACACTATTAAGAATATATCTATTGAATGAGAAAGTATGAGACATGATTGGTATATGAGACCCAGAGACTAAATTTGTATATGAGACTTTTTGTTGTTTGTGGGACAAGGTATCCATCTCAGCTCAAAGATTTGACTTCTACATCTATATTAAATTGGTATATGAGACCTCTTGTTTGTGGAACAAGGTACTCATCTCAGCTCTTTGACTACTAAGTCTACACTAAATTGGTGTATGAGACTTTTTGTTTGTGGAATAAGTACTCATCTCTGGTTTTGAACCTGTAACTTATTAATAAGAACACATACTCTTAACCATTAGACCACTCAAACTGTATTGCAGATCATATTTGAAAAATATATCTATTAAAAAAGAAAATATGCTATGTGATACTTACTACCAGTTTCATGAGCAACGTTGGCGAAGAAAGCAGCAAGTTCTCTCTTGTTGTCATCGGAGGTCCCAGTTGTGCCAAAGCCAGAAAATGCATTGGCCGCAGTAATGAAGTCATCGTATGTATAAAAGTTCTTTCCTGCGCAGCTATCAGCAGCACCAGATAATATTCCGTTGAAGAAATCTCGGGTAACAATGTCCCCAACATCTCCTCGGCAGATGGAAACAACATAAAGCGCAAGAGCAAGCCATAGAATTAAAACGCTTCGGAGATGAGTTGCCATACTGGAGGCTAAAATCTATCTCTACTTTTGTTATCGCTGAGACAGACCTAGAAACAGAAATGCATTGCTTTGGAGTGAGAAGAGGTTGTCTGCTTATATAGCCATGGCCACAGACGTGGGGTATCGGGATTGTATTTATTTTCCGATCCTTATCGCAATTTCCGGATAATTTGAATTGTTGGTCTCATTTCAAAACGCCGTTACGTTTACGAAATCAGTTGTTGAAAAATCGGTTTCTTGACCTGACTTGAAATGCTCACAATCCTTCTCCCGATTCGGGGTATCGGACGCCCACGCGGGGAAAATCAGACGTTCGGGAAATGTCATTACGTTTACGAAATCGGTTGTTTTATTAGGAGAAAAAAATGTTGGCCAGATTTAGAGATAAGATTGTAGGAAGATTTTGGCTAACATTCCAAAAACTCTTCAGCTTTAAGCATAGACGAGTCACTTATACCAGCAAGCATGACAATTAATTAAGAGTATAGTATCTTGGTTATTGTATTAAGAGTATGTTTGTTATATAGTTGGAATTAAGAGAGAGTGTTAAAAGGAACCAGAAGTAATTCCAATTACCCAGAACCAATATTCAACAGTAATTTTAATGCTTGTTTTAATAATTATTAACAAAAAAAATAAACTTCTTCAAAAAGCCACCGCCCAACTTAATATCCAAAAATACCTTCTAACAGAGTCGCCCAAAATACCTTCTGGCAGAGTCGCCATCTCGGAGGAAATTTGGAGTGTTTGTGATGGCTAGGGAAAGATCGTAACTAGCTCTGGCCGCCTATCGTAATAGTCTTTATACATTGGTTTGTTCAAAGTCATAGTAATAGTCTTTATACATTGGTTTGTTGGCCATGTGAGTTTTAATTAGTTATAACATTTAAATTTAGTATTTTTTCTCTCTTTGAGATATGCCAAGCACTTATCCTTTCGATTAATGAGGAATTTGTAGGCATTTTGTTGAATTCTGCCTCGGATCTGACGTCGAGCTTATGTGCATTGGAATTGACCCACAATGGAGGTAGCATGGAGATAATATTACTATCATTGTCAGTGGAGTGGCACAGGCGTCTCCTGGTCAAGTCAATATAATTGCTGACTACTGTTCATTTGGTGAATCGCACATAAAATAAATTACAGTGGTTTGAAACATACACAACCATAAATTTATGAATGTATTGATAAATTTAGATACCAAATTTGGTTCGTGTGCCTAAATTTATATAAATACTTTAAATTTATTTTCATGTTGGAGATTTTTAATGGGTAAATAAATTTTGTTATTTCGAAATATGTTGGCTAAAAATTTCTCTTATATGATTTTTACTAAAAAAAAGCTTTTTCTTAATATCCTGACTTATTAACACCACATTTTCCAGAAACCATAACTCATTTTATATAATACTTGTTCATATGACATATTTTTAATGAATCAATTTCATTAAAAAATAAAAAAGAGCTAATTACTTTGGATATAAA
>APFE030083908.1:21953-68676 GCA_000404065.3 Pinus taeda
TATATATGGATTCAACACCCTCAAAAACTTCTAAGGCATTTAGATTGTGCAAGTGTTAGCCATCAAATTTGTGATTTCAATAAATTCATACTGGATTTTAAAAAAATTAAACAAAAACCCACAAAAAAACTTCCAAAAAATCACACTAAAAACCAATCATAAAAAAACAAAACTGATATTTATAAATAAAACAGCACTAATATTTATATTAAAAAGTTATTTTTTGAATTTATATTGAAAAATTATAATTTGACTTATTATTAACTTTATGATTTACCATATTTATTGGTAATCTAAAAAATATAAAAAAAAATCTTTAAAAAATAAAATTACCAAAATTACACCGTACAATGTATAAAAAAGATACTTACTATGAAATATATTACCAAAGTTACATGCAGCATCCAAACATCTATTCCTAAGTCATAGGTATATTTATGTATATATGTACACCTCTGTCCGGAATTAAAGTATATTGTCTAGCGATTAAAACCATATACTATGTGAACAATGCATACACCATTAGCCTGAAACGAAGGTTGGTATATTCTACATTATATTAGATTGAAACTTTAACATAGGGACACACACACAATCATGGATACACATACAATCATGGGTTATTATTAATCATATGGTGTATGATTAGCCCTTGGTACATGTATTAAGCGCTGATAACGCGACAACTTTATACCTCGGTGTATTTCGACATGGTAACTTTACTTGGCATCTAGGTTATTTACTTTCAAACATGGCTAAGTTGAGTGGTGTTACGAATTCTCCAAGAAATTTGTTTGCCGCATTTGAGGCGTTTGGTGCGCTCCAGGCGAAATGATCTTCACCGTCCACAGGTTAGAGTTTGCATCTAACGATTTTGTCTGTGGGGAAACGGTTGATGGCAACTGTCTCGCTCCGGACTCGTCCCGGCATCGTCATTTTCCCTGTCAATACTTGGCTCTGTTGTTGTTCTGTCTCAACGTTTTGGTTCTTTTAACCTTGGTAAGGTGAGTTACCCGTCTTGGTTTGGTTCATCGGTGATTTCGTTTTGTTCCTCTTTTAATTAAAAAATATTACTCCCCCGACTTACATCAACTTACACATGTATCTTGGAAGGGTTGTAAACAAGTTCTGGGTCTACAACGACGATGTTGACTTCACTTCAGTCTTAAGGTAAAATAATTATTTTCCCCTCTTACCAACGCAATTGTTGTTCGATAGGTTTACTCAAGGATTAAGGTGTATATTAGCTATCTCTAACTCTCATTGTTGTTTCTATGCGAGGTCTACCACCAACGCACATGTTCTCGGCAATGAACCAGGTAAGGATTCCCTACCAGGTAGGGTTTAAAAGGGTCTTGAACCAGTTTGAAAGAATTCTTAAATTTGGGTTTTTGTTGATTGTTGATAATTTTTGAGTTCACTGCTCTTGGTTTCTTGACAGGTATGGCACTTGGGCTCTGATGTAGCCCTCATTTTCTTACCTGTGGTTCGTGGAACTCATCCTACAAGATTCTGACACTGCTTTTCTCTTGGATGCTCTTCTCCAGGTTTTTATCAGCTTCCTGCCAGCTCTTTAAATGCACTGTATTCAACATATTATGCTTGTTAATTTGGACGTTAGGGTTGGAATTATCATTAGGGTTTCGCTTCCCGGTATTGGTGTATGTTGCCAATTGGTAGACCAATCCTAAGGATTAAAATATTTTCTCTGCAAGAGTTGTATATCTCATCGTGGCCATTATATTGGCTAACCTTGGTAAATGATAGTTTTTTATGTTGTTGTTCCTTTCAAAATTCCCATTGTGAATTCTAGTTACATGCGTGAGTTATCGCACAGTTCCACTGTTATATAAATATTATGTTGTAACTCAGATATATTTATATAGTTCTTTTCCCTTTGATGAATATAATTATTGTTAATTTGAATTTTGACTTTATTTTTTTGTATTTCATGCGCAAAGAACTTCACCTATATTAATAATTTACTTATGGGCTGAACTACTAGCTACAATATTCCTTACTCCATTGAAGGGAAAGAACGGTGTCTAGTGGCTTCCGGGTTGCAAGGATACTAACCTATCCCATATTAGTTCGAAGCATTTGGTGTTTCATGCAGTCACCCTTAACCGTTGGAAACAACTTCTTCTTTCCGAATAGCGTTGGGGTTGCCTACCTCTATAATACCCGATTAGGTCCACACTGGTTCTTTACTCAATAATTTATGCCCATGATTAATTCCCATACTATTTACAGAACGTTTAGCTCCTAAAATAGTTACAAAATGTATATAGCAGTGAATTCATCCATATTACTATTTTGAAAGTTCTTTTAGTATTTTTTTCTTACTGATTTCAATGCATAACAGGGAAAATTTTAAGAATGATTTGTCTCACTCTCCATTATTTTTCTTGTTTGACTTTTTGAACCCTCTGTAGAAGTGATCTAAAATGGCGCAGATTAGTAATGTTGTGCTAATTCCCCACTCAGAATATAAAAATGTGCTTGAGGTTGTACTCCAAAATAATAAGTAAAAACATGAATTTTATGTGTGTTTTACTTAAGTTAGTTTCATGAATAAAACTTGAAACATGAAACCAAAACACTCAATGGAGGCATGTATCAATTAATAATACACTAGCAAGATAAAGGAGTTCACCCCTCCTCGGCGACATCTCCTTGGATCAGCTCTAAAGGCATGACCCCTTCTCATTATGCTCAAAATTCTTCAGTAATAAAGAGTACATAAGTGTGCTCACAAAAAGAGTGGCTAGTTTTCCCTTCAAGGAAACTTTCCTCTGCAAAGAACTCTCACTCTAAACACATGACAACCTACAATTATTCATGAAACAATCAGCAAGCTAAGGGCTCTCAAATCAAGACCTCATACTCAACCGTCCAAGAGCATAAACAATACTACAATCCACTTGAAGTACTTAAATAAGTCTCTTTCTCCATACACATATAAAGCAAAGAGAAAATAAAGCTACAACACTGTTGTAATGGCTACTTCAGAAAGCACATGGAGGTTAAAAGACCCCTGCAAGGTCATCTCCATCTTCATACTCCTACATAAACTGAAACAACACTTTGGTTAACCATGGCACCCATAGGCTTCACATTTCAAAAATCATATTCAGAAGTGCTCCTTTGATCCTGAACCCTGTTCCAATGAGTTCAGAATGTCCAAAAATGGCTGTCCAACCTCTTTTTACCTCCCATTTGGTCGAAAATTGGCTTAGTTATGACTTGTGTCAGTCTTTCCACAAATTTCTCTTCCAAATCTAGCTTACTGTCAATTAAATTCATTATATGGAGTTAAATCTGGTAGTTCCGCTGAAATCGGCGCTTCCACCAACTTTCCTGCCTATCTTGCGGTTAGAGCCCGAGTGGTCACATGCAGAGTTCCTTTTCCGGCAATAAAGGTGATGGTTTTACACCCTGTCAGATATCGCAATCAAAATCGACTATCTATATCGCATCTCTATCGGCGGACCCGAAAGGGATTATAGATTGCAACCTTTATTACATTCGCACCCTATCGCAGATCACAATCGGTGGATGTCCTAGGTTTTGTTTATGCGAGACTTTGTTTTCGTGCGAGTTGCAAGTTGTGATTGCATTTATTGCATCGCAACCCGAGGTACCTGGGGGCAGATTCTTATCCACTTTCGATATGCGATTGTGATCGCATCACAACCTATCTGTGTCGGGGGCTGATTCTGTAAAACTCTTCCACCTCCGATTTGTGATATGCAATATCGCTAATCACAAATTGGTACTGCTTAGGGGCTGATTCTTAACCCATGACCTTTGTTTTCCCTAATATGTGATATATGTGACTCAATGGAAACCTGCCACCTCGCGCTTCCCCATTCGCTGCAACCTTTGCCATGTCATCCAATCTTGCCACCTAGATAAGTCAATCCTAAAGTTTGACTTGCTCTAACTTCTACATACGAGCTCAGATTTGAGTGTTGTTCACACCATTGGATTCAGAATGACAAGCTCTTCTATATGAATCTAAGCTTAACAATATTCTAACACTTTGATTTTTTTGACAAATTTTGAGCTTCTGATCACTCTTCCCTACTAAAAAACTTTTGGTCTCCAAACATTTACTTTCAATTGTTTAGCATTTGAAGGTATGGTTCCTTCATTTTTCCAAACTTGATCCAATCGATGTTTGAAGTGCCCTGACTTGTACTTTCCTTGGCTTTTTCTCAAAGTTAACTTAAAATATAACTTGACCAAAGAATTCAAGTTCGATTTTCTTCTCAGCTTGTCCATGTCACTATGGCCATCCATAGGAACATCCTTTCCAAGAAGAATTCCAAGGTGCTCATCTACAAAATCCTTATCGGTGATAAGATCCTAAAAAGACTTTGCAAAATGAACCAAAACAGGCATCACATAGTGAATACTTGTATAACTTGAGTGCTAAACACATTTGGAACATACTAAATGTGCTGCAACTACTCATACAACAATTTTAAAATCAATGGTTTGAGAAAGCATTTTACAAAATGGAATAAACTTGACTCCCAAATTTTCCATTCAAATTGACTATCAAAAAGCCAAACTAACATTGTAATGCTTAAAGAAAACACAGTTGCATATAAGTGATTTATTTATGAACATCACTTTTACAAATTACCCAACTATGGGGATATGCAACTAGTGCAAAACAAAAATTTACAAACTTCAACTGGACAAATAATACGCCCATTTCTTACCCAACCAAGTAAATGAACCCTCTATTTTAACTCTCTTCTTTTGAAGCTGCTTCAGGGATGGTCGCATCTTGCACCACTTTTTCTTTTGTCACTTCTTCTTCTGGTGCTTGCATAACTTGCTTTCCCTTACCAAGATGAAGTTGTGGAAACAATTTCCAACACTTCTCGACTCAATGTCCACTGATATTACAGTGAGTACAAAAGTTCTTTTGAGCTCCTCTTGGCTCACTTGCCTTTAACCTTGGATGAGATTTTCTCTTTTCGGTCTCAACTCCATTAGACATAAAAATCTTCTTGATGAATGAGTTCATTTTATCACACTTATCTACACAATGGTTACTTGAAAGGAAAAAGGTGCATGGAAACATATTCCTCAATATGTTATTCAAATCTGCGTGTTTTTTTCCATTATGAACAAAATTCGAATTAACAAAATGGATATACCTTTGTTTGTTGCCCTTTGGCTTATGTTGTTTGCATGAGGAACTTGCGTGGTAAGAATAATTTATCTTCCCTTCTTCTTCAACATCTTCATCTATCTTTGGAGATGCTTTTGCACTTCAAGTCCTCCTTACGATTGAGGAACCAAGAGGGAACCAATTCTGGATGCAACTCCCAACATCTTGCCTTCTCATGTCATTTCTTAGGGCAAAAGGAACACGATACCCATGTGTTGTCGCTAGAAGACCATTCTTCTTTTGCAACATAGCCTAAGCCTTCGTATTTAGGCCTCTCCTTAGCCTCAATTGGATTTTTAATGCCTTGTTGGTTTCTTCCAAGGCGTCATCCCTTGTAACCCATCTTGGTCAAGATTTTGGATCCAATGCCTTTCCTATGTTTTTGAAAGGCTGCAAATGAATTTACATCAACACTTTTGCAGAAGGAAGAAGCATGTAAATTATTACCATTTGCCTCATCTTTTGATTGACATACAAAAATGTTTTCAAAATCCCTTTTTATTTTGGATGTGTACTCTTGGACTTTTTGGCTCTCTTCTTTTAGCTCCTCGAATTTAGGTGCTGATAGAACCTTATCTTCCACATCATGTGGACAAAAGGTACAAAATTGTCCATCTACCTTCTCTGAGGGACTTTCTACACTAGCATCTTGTAGGTTTTAACCCCATACTTAAATTACCTACATGCGAATTCTAAAACAGAAATAAGCAAAGGCGAGAGCATAACACATAAAACACATATACACAGAGATTTTCCCATGGATCCCAAAACCAGGACTACCAACGTTATTTTTCATTATATTCCTTTCAATGTTACAATACATATTTATACATGCCGAAGCATCCAATACCATGGACCGAAAACCATGTGTGAAAACCATGCACAAAACCGTAGGTAGGTTCACCCAACCTAATGTAGGGTCCAAAAAAAATTTCCCTAGGGTGCTGCCCTGGACCCCGTAGAGGGGGGCTACCCATCCCCCTCAAATCCCCTGGACAGGGGGGGCTGCCAACCCCCCGTTGCACAACAAATGGGGGCGGACCTCCGATTAACTAGGAGGGCTAGTCGTGGAAAGAATATAACACAACCCAACATTCTCCCACTTGTTGTTTTCTTTCCACATGAGAGCTTAGTCATTTATCCATCCCTGCAATGCCCATTGTTTCTCTACACCAATATAACTTCTCAGAGCTCATAGATTTTGTCAATGCATCTACAGTATTCTTCAAAGTGTCCAACTTTATCAGCAACACCTTTTTGCCTTCTATAGTATCCCTTACAAAGTGATACTGAACATTAATGTGCTTTGTGTTTGAATGGTAAGTAGGTTTCTTTGCCAAACAAATTTCACTTTGGCTGTCACAATATATCCTTATAGCTCCCTATACTAACCCCATACTTGAACACAATCTCTACAACCAAATTGCTTCCTTCCTTGCATGACTGGTTGCCATGTATTGTGCCTCCGTAGTTGATAGTGCCACTACAGATTGTTTCTTACTCATCCAACTAACTGCACCTCCAAATACGTTAAACACTTGTAGATCTTCTATGATCCATATCTCCAGCCCAGTCTGCATCAACAAAGCCACGAATATCCAAAACTCTATCCAATCTTAGTAGTCCTTGTTAGCACAAGCCATAATCACTAGTGCCACGCAAATACCTAAAAACCCGCTTCACTGTTGTCCAATGCTCCTTCCCTGGTTTTGACATAAACCTGCTCAATACTTCCACAATGTATGGTCTAGTACAGACCATCACATACATCAGGCTACCGATTGCACTTGCATATGGAACACGGGATATGTCCTCTTCCCCTTCTTGTGTCTTGGGACATTGTTCAACATATAACTTTACACCTACAAGAATAGGAACCTTTACCGGTTTACTATCCTGCATATTAAACCTCTGCAATATTGTCTCAACATACTTCCTCTGGTTTGAATAGAGCTTCCTCTTTGCCCGATCTCTTTTAATTTCCATGCCCAAAATATAGTGTGCAGCACCAAGATCTTTCATGTCGAATTTGGAAGACAATTGGGTCTTTAAATCCTGGATAATTTCTTTGTCATTTCCAATCAGCAACATGTCATCCACATACATATGACCAAATAAATAACACAGTCACCAATTAATTTAAAATACACACAGTGATCTTATTTGCTTCTGGTGAAGCCAAGTACCCATATAAATGTATCAAATTTTTGATACCATATCCTTGGTGACTATTTTATCTTATACATAGACTTCTTTAACTTGCATACCAGTTCTTTCTTACCCTTCACCACAAAGCCTTCAGGTTGCTTCATGTAGATCTCCTCTTCCAGATCGCCATGAAGAAATGTTGTCTTCACATCCATCTATTCTACCTCAAAAATCAAAAGCAACAGCAACAGATAAAAGTAATCTAATAGAAGCTACCTCTGTAACAGGAGAAAAAATATAACCAAAATAAATTCCTCACACCTGGGAATAACCTTTTGCTACCAACCGAGCTCTGTATTTCTCCACCTTTCCTTCTGCATTTGTCTTCTTTTTGAACACCCATTTGTTGCCAATGGGTTTCCTTCCAGCCGACAACTCCACCAGATCCCAAGCCTCATTTTTGTGAAAAGATTCCATTTCATCAACCATGGCATCTTTCTAGAGTTTTCCATCCTCTGAATCTACTACTTCCTTCAGAGTTCTGGGATCATCATCAGTAATAGATAAAGAAAAATTTGAACAAAAAGGAGATGGAATATACCTTTCTAGCTGCCTTCTTTCTCGAACTGATCTTCTCACACCTGGAGTTTGTGGCTCTTCATCTTCTGATTCCTCTTCTACTGTAGAGTTTGATTCTTCCTCCTTAAGGTCAAACTCTATCTTCTCAAGTTCCTTTAATGGGACTTCATGTTTAATAACATTTTTCACCTCTCTGAACACCACATCTCGGTTGTACACAACCTTCCTTGTTACTGGGTTCCAAATCTTATAACCCTTTAAACCACCCTATACCATAAAGATGCACTTTTCATATTACTATCCAACTTGGTTCTTTTCTCCTTTGGAACATGTACATATGCATCACATCCAAATACCCTCAGATGTGAAAGAGAGGGTTTCTTACCAGTCCATACCTTTTGTGGAGTCTTATCCTCCAACGCTGATGAAGGTGATATGTTGACTAGGTAACATTTGTCTCTGCCGCCTCTGCCCAAAATTCCTGTCCTAACCCAACACCAATGAGCATGCTTCTTGCCCTTTCCATCAACATCTTGTTCATTCTTTCTGCAACTCCATTTTTCTCAGGTGTGTATGGAGTAGACTTATGTCGTGCTATACCACACTTCTTATAGAATTCTTTAATAGCTGGAGCTTACAGAGTCCTTGGCATCGACATCAACCCAGAAAAGGAAGAAATATGCGAGTTGTGAACCATATACAACAATAAAATTCTAGATAGAAGTAAAATTACGGTCAAATAATTGCCTTTAGCTTTTGGATATGGCTATGGAATATGTGCTGAGATTTATAGCTGCTATCTCTTTTCCTAACAGCTAAACAATTTGGAGTCACTGAGTACCTTAATCCAACAAAATTCGATAAGCCCATTCAAGAGGTAATCTATAACATGAGCATTTGTTCTTTTGGTACAGCAACCTTAACAACATCTGCCACATGTTTTTTTCGTAAGTAAATGTTTTGCTAATTGCAGGTGATTAGAGAGATTACTGAAGGAGGAGTAGATTCAAGCTACGAATGTGTTGGAAGAGTCGAACTTATGCTTGGTGCGCTTCAATGCTCTCACCGGGTCTGATTTTTAGTATATTCAATCCTCTGTCACCGTTTATTATGTTAACTACATGCGTTCTTCAATGATCCAACTGATGTGAAGTATTGATTAACTCTGTTACCTTCTCAGTGATCTCAAGTTTTCTGGGCATGTATGTGCTTTGCGTTGCAGGTATGGGGAAGAAATTTTATATTGGGTTTAGCTGAGATGGATAAGAAGTTGAGTTTCAATCCCCTCAAGATTCTAGAAGGCTGGAAGCTAAAATATGTAGTCTTTGGAGGTTTCAAGAAATCTGATATACCCAAGCTGGTAGATAAATACATGAACAACGTAATTTCTCATTCTTTCTCTGATCCCCTGCCATTTTTTATTTTGTTGTGTTAATCTCCATCTCCCATAACGGCCGCCGACTATTTGGAATCTATCTACCGCCGAATTAGCTCCCTTTACCGCCGATTTATTCTCGAAACCGTCTGCCAACTGATTCCATTAATTCAGGAAACTATGTGCAGTTAAATTAATTTCTGGTTAGGAGCTCTTGGAGTGGTCCATTACTCCCTCTAAAGTTCTCTACCATGATCTGTGGAACACTTGACACATAGCCATCAGAAACTTGATGGAAGCTTAGCTATAAATTCTTCTGTTTGGGCCCCAAGCTCACTAACTCAATTCCCTTCAGTTTTACACCATCAAGTTGAGAGAGCAGAGCTTGGAAGTGCCTTTAGATTTTCTTATCTAGTAGTACATGCGATACATGTTGTTGTTGCAACCAACGGAGTGCTCATAGTTCGATTCCTGCTGCAGCCTGCTTTGGCATATTTTCTTAGTAGTGAAAGCCTTATTTATTTCACTCAGAAACTAGGTCTGGTATTTGGAAATGTAGAATGGATGCAACAGTCACTACTCGAGGAGGCACTTAAAGTAATTCCATATTCTATTTTGGATACTTCTCCGAACACAATTCATATGATGAATTATTCTCTGGAATAAAGATGTTGATGCCTTAGGTTCATGTGATCTCATCACTCAGGTAGCAGTACAATGTAGGGAATATGGTATGAATCAACAGTTCTTGAAAGGGCATTGCGCATTCATCATGATCAGAAATTATCCTAGGATCGACAAGTAGATTTGACGTTCGAATTCCCCTCTCAAGACCCAGCCATATTAGAGCATTCGACTGAAAAAAAATTGGCGCCTGCAAACTCATCTACTGGTGGAGGCTCCCAAAATCCAGAATTATTACTGGTATTAACATCAATGGCTGGAGGTAATTTTTCTTGGGCATAAAATTTTATTCCACATTTAAGAATGTTATGCTATCATTTGGTATCAAAGCAATTATTTTATCTCTACCTTGGTGTTTACCATTAAAATGAGGGTTTTCTGGAGTTTCTTGATTTCATGTGTTTTATTCGATTGTACAATTTGCTTTTACTTAAGTAAAAGGAGGAATATAATGAAATCAATGAGTGGCTTTATAACTAATGAAATTTTTTTGACATATAAAGATTTTTTAGAATATACTGGGAATTCCAGACTCTTCACTAAAACATAATGCATTACATAACAAATTCCCATTACAAAACCTAATTAGAGTTTTTTAAGAATGTTATGTATGAATATTTTAGTTTTATTTATGCAAATTATCATTCTTTTCATATTAAGGTTTTTTTTGTTAATGTAAGAAATAATGTCTAGTGATCCATATAATTTTAATTGATTAAAGAATAGCCACAGCATCTCTAATTAAATAATATTAATCATTAAATTGGTTTAAGATCAATAAAGATTATTAAGAACACCTAATTGTATTAATTATACTAAATAAAAATAGATTTTATCCCAAGAAGAATTTTTTTATTATACTTTAATATAATGTAATTAAGATAAAATATTATGAATTAATAGTTTTATCATAAAGTTCAAATCTAAAATAGAATTTATATCGAATTATAATCATAATATACCCTTTAGAATTATGAATTAAGTGAAGAATTTGATAAATTCTATCATAAATAATGATTGAATCTGTTTGAATTCGAAATTTGGCCCACAAGCAATTTTTATGTCATTAGATTCAATTTTCAGCATGATTTACATTGGTAAAACATGAAATTTTATTTAGGCCTCAATTTTAACATAAGCATGTGATTTTTAATTTTATGCAATTGTACAACTTGCAAATTTCTCTGAAATTCGTTGTGATATCCCTAAACTTAAGGAAGATAACTATAAGGTCAAGAAGGAGAGGGTTCTCCTTCATTTGGGGTGGATGGACATAGACTATGCTATGAGGAAGGATGAACCACCGGTACTCACTAATACCAGCACTGCAGCGGACATCACGCTTTATGAACGATGGGAGCGATCCAATCGCCTAAGCATGATGTTCATTAAGACTAAAATTTCAACTAGTATTCGTGGTTCTGTTGATCAGCATGAAAAGGTCGAAGACTCGTTGAAAGCCATTGATGATCAATTCGTCACTTTAGATAAGGCACTAGCGAACACCCTAATCATGAAGTTCTCATCCCTAAGGCTCACCAGTGTGAAAGGTGTGTGCGAGCACATCATGCAAATGAGGGACACTGTGGCTCAATTGAAGAAACTTGAGGTTGAAATATCAGAGTCCTTCTTGGTGCACTACATTCTGAACACCCTTCTGCACCAATACGGACCCTTTAAAATCTCATACGACACACATAAGGATAAATGGTCAATTAATGAACTCATGACCATGTGTGTTCAAGAGAAAGAGAGACTGGTGATGGAACTGGGAGAAAGTGCAATGTTGGCAACGCGTGGAAAGGGCAAATCTCAAGCCAATCAGAAAGGGAAAGGTAAAGTCCCTCTCCAAGCTGATATCAAGAAGGATTCCAAGTGTTTCTTCTATAAAAAGAAGGGACACATGAAGAAGGAATGCGCCAAATATTAGAAATGGCTTGCGGACAAAGGTAATCCAATATCGTTTGTTTGTTATGAATCTAATATGGTTAATGTCAATATTAACACCTGGTGGATTGATTCTGGATCAACAATTCACATTTTGAATTCGTTGCAGGGTTTGCAAAACCTAAAGAAGCCAGTGGGAAGTGAGAAAAGCATCTTATCAGGAAACAAGATGGGCTCGCATGTGGAAGCTATAAGAACATGTTATTTAAATTTAAGTAGTGGCTTTGTTTTAGAATTAGAAAATACCTTTTATGTTCTAAGTTTTTCTAGAAACTTGATTTCAGTTTCAAGACTTGTACCTTTTGGATATTCCTTTAACTTTTCAGAAAAATCCTTCAGTCTATTTTATAAATCTGATTACGTTGGGAATGGTATTTTGTCAAATGGTCTTTATTGCATTAATTTACAAAGCAATGTCACTTATGATTCAATGCATGTTCACACCAGCACTAAAAGATGTGTTATTAATGAAGATTCCTCTAAATTATGGCACTGGAGACTAGGTCATATCTCCATAGAAAGAATTAAAAGATTGGTAAATGAAGGGGTACTTAATACTTTGGATTTTACTGATTTTGAGACTTGTGTGGACTGCATAAAGGGAAAGCAGAGCAACAAGTCAAAGAAAGGTGCCAATAGGAGTTCAGACATATTAGAAATCATACATACTGATATATGTAGTCCAAACATGGACTCACATGGTCAAGGATACTTCATCGCCTTTATAGATGACCCAACACATCATCATCGTTGTCAACTATTTTTGTTCTTCTAGTGAACTCTACAACACACCTCATGATTCGACAATTTAATGATTTAATCATCTTCTGATTATGGAGGTTGACCAAATTATTCATTGCAAACAAGTGAATTGAAGAATCAAAAAAAATATTTTACTATGGACATAAGCAACTGCCAACATGTGACATGAGAAGATACCCATCATGCAGGAAAGGTTTTCATTTCTAATATTAGTTAAAATATTGCAAAAATAGACTTGTCTATGATCACCTCCTTGTTGTCTGAAATTTTTATCCAAAGTCACAATAATATTGATGCTTTTCCACAACACTTTGCCTATTCTTTTATGTGCATACAAAAGTTTATCCTTAATAGAAGGAAGTTGGCCAAGGTCACCCACAAAAATCATGGACCTAACACCAAAAGGAGAAGTCTTGTTATTAGGAAAGCCTTATCTGAAATATGAAATTTTTTATATAAATAACCTTGGACCTATCAATCTCAATTCATCAATCAAAAAATATCGAAAGTGCCTCATTTCTTCTTGAAACGTTTTTAGATCCTAGCAATTAAATGTTTTCATATATTCTATATGAATTTTTAAAGTTGAGTGTATTGTTTTCCATGTATATTAAAAGAAACTATACTAGTTAGACTAAGCAATAAGAGTGGTATTATACCATCCATTGTAGAAGTAGAAAGAACATGAGAAATACAATGAATAAGAGAAGACTTTTGAGTTACAACTATTCCTTGAATAATAATTGTTAAAGGATCATTTCTTCTAGCATCAATAAAGGGGCAAATAACCATTTCAAAATGAGCTTGTTGTTTCTCCAATAAAGAAGTAGGTGGAACTATTGTCTCCCTAATTGAGTTTCCATTAAATACACCTACAAATTGGGAATATGTTATAAAATGAATAGCATTTTCTACAATTTTATTTCACACCATTATTTCCCACAAATTATAATGAATATCATAATCCCTTCTACCAAGAATTTCAAGGTCAAAAATGTCAACATTGTTTGGAGGAATAATCTAGGAAAGAACCTACCACTCTTCAAAATCTTGATCTATATTATCTTCATGAACAAGGAATTAACAATACTATTCATTACTCTCATTGGGAAAAAGAGATCAATCAACATGATGTGTAAAATATCTTAAACTCCTTCAATTCTGAATGATAGTTTCACTTGAAAGTCCTATATCTGAAGCAATCTTATCAAATGGCTTGCACAAAAGCAACTCAATCCAACAAAATTTTTAAAACTCTTTTGACTCTCCACATTCATAATAGCATAAAATCATGGCCACACAATAATAATGCCATGAACATATTATGGTCTCCATGGCTCCTTCCTACACTTGGCATAAAAAATCCATGACCTTGTTGTTTCTATCAAACACAAATGTTGCAAAAAATGGAGGTGATTTTGACAAAGCTAGAGAAAATTGTTTTCCTATGAAATTTCAATAGAATGCTCCAATAATTTTTGGAATACTCCATTGAAAACATTTAAGGTGGAAAAATTGCAACTACACATAAAAAGAAGTGGCTTTAGTAAAATATTATAGGTTTCTTATGCTCCAATGTTAGGCTCAAGAAGTATTTATGCAAGAAACCTTATATATGCAGATAATGTAGAAGTGTCAGATCCACTTGCACTTGCAACCCTTGCCAACATTTCATGATAATTTTAAGATATTATTTCTTCCCTCCAAGCATGGTTTTCAACATATTTAAAAAAAAAATTTGAGAAACAATTGGTTGACAATCGACATTTGCTCACCACATTGCCAGAAGATCAACATTGGGAACATTTAAATGGTCATCATTCCATGCTACTTCATATTTATTTTTCACTTTTTCATCTATGAACATTATAGACTGATCATGGGATTTTCATGGAGCATCTTAGCAACATGAAAGGATAAACCCCTTTTTTCGTAAACCAAAATTACATTACAATTTGTGTGCCTTTGGACTCTATTCACCACATTCTCCAATTCATATGCCCTTATTTTTGTGTGTCTTTGAAAAAAGTCTAAGATAACATTTATGTCTTCCCTCAACCCATGATGTTTAGCTGAATACTCACCTTTGATTTGATTTATGATGAGTTCTAAATCTCCATGGATTGAAATTATTTAGCTCTTGATCTCTTTAGTAACTGCAACCCAAGAATAAGTGCTTCATACTCAGCTACATTTTTGGTAGATTGGAAATTTAGCTTGTAGGAATATGTATTTGATATATGTTTGTTTGTGTCTAAAAGCCATACACCATCCCCTGCTCTTTCCTTATTGAATACCCCATCAAAATCCATATGTGAAAGGATTTAATCCTTATCATCTTCTATTTTAGTCTTTAATTTTACTGTGTTTGTTTTGCTTGATTGATTTTCCATATTTGACACTTCTTCCTCTAACCATATATCATTATATAGAATAAAGGAATCCATATATGAATGTACATAATAAAGTGGGTAATTATTGATTTTTTCCTTGCTACTTACCATATATTCATCTGAGTCTCCCTGTATAACCTCCTTTGCTGCCCAAAGACAGGAATAGTTGCATATGTCATGCCACCTGCAAGGTACCCTTCAACTTTCATCCCCAAGATCTTAACAAGAGAATTCCATGTTTAGGAGGTATATGAGCCACAAAAATATCCATGACTACACTTTTTACTCATATCTGAGCAACGGTTACACATAAATCCTTAATTAAACCTAAGCATCTTACTCTGCTTGAATTAAAAGAGAAAAGTTCTTTACATGGCCTAGTTATATCCAATCCAAGTTTCTCCATAATCACTCTGGGCATGAGATTATGTGAAGCACCAAAATATAGCATCACATTGTGTCAAATGAAATCAGGAATGTTAATACTAACATAAAATGGTGGAACATTGCCATGTTGTGGCTTTCCTTCAAATTTAGGTCTCAATAACAATTTAGGGTGGTCATCACTTAAGTTCATAGTATTTGTTCCCTCTTAAATTTTTAGTTCTTTTACAACTTGACTTTTATACATATCCTTTTTCACCAATTCAGCTAAAGGAATATAAATTTTAACCTTTGATAGCTCATTTTCAATGTTGAAAGAAGGTTGAGGATTTTTTACCACTTTTTGAGTTGTATCCTGTTTTTGAGGGGTTCCTTTTGGAGGATCAACCCTTGTTTGACTCCTAGAAGGTGCATCTGTTTGGTTCCTTTTAGGAGGATTTGCTACAACTTTCTTATTTCTCATATTATAATGTTTGTGTACTTCCATAATAGCATTTTGATAACCCTTTTTGTAATCCTTTGACTCCATAGGCGTAACATCTTGTTGTGTTAGCAAGAATAGATTTTGTTCCTCTTTGCTAAAAACAAATTGTCTATTTCCCCTTCACCAAAAATATTAATATGATTCTCTTCTGATTTATCTACTGCCTCATGTTCTTCATCTGTATATTTTTTCAGTAAAGGAGGTCTATTTTTTTCTTGATTTTCTAAATTTCTTTGCTCTCTTTGTTTAATTTGGGGCTATTTCCTTCTAAAATTTGGATTCCTTATCTGAGGACCCCCTTATAGTTCTCTTGGTGGAGCTCTATCTACCAAATTCATTCTTTCCATCATCCTTTTCATATTTTTCACTAAAGTGTATAGCTTTTCATCTGATGAAGGTTCCTCTTTAATGATCACTCTTCTTTCGACTTTTAATTTTTCTCTTTTGGCTGACAAATTTTCCTCTACACTAACAAAATTTGTTTTAATTTCCTCCAGAGTATCTGGATTTATTTCTCTCAATTGATAAGCCATATCAACGTCAAATCCATCTAAAAATCAAATTAATGCTAGTCTTGGTGGAGGTTTTATTGTTGCTAGAATAGAATAATAGATATTGTTAAATCTAATGCAATAATCTTGAGCTATTTCAACTGGAGCTCTCCTTAAACTTTCACATTCTACGAGGATTTGAAGGGGATTATTTTTCACTTCCGATCTTGAAAGGAAGTTCCAGTGAAATTCTTGTAGATCTGTTATACTTCCTATTGGTAACCTTTTGTATCATTTTTTGACTTCCCCTGTGAAACTTTGTGCAAAGAGCCTCATTCTCACAGCATCATCATCAACTTCTTCTAAGTCCATGAATTCATTCAATTTTTCGATGTGTTATTGTGTTGTGATAGGCCCAATGCCATCAAATTTGGGTATGCATTGTGCATAATTCTATGACACGACATTAAAATGGACTTATATGGCCAAAGGGGCATAATGAGCCCATGACTGGAATAAGAGAGGAGGAAGAAATTGTAGTTGTGCTTAATGTTAGGGATGGTAAAGGAGGTAAAATTGTGACTTGATGAGTTGGTATAAAAGGGTTCTGGGTTAGAGATGAAATGGGAATAGTGGAAAAAAGTGAAATTACAATGGTATCTCGTTGACTTATAAATGGTTTATGAGCAACCTCATTCGGTTGTGTTACCAGATATTCAAGTTTTTCAAACTGTTGTATAACATCTTTATCTGAATCTAAAATTACAGGCTTATGTGCTGAGATATGAGGTTTCAAAATGGATTCATCAAATATTGTCTGAGGGATAAATATTTCTAAAAAGACTATGCTCGAAGGGTAAATCAATTTCAATATCCTCAATTGTTATAAAACTTTATGGGAGAGAATTATATCTTGGCAGAGCATTATTGATTGCTTGAATTTTTGTAAAATTATTTTTCCTAATTAGCTTCTTAGGATTATTTACAACTTTAGGTTGGTTACGATCTAGGTGGGATCTGGTGTAGATTTTGCTGGGAGCTAGATCTTCAAATAGATTATTTACACCTAGGTATATATACAAATTTTTGGTGGAAATTCAGCCTTATAGCTTCTACTTCATTGTCACCCATAGGAAATATATTTTGAGTTCTGCAATCAATATTTACTAGGGAAATATTTTGTTTTTGAATTTTGTTGATGGTGCTAGACCTGCCAACATGTCAAGAGGATGTCCCTGGTAAGAAGTCCCAATTAGGTGTCAGAGCGTTTGGTGTAGGAGTCCCAATAGTGGGTCGTTAGGTAATGCCTTGACCGTGATGTCACACAAAGGCAAATAAGATAATTTTGTTGGTAGCAAGGGTGTGACTAATGTAGTGAGTTAAGAAAGGTGTATGAGAGGTTCTAACACTTCGAAGGGAGAAGAAGGTGAAGGTGAATTCTAGGTTGAAAGGGATTAGTCCCCACTCATCTAAGAACACACAACACAAAAGGACATGCACAACTTCTGGCAGAGCATTCTACTCGAATGCGGCAGTCACACCATATAAGGTAAGAAAACACGTACAAAAATCATGGATCAGTCGAAGACGAGTGCGACAATTATTACAGCAAGGTTCATGTGAAAGTTCTGTCTGATGTTTAGTAGAGCAGTCGACACGGACAGTGACAACATTAACAACATATACAACACATTAACAAAAATATTCAGATAATGGCATGTGAATCAGTTCATACACAAGTATGGAATTTAAACAACATATTTCATTAAAGCAACCAGAGTAGTCCAACTACAATAACAACATATGCATGAAAATGTTCTGGCTCTTATTATATAAAGAATTGTAAGTCTCAATCATACAATACATCCATGTAAACCTGCTAGCCCCAACAGTTGAACATTACAGCCACATCCACCTACTCCTGCAAAGAGATGTACTAGCTCTGTGCACTGGAGAAGCCAAGGCACATCACAATACTGTCCAATCCTTCTTCAAGATAGTCTTAGAAGAAGCTTGGCTAACCAAAAGCCTATATAATGAGTTATGAGGGACTATTTATAGCAAAGGGTGGGGTGATCCTTGACATTCCCCTTTGTGACCATTCAACTTCCCTCATGACTCTTCACGTACTCTATGACTGTTACATCCACTGTTGAGACTTAACTTACACTTGACATGACTCAACATTACAATGCACATGTACCCATGTGAAAAATGGCTCGGACATGCCAAATTGGACATCATTCAGACTTAGACAACCATAGAAGCCCAACTTCTTAACATCCTCATGATGATCAATAGTGACATATTGATGCCAAGATTGGTGGTCCTTGATAGTGTCTGTGTGTTCTACTATGACATCCATCTGAAACCTGAACCTTGCCTCCATAGCATCTACGTACACTGCTCGGGGTCCTGTGTCCAACTCGTCTCTCAGCATGCGCATCATTATCTTCGATGTGGTCGGATCGATAACATACATGTGCATGATGTCTTCACTGATAGGCAAGTCCAGGCAGATGGCGGTGCACATTTAGTCGTCGAAGTACAAGTCAAGCTCTTGTCAAACATCCTTCTTTTTCATTACCTGGGTGAGAGTCCCAAGTGATGGGATTGCATGAGTGTGCACTATAACATCCATGCTTTTGAATGCTCGTGCATGGGAAGCTTGTATGCTAGTGATGAGTTGCAGTAGGTATTCATAGTTCTGGATCTGACTCCAGATACATGCTTGCAGCTCGATCACATTGGCCTTCTTTATCTTTGGCAAGTGAAGTAGGGCTCCCTTGCAATTCAACAGCCATGCTTGCATGTTATCAACATCAACATGTATGTTCTTCAAGATGCATGCTCTTCTTGCACATCCTTGAGCCTGCCATCCATGGTGATGGATGATAGTTTGGTGCACAATACCAAACTTGGAGTAAAATGATCGCATAACTATATCCAAGGACAATAATTCATCTATTATTGCCTTCTTCAGTTCAGCTTGAGCTGACATTGTCACCAAGTCTCCTCCGTTCTTGGCCACCTGTAGTTCCTTCACCATTTTTTCATTCTAAACTATGAGGAAATGAACACTTGAGCTAGTGGCTTGGGAATACACTGTAGTTGCATCGTCCAAAGCAGCTAGATGCTTGTACACATTATTCATGATCACTTATTATTCAACTTGCATAGGGGATGTTTGGTCCTCTAGAGTCGACAACTCTCTGATATTGCACAACTCTGTGATGAGATTCATCAAAGGGGATGTTGTGCATCTCTACTTTCTGCTAACCACCAAGTATCTCAGTGCCTGCTTGGTCATTTAAGACTTTCTCATCATCAAGATGCAATGAAGGGGGTGAGTAGACCTCTTTTCTATGAGACATGAAGTCGATATCCTGCTCCAAATCCTACTGCTCCATGTTTGCATCCAACTATTCAAGCGCCTGTTCTATCTCATGAAAAAAGTCTTTCCCCTATGATGGTTCACCTTGCTCGCTTAATTCCAGTTGTTTAGATGAATCAACTACTTGTACGATCATTGCTTCATCTATCTTCATGTGATGCGCCCCTTGCTGAATTTGTTACTATTACACCTCCTTCTCATGTTGGAACAACTCTTATTCTTTCTGGAGTTACTCCCTCATCTTATGAAACTCCTTCTCTTCTTCTTCCATTCTCTTCTTATCCCTCTGCATTCATGCGATTCGCTTGTCATGTTGCTACCTCTCCACTTGAATAGCCATAACTACTTGTTCTACAAGTGGATCTGCTCGAAAATTGCAGCTTTTCTCCTCCTCCATTGATCTGATAATCACCCTAGTAGTGACCTGAGTTAAAGATTTAATAAACGAAGGTATTACAGACTCATGTGCTATTGTGTGCGTGTCTATGTTATTTAAGTAATGGATCGATCAAATTGCAAATACATAGACACTTAAAATGGAGAACAACAGAGAAATATAGTAAGCAAAGACAACAACACAAGAAATTAATAAGGAGTTCACCCTATCCCCCAGGGCTATGTCTCTGGTTTAGCTCTCAGTGGTGGCCTTCTTTTATTGTGTCTTACAGTAGAGAATTACAATGAAGGAGCTCAATGTGAGTCTCCTGAAATGGAATTTGCTTGGCAGGGTGGTTCTTGGATGCCCCAAGCCACTAGAGTACACAAAATTGTTTCCTTACCAGCTTTGTGACCTTCTGGTCTATAATGGAGAGAGCCCAATGTGGTGCTCAGTCTAGACAGATCCTTTCTGGGATGGCTTGAATCCCTCAAGCTCTTTGGTGCTCGATGCTACCTTCGGTCATCTCGGCCCTCTGTCTTCTATTTCGTTGTTGCTTCACTGTCTTTCTTCTCTCTGTTATTCCCTTCTGTGTTTCGTCCTCCTCTTGGGGTTCTAGTGTCTTTCCTGTACATGGCTTTAAGGCCATTCATACCCATGGCTATTCGATTCCTCTTCCACTTCCCGTTAGATCACCAGCTAAAACTTCACTTGGAGTTCCTTGTTCGGCATCATCATCAGGCTCACAGAGAGTGGCCACTTGTCCTCCTACAAATTGTGCCACCCTGTGTCGTCGGTTCATTTCTTTGGTTACGCCATGGAATGAGTCTTTTACCACCATGGCAATCAATCCGGACTTCAAATTCTTTCATATCACGGCTTAATCCATCATTAAATTCAGCTTCTCCATCGGGCATGATCTCAGCCATTAGATCTGGAGCCCCCAGATCTGACACTGTACGTTCGTCCCATGCGATTGACTAGCTCGACCATTAGCACATGATGAGCGATGGTTTTCTCTCTCCTCCGCTTGCCACGCGTCAACCACTAAGTGGGATCGCTCCATTTTTTGTCATTCCGCTTACCATTTGAGGGTGCCCCCGATCAATGCTGCCAGTTTTCAGAGCGCAGGTTCTACCTTGTCCTTTATCCTTTTGTCCATAGTTTTCTTGGCTCCCATGAGACCAAGCACTCAAGGCTTCTCCAATTTGAGGTTTTTTGCCCAGCTAAGAGCTAATCGGGCATCAAAAATTGCCTCTGTTTCTCGATCCGAGTCTCCCAAGGGCTAATTTTGTCTCCCACGTAGTCTCCATGGGCCTCGGTCAGTGCACTTTGACCAAGGTCCTCATCGTTCCATGTTGGCTTCCATTGCCACTCGTTTAGAGGTGTTTTTGATCGCTATTTTAAATCCTTTGAAGTCTGTCCCGATCTGGTACAACCATGGCTCTATTAGTCATTCTTTATGGATCCAATTCAAATCACGACCTTCCCAATAAAAAGATTTTGGACCAACAAAAGTTGGTTTTCTTTCAAGCATCGACTAAGTGAGGGTACTGATGTCTCACTTGCCTAATATCAATCCACTTTTCATTACTCGGCTTTGAACCTTTCAGTGCAATTCTGAGGTACTCAACATCTCCTCTACGTGTTGTCCTCACCTTCCTGTCCAAGACTGTGTCTTCCTGCAATTCATTAAGATATTTAGGTAGTAGGTCATCAATAGAAGGCAATTGACTTTGCTCTTCAGGATCCTCAATCATTGAAGGTTCAAACAATCTCAAGCAATCTGCATTTACGACTAAGTAGATGTGCATGTAAGCTGGTAGATCAAGGTAAAAAGCATTTTCACCAATCCTCTCAAGTATCCTAAAAGGTCCATACCTGATAGGCTTTAGCTTTTTACCTTCACCTTGCATCCCGTCCTTACTGATATACAACCAGACCTGGTCTCCAACTTGAAAACTATGCTCCATCCGATGCTTGTCATGCCTTGTCTTGTATTTGGCTTGGGTCTTTTCCAGTTGTTCTTGTACTACCTGGTGGATCTCCTGGATCTGTTCAATTAACCTAGTTGCCTTATCCGCATCACTGTGTCCATCAGCTGTGGTATCTTTACCAAACACAAAATCCAAAGGAGACCTTGGTATGAAACCAAAACAGGTCTCAAAAGGAGATCTTTGTGTAGAAGAGTGTTTTTCCCTGTTGTAAGCATGTTGCACATAACCTAAGTGTTCATCCCAAAGCTTAGGATGTTTGCTGCAATATCCCCTGAGTGACTAGATCACTGTCTTGTTAACTACTTCTGTCTGGCCATAAGCTCCCACAGACTGGACCAAAACTTCCCCACAAATCAGGTGTCTCAATCAGATACAATAGAAGTGGGTAATCCAAAATGAACCCATACATGTTCAAAGAATAGTTTTGCAATTTGTTTAGTTGTAATTTGTTTATTACAAGGTATCAAAATACACATTTTGCTGAAACATCCACAACCACATACAGATAATCATGACCTCTCCTAGATTTGGGTGGTCCTACAAAAAAGTCCATGGAAATACTTTCCCAAGGGTGAGAAGGAACTAGTAATGGAGTGTACAAGCCTAGTTTTCTATTGTTGGGCTTGCTTTTAGCACACATAGTATACCCTCTTACATATCTAGAAATTTTCTCATTCATTTTCGGCCAATAAAAAAATCTTGGCAGCTATGCAACTGTTTCACTTTCCCCAAAGTGACCTGATATCAGAGAAATATGTTCCTCTCTAATTGTCTTTACTCTCTCTGTTTGTGGAATGCAGAGTTTCCCATAGTGATATAAGAGTTGGTCATTTACATGATAATTCAATTCTTCTACTCTCTTGCCTCAACTCAAAGTTGCATATACATATTTAAAGTCTATATCTTGAGCATATTGTTCAATGTAGCTTTCATGTAGTACCGAATTATGCTTAAGTATAGTAGATGCATTTATAATGGGTCTAGATAACATGTCTGCAACTTTGTTATGTATGCCCTTTTTATATCTGATGACTAAATGAAACTATTGTAGAAAACCCATCCATCTGTAGTGTCTTCATTGCTGCAACTTAGTTGAGGAGTGTAGATATTGAAGTGCTTGATGATCAGTATGCATTATTGTCTCTTTGCCCATTAAGTAACATTTCCACTTTTTCACACTCTGAACTAAGGCATACAATTATTTATCATATGTAGGATAGTTAACTACTGTAGGATTAAAACCCTCAGAATGATAACATATGGGTTTACCGTGTTGTGTCAACACTGCTCCCATGGCATAGTCACTGGCATCTGTTTGGATCTCGAACAGTCTTTGTAGATCAGGCAGTGCTAGCACAGGTGTTGTACTAATATTTTCTTTCAAGGTGTCAAAGGCTTTTTGATGTTTGCCTCCCCACTAAAACACCTCGTTCAATCCTGTCAAATCATGTAAGGGAGCTGCAATTGAGGAAAAATTAGAAATGAACTTCCTCCAATATTGTGTTTCTCCTACGAAGCTTCTCACTTTTGTAGTAGACTTGGGTTTAGGCCAGTTTACAATGACTACCACTTTAGAGGGATCTATTTTCAATTCACCATCCCCTACTACATGACACAAATAATTTAGAGATGTTTTGCCAAATTAACATTTTGAGAATTTAACATAAAGTTTTTCTCGTTTCAATACATCTAATGTCTGCTTAACATGCTTTAAGTGGTCTTCCTACTTTTTCCTAAAAATTAGAATGTCATCCAGATACACAATAATGAAGCCATCAAGAAAAGGCCTAAGTACATCATTCATTAATCTCATGAAAGTAGCAGGGGCATTGGTCAAGCCAAAAGGCATAACCAGCCACTCATATAATCCATGTTTTGTTTTGAAAGTAGTCTTCCATGCATCTTGCTCTGCAAATCTAACTTGATGGTATCCACTATGCACATCTAGCTTGGTGATATAGACATCTTCCTTTAATTGATCTAAAAGATCATCTATGCAAGGAAGGGGATAACAATTTTTTATTGTTATCTTATTCAGTGCTCGGTAGTCAATGCACATTCTCCACGAGCCATCTTTTTTTCTCACCAAAACGATTAGTGACCCACATGGTGATGTGCTAGGCCTGATGAACCACTTCTCGAGCAACTCCTGCACCTGCTTCTTGATTTCAGTATTCTCTAACGTAGACAACTTGTACACTCCAATGTTAGGCAATGGAACATCTCACTGCAAAATAATATCATGTACTATTTATTTCTTGGGTGGCAGACCTATAGGTTCCTGAAACAGGACATCATACTCTGAAATAATGTTTCCTATATCAGCTTGCTGCTTAGCATTACAACCCTCAAATACATTGGTTTTATTAGGTTTCTTTTCCTTTACAACCATTAGTAAGAATTGTTTGCATGAATTTACCATTCTTTTCATCTACCCAGAATTTATGAGAGTATAATTATTCTTGAGCTTGTGAGCTCTCACAAAGTTTTCGATTCCATCTTTAACAAGTAGATACTTATTCTCAGCTCTATAGAAAATAGCTTTTCTATCATACAAGTAAGGACTTCCTAAAACAATTCCACATATATCCAAAGGAATTCTGTCTAACTCAACCTCATCTACAAATGCTGACCCAAAAGAAAACTTGAGTTTGCACTGTCTAGTCACTTGTAGTTGTGCTTTATATTTCAACCATCCAAATGGGTATGGTTTCTTGTGAGGTGTAGTTGCTAATCCAAATTTCTTTACAATTTCTTCAGAAATCAAATTTACTTGTGAGCCACTATCAAACAAAGTATCAATCTTTTGATGTTTGGAAATAACTCAAATATGAAGATGCTTCAGAATTCTTACCTTTTATACCTATGGTTGCAATGATTGTTTCATTTCCCGAGTTTGGCCCCAAGTCTTTCTTAATAGCTACAGTACTCTTCTTCTTCTTGCCCTCAGTCTTCTTAGGTCTTAGCTCTGGATGCAGAATCCAACAGTTCTCATCATCATGCCCCTCCTTTTTATATTGAGTGCATGAAGCTTTTCTTTTTTGTGTAGTGTTAGCCTTCCCTGCTTTCCACTTCTGCTTCCTTTTCTCCTTGCTCTTACTTGCAGTGGGTTGGGATTGCCCCCAAACTTCTGGATTTCCATTCTTTCTTCTAGCTTCTAGATGAGTAGCTTGTATAGATACCTCATCTATACTAGTGGGATTAAACATGAGGATGGTATGTCTCATGTAGCTCTGTAGACCACGTACTTCAAAAGAGTCTTTGGCGAGTCTAATCAGATCCCTAGAATCAATGCTCTCTTTCTAAATTCTTGAGTGTACCCTTGCACACCTTTCCCTTTCAACTACCGAAGTGTTTGCCAACTCATCATGGCTTGTTGCATGTAGGCCAATGGATAGAACTACTTCTTGATTAAAGAAACAAAATCACTCCAAACAGAGATAGTCTTCCCATGTCTTTTCATTTCAGCTTGGGTTCTTCCTTCCCACCAAACCAAGGCAGTGCCTCCTAGGCGTAGGCTTGCCAGCTGAATTTTTCTCATCCGTGTCGATGTTTTGCACTCCGTAATACACATCAATTTGTCTAATCCATTCGTCCAATTTTTCAGTATTTAGCTCTCCATCATATATAAGAAAGTCAAAATTAACATCTAGCTTGATCAAAGATTCTTTCTTATTATTCACAAGGCTATTAGGAGGTGTGAGAAAGCTTTCCTCTTTCCCTTTTCCTTTTGAGTGGTCATGGGAATGAGACTCATCTTCTTCTTTATCTTGTTTAGAACCTAATGAATCTTCATCCTTATGCTTTCTAAAGTCCCTATACATTTATTTTACCATAGACTTTATAGCTAGAAAACTCTCTATGAATTGAGGGTCTGGCCCCATAGAACCTTCCTCTGACATCGTCTTCCGAGGATAGACTCTCCCAATTTTAGGATTAGTTTCAACCAACTCTCCTTCTCCTAATTTGAGCTTTGATCTAGTGAGCATTCAACAACTAAACCAACACAAGCTTGTCTAACATTATAGCCTAGAAATCTGATACCACTTGATCTGATAATCACCCTAGGAGTGACCTCAGTTAAAGATTTAATAAACAAAGGTCTTATAGACTCATGTGCTAGTGTGTGTGTGTCTATGTTATTTAAACAACGGATCGATTAGATTGCAAATACACAGACACTTAAAATGGAAAATAATAGAGAAATACAGTAAGCAAAGAAAAGAACACAAGAAATTAAGGAGTTCACAGTATCCCCCAGGGCTACATCTCCGGTCCAGCTCTTAGTGGTGGCCTTCCTTTACTGTGTCTTATAGCAGAGAATTACAATGAAGGAGCTCAATGTGAGTCTCCTGAAATGGAATTTGCTTGGTAGGGTGGTTCTTGGATGCCCCAAGCCACTAGAGTACATAGACTCTTTTCCTTACCAGCTCTGTGACCTTCTAGTCTATAATGGAGATAGCCCAATGTGGTGCTTAGTTCGGACAGATCCTTTTTAGGATGGCTTGAATTCCTCAAGCTCTTTGGTGCTCGATGCTATCTTCGGTCAGCTCGGCCCTCTGTCTTCCGTTTCATTATTGCTTCACTGTCTTTCTTCTCTCTGTTCTTCCTTTCTATGTTTTCTCTTGCTCTTGGGGTTATGGTGTCTTTCCTATACATGTCTTTAAGGCCATTCGTACCCACAGTTGTTTGATTCCTCTTCCACTTCTCATTAGATTGCATGTTACATATTCTCTTGGAGTTCCCAGTTCAGTGTCATCATCAGCCTCATAGGGAGTGGCCACTTGTCCTCGCGCGAACTATGCTAGCATGTGCCATCGGTTCATTTCTTTAGTTACATCGTGGAATGAGTCTTTTGCCACCATGGCTGTCAATCCGGACTTTAAATTCTTTCATATCATGAGTTAATCCAGCTTCTCTAGTGGGTGCGATCTCAGCTGTTGGATTTGGAGACCCCAGATCCAACGTCGTTTGCTCGTCCCGCATGGTTGACTAGCTCGACCGTTAGCACGCGATGACTGGCGGTTTTATTTCTCCTCCACTTGCCATGCATTGACCGTTGAGTGGGATCACTCCATTTTCACCAATTCTGCTTACCATTTGAGGGTGACCCTGATCAATACCGCTGGTTTTCGAAGCATGGGTCTCGCCTTGTCCTTTAGCCTTTTGTCCATGGCTTTTCCGACTCCCACATGACTGAGCACTTGGGGCTTCTCCAATTTGAGGTTTTTCACCTAGCAATGCACGATATGTGCTAATCACACATCAAAAATTGGCTCTATTTCCCGATCCAGGTCTCCGAGGGGCTAATTTTGTCTCCCGCGCAGTCTCCATGGGCCTCAGTTAGTGTGCTTTGACCGAGGTCCTTGTTGTTCCATGTTGGCTGCCATTGCCATTGGTTTAGAGGTGATCTTGATTGCTGTTTTAAATCCTTTGAAGTCTGTCCTGACCTAGTACAATGATGGCTCTGTTAGTCATTCTTTATGGACAATTCAAATCATCCATGCGGTCAACGATCATCCTCTTCCCTTTGTCACATAGAGGTATGCTTGGCTTTGCTACCTTTGTTGCTGCAACTACTTTTGCTACTATTGGTGCTCTCCGTGATGTTGCTTCATGCTGCTTTGCTAACCACTCTACAGTGAAGATGACTTATGCATTGGGTCTAGAGGAATTGTAGCAATATCTCCATGAGTCCTCCTCACCCCAATGACATGCCCCATGGATCCAGTTGAACTGAACTCTCATGCAGTGATCCTTCACAAAAGAATGTGGGTCATATAGGTTGAAAGTTTGGAGGTCGAAAGGATACTTCCTCATATATTTTGCTTCAACATCCACTTGCTTGATACTCTAGATCTCATATAACCTAATACGCAAAAGAAGAGTCAGCTAAGGTTCCCTCTTCTTCTACTGTAGTCTAGCTCTCAATCCTACCAAGATGTGGTACGCTACTTCCTGCATGACAAGCATGTCCCAAGCAAACATTAGCAGAACATGCAGAGACTTCTCCACATTAAACACTCGGATGAAAATGTGGGACGATGAGGCAGACCAATCTATGATGCCTAGCAATGCCTTCATCACTTCCTCTCACATGCAGGGTGGATCTTGTTCGAATATCAACCTGTATACTGGGGTGAAAAAATGGTCAGACAACCATATGATCATTCCTTTGAAGCTGCTTTCAGACAACAACTTGAAATGCTTGTTCACAACAGTCTCTGCTGGTGACCATGCCCATCCCAAGCTCAGGAACATATGTCGGGCATAGACTGGATCTAGATTGTAGGTGGACATGTAAATATCTAGACACATGCATTCAGGTGACTATTGAGCCTTTGTGACTTTTTCCTTCAGCTGATGAGCCAATATGTTGGAGCAATTGCATGGTCTTTCTTCTCTAGCTAGTTGGTCTAGTGCGATCACCCAACTCTGAAAGAAGGTTTCAGTGCTTGCTTAGCCACTCAGTCGACATGTGAGTATGACCAATTATTGGTATGCCTTCCTCAATATCTTTGTCTTGTAGATCTAGTTGTGTGTCATCCTAAAGCAAGCCTGGTCCTTTACCCAATCCTTTAGAATGTCTCTGGAGTGAGCTTTGATGTTGGGCAAGGTGAATGGAGTCATGATAGTCATGGGCTTGGACATCTGATACATCTCATCATAATCTCATGCCCAAAAGGTTGCAAGCTTCGTCGCATTGACACTGCTGAAGGTCATTGTCTCAGGGTCAGTGTTAGAGATGATCCAATGAATCATGTCCGTGCATGGGAATTTGGGGTATCTGCATGCAATCCGGCACAACCCAGACTTATGAATATTCACGTACACCTGACGGTCTTCATGGTCTTCCCCAAAAGTGCCTATGAATTCTTCATTAACCTCTTGCCACTTCAATTTGATGTCCTTGTCTAGATACGAGCTCGTATCTTCATAGGTCGACAGACTAGAGGACACCTGCTCAACTGCTAGTCCACCTGCAACTCCATCAATGTCCTATGATCTTGTTTTCTTGGAAGCCATTGAGACAGATGAAAACAAAGAAAAAAATGAGGAAGGACGCAACATATACCTTGGAAACAAATGAACAATATTGTGCAATTTTTTACTACGAGGATGAGTGACTGGCTACCAAAACTACGTAAAAGGCAGTCTGGGTTGTCTAGGAGGCAGGATTGGATGCTGGATCAGTGAAATGCACAATCTAGTCAAGCAGTTGGCTGCTGGGATTATATAATGTGCAATTCGAGTTGAGAAGGACTACTGGCCCCGGTATAGATTTGCACAATTTCTTGGGCCAAGTAGCCACTGTCCTCTAGAAATGTGTAAAATAATCCTGGAGTACAATTTTAGGAAATAATGCACAGTTCTTGGAAGGAAGGTGAGCCTTCCTTCGCCAGATTACACAATGCAACCTTGGTGAAGGTAGAGCCCAGGCCAAGGTTGTCCCGAGTCGCCGACGAGCAACTGAAAGTAATTAAGATAGTAAATTCATGGCGACACTAAGTGACAGTATAAGTGATTAACAATGCATGCAAAACATGAATGAAAGATTCAGAAAATAGATCGACATGCATGTGGGTGAGGCAATTCGCCGGTTGGGCGAACATCCATGCAAAATAGTTTCATGCATGCAAAAAGAGTGAGATAACAACGAAAATTGAAATATAGCTAGGACAAGCTAAAATACATGTAAATGATAGTAGGCATTCAAACAAATCAAGCAAACAACACTCACACAAGTGAATACACAATAAGCGACAGAAATGCTGAAAAAGACAAGTTGAGGCCACTTACCCATTAATAGTTGAGCTGGTTGTGTCAAAGACTCCTGGATGTGTTGTGGGATGTCATAGCTCCAAGATCAATGTGAATTAATGAGCTTTGGTGCATCGAATAAATAAGTTTGGTCTCAAGACGTGCGTGCCACAAATCTAGGAAAAAGCAACACTTGGAGGGAAAGTTATAAAACAAATTTGCGTGTAAGCCCTTGCTGCTAAAAATAGCTCCCTAAATCATGGGATTCCTTTTCCATGTTGTCTCTTACTATTCTTGGAAGATCAAGTCATGGATGCATGCAAGTCAAGTTTCCTTAGTCTTGTGTAGAACTGGTCAACCGGGTTGTCCACGCATTCAAGTGCTCAACTACTTGGGAAAAATGCGCATTCCTGGCTGGGCATTGGGTTGTCTGCCAAGGATGTTTGCAGAACTTTTGGGTAGAGAAGTTGGTTACTACCCAAATTTGCACAAATCTTGGGGTGAACAACTTGCTGCTGGGAAAATTTGTGTAAATCTTGCTGGGAGGGTTGGTTGACAGGATTATGCAATCTTGGAGTCCAACAGGCTGTCAGAGAGGATTACGCAATTCCTGGAGGGAAGGATTGTTTCCCTCCAGAAATGTGCAATTTTCAATGGGAAGTTGTTCAGCCTGAAGCTAGACCAAGTCGGGGTGAGCAGACTATGAGGAGAATGGATCAACTATGATTGACAGGCTACCTTTGTGCAAGAAAAACACTAAAGCTTGAGTACTTAATGAAGCAAGACAAAGTGTTGTATAAGGTTGGTAGGGAGGCTTTAAAATAGGCTAAGGAAAAATTTTAGATGATGTTTGTATCCACTAGAACACTTGGCGACACACTGGTAGAACTCTAGCTCTCTACATAGACCTTTTTCATGAAAAGGAAGTCTAACACCTCCAAAAGTATTGTTGAGTTCTTAGCTCATCTTGGTTTCACACTAACTTGATTGTAAGATGTAGCGTCTACCAAGCCCTTGGTCGATTGACACACATTCCAAGCCAAGGAAACAAAGTTTTTTTGATTGCGCTTGAGCGGTATATAGGTGCACAAGCAATATAGTCGTCAGAGTCTTAGTTTCATCTCTAGTGTTGCTCCACTTCTAGCAGGCCTGGAGAGTAGCCCGATGGAATCACATAGGAACACAAGCATGGATCCATTGCAAGCGAGCCTGGTCAGTACCCTGACAGAGTTACTTGTATCACCTCCCTATGCATGAAGCCTTTCTCTTCTTTCGCCTTATTGATTTTTCATTTTCATTTTTTTTTTTTTTTTTACTTTTCATTTTTCCATTTCCATTTTCACTCTTCATAGCATTTATTCATTTCAGAGTTGAAAGAGGGATCCTCACTTATTGATAGTAGAGGAGGTTGTTCCAGCAGAGCGATATTTTATTGTACCTATGACGTGCCTGTCACGGTTTTCCCCCTCAGCTTAATCTACTTGACTGAGCTAACAACGGTTAACCCAAAAACAATCGACTAGAGAAAGTGACACTAGTTAGCGAGCAAGCATTGTGTTTTCACCAAGGTTCACTTCGAACATTACTTATTTTCCTTCGACATATCATGGACTAAAAGTAACAAGCTCATCATATAGAGGCAAGATGATAGATAACCAAGTAGTGATAGTTGTACAAGCCCTCTTGTACTTTACCCAGCTTTCTTCAAGAGTCATACATGGTTTCATGTAAGACTAACCTACAAACGAAACAAATGAAGTAAAAAATATCAAAGAAAAGCAAAAGAAGAAGAAAGAATGAAAGCAAAGCAAGTAAGTAAACAAGAAAGCAAACAAACAAGAATGTGAGAAAACAACTGGAAGAAAACACTACTCCTACTCCTATACTAATGATGCATGGGCCTAATCACGTGAAGTGATACTTCCAATGCAGCCACCGACGCATTGGTAGATCGATGTTGGTGAAGGCTTGGTCTGCGAGCAACCCATTTGTGTGAACCAGTAAGCAAGAAAGATATAACAATGAGGACAACCACACTACATGTTTCAAAGTGCCCACAAGACGTAAGTGAGTGCAAGTGCATGATGGATAGCCTGTGGAGTTATCATGGCATTGTGTGACACTACATGCAACTTTGAAGCAAAAGCACACTTTTGACTCTAACATGCAAACAAATGAAAGAAACAAAGACAACTTGCGTCGCGAATGAGTGCTTACAATGTAAGACTCCTCCAATGAATGAGAAATGAGATCGTGCAGTTAGAGTGGAGGAAGTGTTATCTATGTGTGAGATGGATCTTCAATTCATACAAATGAGTGATGAGGATCCTTGAGCGATTGAACAATTTCATGATCGGAAGTGATACTAACCCCAAGAAAGCAAGAGTGTGACATAACCATTAGCTCAGGCTGAAGAGCCTCGACAGTCTTGGGTGTCTCAACTTCATCATCAAGTAGATCTTCTTAAACTAGTGGCTTCAAAAGATCAACTATGATAGATTCATGATCGTGATAAAAAATGGAAGTAAATGGATCACAACCGCCATGATTAGAAAAATCAATGAATTCCTCGACATCCTCATGTTCGAATGAATCAAACAGAGGGGTAGATGGAAAGTGAACAAAGTCATCCTCTGTGTTTCCAGAAATAATAGATGAAGGGTCAAGAGGATTTTCAACAAGTAACTTATCCGCTCCATTGTCGAATGATAGATTAACATCTGGTGAGTCCTGCGAGTGATCAACAATGGGTGCATCTGTGGTTGAATACACACATGCAAAATCATGGATGTCAGGATCACCATAGAGGTTAGGAAAGAGATAAGGGTGCTCAGATAGAAGGTAGTCATTCTTTTCCAAGTGCTGATGTTCAATCTCCCACTCATACTCTTCATGAATGATAGTGCATGTTGGTTGTGCAACACCAACTCCATTAGTGGGTTGTTACTCATTCACAACAAGTGAAGAGTCTGGAATGGATGAACACAAGACAACATCATCCAGAGGAACACCTAAGTGCAAAGACGGAGGTCGAAGAAAAGAATTCATATGACAACTCGAAGGACTCACAACCAAATTTGCAGAAAAATTGAGTGGAGTGATGTTGGGAGAGTGTGAAGGATGAACAGTTGTGTGAGCATGATCCTCAACATCATTAGGCAATGGTGGAGCTATTGAATGAGAGGGAGGTGGACAATAAATTGAGATCGTGCTTGCTCCCACATGAGATTGCGTAGTTCCATCAATGAAGAATGTTGAGTGAGGCTTGATTTCAAGCTTCCTCTTGGGACAGGCATATTTCTTAAGGAAATACTCAAACTAGTCCCAAAGATAAGCAAATTTCATTTGGATCCTTTGAGCTTGAAACTGCAAGTCATGGAAGCGCTGCCAAAAAATAGTAATGGATTCATATGGAGTCCTCCGTTGCTGTAACAATTTCCAGTCAAGATGGTCTGGATCAAAATGATAGAACATCTCTTCAATAATATCACATACATGTTGAAATGAGTGCACGATGTTAGCTGGTAGACTAAGCACCCAACGAAATGGAGATACATGAAGTGTGTATGCAAGAAGAAAACCGACCTATTCATCAGAGAACTCATCTTCCTCATGAATCATGGAAATAAATTTATGTAAGTGCTCAGGCCAGGCCACTTCACCTTCACCATCATATGTGTGAGTGGACAAGATATCGAAAAGCTTCCCCAAGATGGAGATGTCTTCATGATTCGAAAAAAACCTCAGGGGAAGAAGAGTACAAGACTCCATGAAATATATGCAAAGGTTCAAAATTGGATGAGAGGACACAACTTGTCATCAGGCCTTCCCTCTAACACCAAAAATGTTGACAGTGCTAGACTTGCCAACATGTCATGGGGATCTCCCCGATAAGAAGTCCCAATTAGAGATCAAACAGTTTGGTGTAGGAGTCCCAACAGTGGGTCGTAAGGTAATGGCTTGACCGCGATGTTGCACAAAGGCAAGTAAGATAACACTGTTAATAATAAGGATGTGACTGATGTAGTGAGTCAAGGAATGTGTATGAGAGGTTCTAACACTTTGAAGGGAGAAGAAGGTGAAGGTGAGTTCTAGGTTGAAAGGGATTAGTCCCAACTCAGCTAGGAACACACAACACAAAATGACATGCACAACTTATGGCAGAGCAATCCACTCAGATGCAATAGTCACATCATACAAGGTAAGATGACACGTACAACACTCATGGATAAGTCCGAGATGAGTGCAATGGTTGTTACACCAAGGTTCATGTGAAAGGTTTGTCTGATGTCTGGTAGAGCAGTTGAAAAAGACGTTGACAACATTAAAAACATATACAACACATTAACAACAAGATTAATATAATTGCATTTGAATTAGTTCATACACAAGTACATAAGTTAAACAACATATGTCATTAAAGCAACTGGAGCAGTCCAACTACAAAAACAACATATGCATGAAAATGTGATGGCTCTTATTATATAAAGAAGTGTAAGTCTCAATCATACAATACATCCATGTAAACCTGCTAGCCCCAACAGTGGATTTGGATTTAAACAGGAACACAATAGATTATAGAGATAACCATAAATATAGAGATGCGATAACCATAAATAAAGAGATGTAGCAGAAATAATACTTCATTTCATTAAAGGAAAATATTGAAATATGCTTACAACCAGAAATGGAAATAAACCAGCTAGGGCGATGGTAGCTTATCTCTGAGAAGAGATGTGGCAGCTACATGCCTCTGAACTATGTTACAATGAGGCTCAAAGGCCTATTTATTGTTGAGAAACAATGGAAAACCCTTCACATTCCAAAACCTAACCCTAGAAGATGGAACGCCAAATTGTGGGCCCCGTTTTTGGGTAAGTTGGTACATCAACTTCCCGGGGTCGCGAATTGGTTGTGTTATCTCTGTTTGATGCTCATGATAGCTCATTGGAAAGACCTCTCAGAGGACTACGACGGAAAAGACGAATTTTTGATAGAGAAGACACCGGCGGTAGATTTCCCAAAATATGTCGTTCAGGGCCTCAAAACGGCTCCAGAAGTTTAAGACCGGAAAAACTGCTAAACATAGTAAACTGTGCTATAATTAAGGAAATTGAAAAACTGAAAGAGATAGTTGTGGGGGTACAAATGGGATAGGTGGGTGGCCACCAACATCCACCTGGATAAATAGTGGAACATTATAGCCATATTCACCTGCTCCTCCAAAGAGATGTACTAGCTCCGTGTAGTGGAGAAGCCAAGGCATGTCACAATACTGTCCAAACCTTCTTCAAGATAGTCTTAGTAAAGCTTGGGTGACCAAAAGCCTATACAATGAGTTATGAGGGGCAATTTATAGCAAAGGGTGGGGTGACCCTTGACATTCCCCTTTGTGACCATTCAACTATCGTCATGACTCTTCGCCTACTCTAAGACTGTTACATCCACTATTGAGACTTAACTTACACTTGACATGACTCAACATTACAATGCACATGTACCCATGTGAACAATGGCTCGGAGAAGTCAAACTAGACATCATTCGAACTTAGACAACCATAGAAGTCCAATTGCTCGACATCCTCATGCTGATCAACAATGACATATTGATGCCAAGATTGGTAGTCCTTGATAGTGTCCATCTCTTCCGTTGTGACATCCGTCTGAAACCTGAACCTTGCCTTGATAGAATTTGGGTACACTTCATGAGCTCTTTTGTCCAACTCATCTGTGAGCATGTGCATCATTGTCTTCAATGTGGCGAGGCTAGAAACATACTTGCGCATGATGTCTGCACTGATATGCAAGTCAGGGCTGGTGGTGGTGCACATTAACTCGTTGACGTACAAGTCAAGCTCCTGTTGGACCTACTTCCTTGTCTTCACTTGAGTGAGAGTCCCAAGTGATGGGATCGCAAGAGTGTGCACTATAACATCCATTATTTTGAATACTTGTGCATGGGAAGCCTATATGCTAGTGATGAATTGCGGTAGGTCTTCATAGTTGTCGATCTAACTTCAGATACATGCTTGCAACTCGACCACATTAGCCTTCTCATCTTTGGCAAGTGAAGCGACGTGCCCTTGTACATCATTGTCCATGCTTGCATCTTATCAGCAAAACCATGTATTGTAGAATTGAGACTTCTGTGATTTGTCATAGTTATAAGGAGAGCTTCTGCGTGAATCACATAAGAAAGATTTCTGCCAACGCGTTTCGAACCAACCAATGTGGTTCATCGTCAGGACAAGTTGAAGATACAGATCTAGCTCAGCGTTATAAATAGTCCAGGCAGAGACTCCAACGGCTAAAAAACACTAACGGCTACTTAATCACTCAAGAACCCCAGTCAAACTTCCTCTAATTAAATTAATATTAAAATATTATTTTATTCAGACCTAGGTTAATCTCGAATAAATAATCCATTTATTTAATTTCAGATATTACCTCATTATCCGTAAAATTATATATATATATATATATATATATATATATATATATATATATATAATATAATATATATATTATATATAATATATGTTAAAATTAATCATTAAACTAACCTAAATATATATGTATAGGGCCCTATTAGTTAAGATTGTTATCCTAATTGTGATTAATTTATTAAAATAGTAATGCATTATATGATTATATGTGTCAAATAATAATATATATAATCAAGACTATAAAAATAATTATATAATTAATTTATATTAATATATAAATGTCATAAATAGAAACTACGAGGGGTTATATGTATTGATATTAAAAGTTAAATTAGGGTAATCACAGATTAATTTGGTATTATATATAAATTAATTTTTACTGAAAATAATAATATTATTAATTATTTGGTATTATATATAATTAATTTTACTGAAAATAATAATATTATTATTAATTAATATAATTTTAAAATTAGTCAAAAAGCCCCTAAAGAAACTACGAGGGGTTATATGTATTGATATTAAAAGTTAAATTAGGGTAATCACAGATTAATTTGGTATTATATATAAGTTAATTATTACTGAAAATAATAATATTATTAATTAATTAATATATTTAAATTAGTCAATAAAAGCCCTAAATATCCATACTATGTTATGGTTATATTAATTAATCTAATATTAAATGAGATTAAAAATGTAAAGAGGAGGGAGATATTTCATATTAATAAAGGAGCTATAAATTAAATGTTTTGCTTTAAATAATATAAGAAATAATTAATGAATAATTTATGCTCAATTTTAATAAAAATGAGATACTGCTACAAGAGGAGGATAATCCTCCGAAGAACAATGCAGCCATCAAAGAGCGAAAGCCAGACTCACAAGAACAAAAACACACCCACCCTAAGAAGGAACCTGGAAGAACTGAGGGGGGGGGAAGAAAACTTAAGAAGACAACGCGGGGATCCAATTTCTACTAACCTTCCACCCATCATCTCTGTTGAGATTGATGGGTCTACGCTCAATTTCAATAGCTTCCCTTAACTTGCGATGATGAAACCGGTCCACCCTGGCGATGACTTTGGCATCTTCAATGCAGACATGATGCTTAGTTTTTTCCACATGCTCTGCTAGAGCTGAGGACTTTATTCTACCATGCCTCAGGTCCGCTGCATGCTCACCAATTCTCTGCTGGATGGAGCGCCCTGTTTCACCTATATAAGGGGTCCCACAAGAGCAAGGAATCAAATAGACTCCTTTCATGTCTTTGGGGGCGACAGGATCCTTTACTGGGGTTCTTGAGTGATTAAGTAGCCGTTAGTGTTTTTTAGCCGTTGGAGTCTCTGCCTGGACTATTTATAACGCTGAGCTAGATCTGTATCTTCAACTTGTCCTGACGATGAACCACATTGGTTGGTTCGAAACGCGTTGGCAGAAATCTTTCTTATGTGATTCACGCAGAAGCTCTCCTTATAAAAACCATGTATGTTATTCAAGGTGCGTGCTCTTCTCGCACATCATTGCTTCCATCCATGAAGATTGACGACTGTTTGGTGCACGGTACCAAACTTGGAGTATAATGCTCACATAACAATATCCAAGGACAATACTTCATCTAGTATTTCCTTCTTCAGTTCCACTTGAGCAAAAATTGTCACCAAGTCTCCTCCTTGCTTTGCCACCTATAGTTCCTTCACCATTCACTCATTCTCAGCTATGAGGAATGAAACACTTAAGCTAGTGGCTTCGGCATACACTCTAGTTGCATCAGCCAAAGCAACTGAATTCTTGTGCACATCAGTCACGATCACTTGTTCTTCAACTTGTGCAGGGGATGTTTGGTCCTCCTGAGTCACTACTCCCTGAGACTGCACAATTCTGTGATGAGATTCATCAAAAGAGATGTTGTTCATCTTTGCTTCCAGCTAACCACCGAGGATCTCAGTGCCTCCTTGGTCATTTGAGACTTTATCATCATCACGATGCAATGAAGTGGGTGAGTTAACCTCTTTATGGTGATGCATGAGGTCATTATCCTGCTCCAACTCCTATTGCTCCATGCCTGCATCCAATTGTTCAAGTGCCTGTTCTATCTCCTAAGAAAATTCTTGCCCCTACAATGGTTCACCTTGTTCCCCTGATGCCATATGTTCAGATGAATCAACTACTTGTATGGGAGCTGCTTTGTCTATTTGCACATCATGCACCCCCTGCTGAATCTGTTGTTGTTGTGCTTCCTTCTCCCATTGGCACAACTCTTGTTCTTTTCGGAGTTGCTCAATCAGCTCATGCAACTCCTTCTCTTCCTCTTCCATTCTCTTCTTATCCCTCTGCCTTCACGTGATTCTCTTGTTGCACTGCTGCCTCTTCACTTGAATAACTATAGCTTCTTTTTCTACAAGTGGATATGCTCAAAACTTGTAGCTTCACTCCTCCTACATGTGGTCAACAATATTCCTCTTCCCTTTGTCGTGCACAGGTATGCTTGGCTCTGCTACCTCTGCTGCTGTTACTACTACTACTATTGTTGGTGCTCTTCATGATGCTAATTCATGCTTCTTTTCTAACCACTCTACGGCAAAGCTGACCTGTTCATTTGGTCTACAGGAATTGTAGTAGTACCTCCATGAGTCCTTGTCGGCCCAATGAGATGCCCCATAGATCTAGTTGAACTGAACTCTCGAACAATTAACCTTCACAATGCAATGTGGGTCATACGAGTTGAAGCTTTGGAGGTTGAAAGGATACTTCCTGATCTGTTCTGCTTCGACATTTGCTTGCTTAATACTTTGGATCTCATATAACTCAATCCACAATGGAAGAGAAGGAAAAGGTGCCTTCTTCTTCTGTTGCAGTCTAGCTGTCAATCCTGCCGAGATGTGGTACGTTACTTCCTACATGACAAGCACGTCCAAGGAAAACTTTGGAAGGAAATGCAAAGACTTCTTCGCATTGAACACTTGGATGAACATGCCAGATGGTGAGGTAAACTAATCTACGATGCGTAGTAATGCCTTCATCGCTTCCTCTGACATGCAGAATGAATCCTGTTTGAATGTCAACCCGTACACTCGGGTGACAAAATGGACAGACAACTGTATGATCACTCCTTTGAAGCTCCAATCGGAAAACTTGAAATACGTGTTCACAATAGTCTCTACTTGCTTGGCTACACAATCAACATGTGAGTATGACCAAGTATTGGTATGCCTTCCTCAATATCTTTGTCTTGTAGATCTGGTTGGGTGTCATCCTGAAGTGAGCTTGGTCCTTTACCCAATCCTTTAGAATGTCTCTGGAGTGAGCTCTATTGTTGGGCAAGATGAATGGACTAGTCATAATAGTCATGGGCTCAGACACCTGATACATCTCATCGTAATCTCATACCCAAGAGGTTGCAAGCTTCATCCCACTGAGATTGTTCAAGGTCATCGTCTCGGGGTCAGTGTGAGAGACGATCCAATGAATCATGTCCATGCTTGGGAATGCAGGGTATCTGCATGCAATCCAGTACAAGCCGGACTTATGAATATTCACATACACCTGAAGGTCTTTGAGGTCTTCCACAAAAGTGCCTACAAATGCTTCATTGGCCTCTTTCGACTTCAATTTGATGTCCTTGTCTAGATACAACTTCGTATCTTCATAGATTGACATACTAGAGGACACTTGCTCAATTGTTGCTCTGGCTACAACTCCATCAGTGCCCCGTGATCCTATTCTCATGGAAGCCATTGAGACAGATGAAAACCTAAAATATCTAGAAACAAGCAGCATGCATGGCAAGAAATATGTCAGTGAAAGCAAAGAAAATTTGAGGAAGGACACAACACATACCTAGGAAACAAATGAGCAAGATTGCGCAAATTTTTACTGGGAGGTTAAGTGACTGGCTACAAGAATTGTGCAAAAGGCAGTCTGGGTTGTTTGGGAGGTAGGACTGGATGGTGGATAAGAAAAATGTGCAATCCAATCAAGTAACTGGTTGTTGGGATTGTGCAATGCATAATTCCAGCTGGGAAGGACTGTTGGCCGAGGGACATATTTGCACAATTTCTTGGGCCAAGGAGCCATTTTCCTCTAGAAATGTGCAAAAACATCCTGGAGGCCAGTGTTGGGAAATAATGCATAGTTCTGCGGAGGAAGGTGAGCCTTCCTTCCCCATATCGTACAATGCAACCTTGGTGAAGGCAGAGTCTGGGGCAATGTTTCCCCGACTTGTTGATGGGCAACTGAAAGAAACTAAGATAGTATATGCATGGTGACACTAAGTGATAGCAAAGGTGATTGAAAGTGTATGTAAAACATGAATGAAAGATTTAGCCAACAAAAGAACATGCATGTGGGTGAAGCAGTTCGCAGGTTGGGTGAATGTCCGTGTCAAATAGTTCCATGCATGCAACAGTAGTGAGATAGCAAAGAAAACTGAAACAGAGATAGGACAAGCTAAAATACATGTAAACAATATTAGAAATTCAAATAAATAAAGTAAACAACACTCACACAAGCGAATACACAAAAAGTGACAGAATTGCTAAAAAATACAAGTTGAAGCCACTTACCCATGAATAGATGAGCCAAATGTGTCAAAGAGTCCTGGATGTGTTATTGGATGTTAGAGATCCAAGATTGATGTAAATGAATGATATTTGATGCGTAAAACAAATAATTTTAGTCCCAAGATGCGCATGCCATAAATCTAGGAAAAACGACACTTGGAGGGAAACTTCTAAAACAACTTTGCATGTAACCCCCGACTACTAAAAATAGCTCCTTGAATCATGGGATGTCTTTTGCATTTTGTCTCTTGCTATTTTGGGAAGATCAATTCATGCATGCATGCAAGTCAAGTTTCCTCGATCTCGAGTGGAATTGGTCAACCAGACTGTCCATGCATGCAAGTGCTCAATTGCCTGGGAAAAATGTACATTCCTAGCTAGAAGCTGGGATGACTGCCCAAGAGATTTGCACAATTTCTGGGCAGAGAAGCTAAATTATACCCAGATTTGCACAAATCCTAAGCTGAATAGCCTGCTACTTGGAAAATTTGCACAAATTCTACTGGGAGTGTTGGCTAGAAGAATTGCGTAGTCCTAAAGCCGAGCATGTTGTTAGAGAGGATTGCACAATTCCTAGAGGGAAGGCTAGTTTCCCTCCCAAAATGAGCAATTTTCAAGGGGAAGTTGTTTAGCCTGCAACTGCAACAAGTTTGGGTGAGTAGCCTATGAGGGGAATGGATCAACTGTGATCGATAGGCTGCCTTTGTGCGAGAAAAACACTGAATCTTGAGTACTTGATGAAGCAAGAGAAAGTGTTGTGTATGGTTGGTAGGGGGGCTCCAAAATAGGTTAAGGCAAAATTTGGAGGGTGCTTGTAGCTGCTACAATAGATTGTTCCCCACTATGGTTGCTAGAAGGTTAGCACTTTGTAATTTTCCTATGTTGAGGAAGAAAACTACAAAGGTAACCACAAACCACTTTTAAACTTGGGATCTAGACTTTAGAGCTTTAGAGAGGGATATCTCTATATGACTTAATTTCTACTTTCAAGATTTTAGTCTAGATATTCAAGTTCAAGGTGGGATTTTCAAAATTTTGGTTGAAAAATGCTTGAATCCATATATGAATGTACATAATACAGTGGGTAATTATTGAGCTTTTCCTTGCTACTTACCATATATTCATCAGAGTCTCCTTATATAACCTCCTTTGCTGCCCAAAGACAGGAATAGTTGCATATGTCATGCCCACCTGCAAGGTACCCTTCAACTTTCATCCCCAAGATCTTAACAAGAGAATTCCATGTTTAGGATGTATATCAGCTACAAAAATATCCATGACTACACTTTTTACTCATATTTGAGAAACGGTTACACATAAATCCTTAATTAAACATAAGCATCTTACTCTCCTTGAATTAAAGGAGAAAAGTTCTTTATATGGCCTAGTTATATCCAATCCAAGTTTCTCCATAATCACTCTGGGCATGAGATTATGTGACGCACCAAAATATAGCATCACATTGTGTCAAATGAAATTAGGAATGTTAATACTAACATAAAATGGTGGAACATTGCCATGTTGTGGCTTTCCTTCAAATTTAGGTCTTAATAACAATTTAGGTTGGTCATCACTTAAGTTCACAGTATTTGTTCCCTCTTCAATTTTTAGTTATTTTACAACTTGACTTTTATACATATCCTTTTTCACCAATTCAGCAAAAGGATAGAAATTATAACCTTTGACAACTCATTTTCAATGTTGAAAGAAGGCTGAGGATTTTTTACCACTTTTCGAGTTGTATCTTGTTTTTGAGGGGTTCCTTTTGGAGGATCAACCCTTGTTTGACTTGTAGAAGGTGCATCTGTTTGGCACTTTTTAGGAGGATTTGCTACAACTTTATTATTTCTCATATTATAATGTTTGTGTACTTCCATAATAGCATTTTGATAACCCTTTTTGTAATCCTTTGAATCCATAGGCGTAACATCTTGTTGTGTTAGCAAGAACAGATCTTGTTCCTCTTTGGTAAAAACAAATTGTCTATTTCCCCTTCACCAAAAATATTAATATGATTGTCTTCTGATTTATCTACTACCTCATGTTCTTCCTCTGCATATTTGTTCAGTAAAGGAGGTCTATTTTTTTCTTGATTTTCTAAATTTCTTTGCTCTCTTTGTTTAATTTGGGGCTATTTCCTTCTAAAATTTGGATTCCTTATCTGAGGACCCCCTTATGGTTCTCTTGGTGGAGCTCTATCTACCAAATTCATTCTTTCCATCATCCTTTTCATATTTTTCACTAAAGTGTATAGATTTTCATCTGATGAAGGTTCTTCTTTAATGATCACTCTTCTTTCAACTTTTAATTTTTCTCTTTTGGCTGACAAATTTTCCTCTACACTAACAAAATTTGTTTTAATTTCCTCCAGAGTATCTGGATTTATTTCTCTCAATTGATAGGCCATATCAACATCAAATCCATCTGAAAATCAAATTAATGCTAGTATTGGTGGAGGTTTTATTGTTGCTAGAATAGAATAATAGATATTGTTAAATCTAATGCAATAATCTTGAACTGTTTCAACTGGAGCTCTCCTTAAACTTTCACATTCTGCAAGGATTTGAAGGGGATTATTTTTCACTTCCGATCTTGAAAGGAAGTTCCAGTGAAACTCTTATAGATCTGTTATACTTCCTGTTGGTAACCTTTTGTATCATTTTTTGAACTTCCCCTGTGAAACTTTGTGCAAAGAGCCTCATTCTCACAACATCATCATCAACTTCTTCTAAGTCCATGAATTCATTCAATTTTTCGATGTGTTATTGTGATGTGATAGGCCTAGTGCCATAAAATTGGGGTATGCATTGTGCATAATTCTATGACACGACATTAAAAGGGACTTATATGGCCAAAGGGGCATAACGAGCCCATGACTGGAATACGAGAGGAAGAAATTGTAGTTTTGCTTAATGTTAGGGATGGTAAAGGAGGTGAAACTGTGACTTGATGAGTTGGTATAAAAAGGTTCTGGGTTAGAGATGAAATGGGAATAGTGGAAAAAAGTGAAATTACAATGGTAGCTCGTTGACTTATAAATGGTTTCTGAGCAGCCTCATTCAGTTGTGTTACCAGATATTCAAGTTTTTCAAACTGTTGTACAACATCTTTATCCGAATCTAAAATGACAGGCCTATGTGCTGAGATATGAGGTTTCAAAATGGATTCATCAAATATTGTCTCGGGGATAAATATTTCTAAAAAGACTATGCTCAAAGGGTAAATCAATTTCAATATCCTCAATTGTTATAAAACTTTATGGGAGAGAATTATATCTTGGCACAACATTATTGATTACTTGAATTTCTGTAAAATTATTTTTCCTAATTAGCTTCGTAGGATTATTTACAACTTTAGGTTGGTTAGGATCTGGTGTAGGTTTTCCTGGGAGCTAGATCTTCAAATAGATTATTTACACCTAGGTATATATACAAATTTTTGGTGGAAATTCAACCTAATAGCTTCTACTTCATTTACACCCATAGGAAATATATTTTGAGTTCTACAATCAATATTTACTAGGGAAATATTTTGTTTTTGAATTTTGTTGATGGTGCTAGACCTGCCAATATGTCAAGAGGATCTCCCCGGTAAGAAGTCCCAATTAGGCATCAGAGTGTTTCGTGTAGGAGTCCCAATAGTGGGTTATTAGTTAATGCCCTGATCATGATGTCACACAAAGGAAAATAAGATAAGTCTGTTGGTAGCAAGGGTGTGACTAATGTAGTGAGTCAAGAAAGGTGTATGAGAGGTTCTAACACTTCGAAGGGAGAAGAAGGTGAAGGTGAATTCTAGGTTGAAAGGGATTAGTCCCCACTCATCTAAGAACATACAACACAAAAGGACATGCACAACTTTTGGCGGAGCATTCCACTCGAATGTGGTAGTCACATCATATAAGGTAAGAAAACACATACAAAACTCATGGATCAGTCCAAGACGAGTGCGATGATTATTACAGCAAGGTTCATGTGAAAGGTCCGTCTGATGTCCAGCAGAGCAGTCGACATGGACAGTGACAACATTAACAACATATACAACACATTAACAAAAATATTCATATAATTGCATGTGAATCAGTTCATACACAAGTATGTAATTTAAACAACATATATCATTAAAGCAACCAGAGCAGTCCAACTACAATAACAACATATGCATGAAAATGTTCTGGCTCTTATTATATAAATAAGTGTAGGTCTCAATCATGCAATACATCCATGTAAACCTGCTAGCCCCAATAGTCGAACATTACAGCCACATCCACCTACTCCTACAAAGAGATGTACTAGCTCTATGGAGTGGAGAAGCCAAGGCACATCACAATACTGTCCAATCCTTCTTCAAGATAGTCTTAGAAGAAGATTGGCTAACCAAAAGCCTATAGAATGAGTTATGAGGGAATATTTATAGCAAAGGGTGGGTGACCATTGACATTCCCCTTTGTGACCATTCAACTACCCTCATGACTCTTCACGTACTCTATGACTGTTACATCCACTATTGAGACTTAACTTACACTCGACATGACTCAACATTACAATGCACATGTACCCATGTGAAAAATGGCTCTGACAAGCCAAATTGGATATCATTCAGACTTAGACAACCATAGAAGTCCAACTGCTTAACATCCTCATGATGATCAATAGTGACATATTGATGCCAAGATTAGTGGTCCTTGATAGTGTCTGTGTGTTTTACTGTGACATCCATCTGAAACTTGAACCTTTCCTCCATAGCATCTACGTACACTACTCGGGGTCCTCTGTCCAACTCGTCTTTGAGCATGCACATCATTGTCTTCAATGTGGTCGGACCGGTAACATACATGCGCATGATGTCTTCACTGATAGGCAAGTCCAGGTAGATGGTGGTGCACATTAAGTCGTCGAAGTACAAGTCAAGCTCTTGTCGAACCTCCTTCTTTGTCATTACCTGGGTGAGAGTCCCAAGTGATGGGATTGCATGAGTGTGCACTATAACATCCATGCTTTTGAATGCTCGTGCATGGGAAGCTTGTATGCTAGTGATGAGTTGCAGTAGGTATTCATAGTTCCGGATCTGACTCCAGATACATGCTTGCAGCTCGATCACATTGGCCTTCATTATCTTTGGCAAGTGAAGTAGGGCTCCCTTGTAATTCCTCAGCCATGCTTGCATGTTATCAACATCAACATGTATGTTCTTCAAGATGCATGCTCTTCTTGCACATCCTTGCTGCCATCCATGGTGATGGATGACTGTTTGGAGCACGATACCAAACTTGGAGTAAAATGATTGCATAACTATATCCAAGGACAATAATTCATCTATTATTGCCTTCTTCAGTTCAGCTTGAGTGGACATTGTCACCAAGTCTCCTCCATGCTTGGCCACCTATAGTTCCTTCACCATTTGCTCATTCTAAACTATGAGGAAATGAACACTTGAGCTAGTGGCTTGGCAATACACTCTAGTTTCATTGTCCAAAGAAGCTGGATGCTTGTACCCATTAGTCACGATCACTTATTATTCAACTTGCGTAGGGGATGTTTGGTCCTTTAGAGTAAGAAACTATCTGATATTGCACAAATATGTGATGAGATTCGTCAAAGGGGATGTTGTGCATCTCTACTTTCAACTAACCACCAAGTATCTCAGTGCCTGCTTGGTCATTTGAGACTTTCTCATCACGAAGATGCAATGAAGCGGGTAAGTAGACCTCTTTTCTATGAGGCATGAAGTCGATATCCTGCTCCAAATCCTA